>PVHX01000384.1:16819-69299 GCA_004024805.1 Geosciurus inauris | reverse complement strand
ATGTTTTTCCTCCTTCATTATAGTTACCAAGTTTAACTACCCACCTACTTTGGCTTCCCGAGCGTCTTTGGTGGCTTTCTGCTCTGTTCTTTGAGGAGAGGCCCTCCCTGTAGCTGCCGCTGTTGCTAGGCAGCCCCTGGCCACGTGCCAGCCGAGAGCCCCAGTCTGTGCAGCAGAGGGGAAGTGGCCCAGATCCTTCACCATTCTCTCTGGGGCGAAGGGGGGCTTGGCACGGGGACGCTGTTGCCAGGCCTGCGAGACCTGCGGAGGAGCAGGGCGGTCACTGAACTGTGGGGTCTGGTGGGTGGCACGTCGGGTCTCCTCCAGATGGTTGGGACAGGTCAGAGAGGGAGCCGCGGCAAAGAGTAGTTGGCTGCTGAGGGCTGTGCCTTCTCACCCTGGTGCCTGGGCCATCTCTGAAAAGATGATTGTGAAATTCTCTGGCAGAGGCAGAAGCAGAGGGGGCAGTGTGGCCCTCCATAGCTGTTCTCCATTAGCGTTCCACAGGGTCACCTTTCTTTCTCCTGTGCATATTCTCACCTGTTCGCCTGCCTTAATTCTTTTCTGGAAAATGTGGTATGTGGGATGTTTTGTAGCTTGCTCTTAAAAAAAAAAATTTTTTTAAATGTGTTTTTTCTCTGCCATTACAATTCATATATGTAAGTTGGTCTTAGTGGCACACACCTGTAATCCCAGCTACTCTGGAGGCTGAGGCGGGAGGATCACAAGTTTGAGGCCAGCCTAGGCAACTTAGCAAGACCCTGTTTCAGAATAAAAATAAAAAGGGTTGGGGTGTAGCTCAGTGGTAGAGTGCTTCCCTAGTGCACATGAGGCCCTGGGTTCCATCCCCAGCATCTGAAAAGAGATTTTTTTTTTTTGTATAGACACAAGATTTTAGCAGCCTCTGTGAGGGAAGGACCCCATCCTCATAGAGGAGCAGACTGCACCAGGCAGCAGCCAGCTCACCTAGCTACATAGATGCTGCATGTAGAGAGCTCAGGACTCACGGCACAGCCAGCAACAGGAACGTCACTATGGGGGTGCCAGCTCCTGACCCCAGGTCTCATGGTGGCACAGCAGCTGGGGTGGCGGCTGTGTGTGAGCAGGGCTGGTCTGCAGTGGGGAGACCAAGTTCCGGGTGCTTGCTGCCCCTTGTGGTGAACAGCAGCCCGGCAGAGCCCACCCTGGCGGTGAGTGTGGCACGCTGTGCCCTTTGGCCCAATCAGTGCCACCAGCAATAGAAAGATGGGTAGCCTTGCAGCTTGGCACGCCCAGCAAGGCTGTGTGGGCGTGGCCATGGCAGAGTTCCAGCCGAGGCGGAGATGCTGTGCATGGATGGCCCTTGTGCACCAGCCTCCGCTCCTGTTGGGTGTTTGGTGGTTTCCGCTTGGTTCTGTACAGATCGCCCCGTGCTGTTCTCAGTGGTGGGACTCTGCCCACATTTCCCATCGTCTCCCAGGCCAGGGTCCTATACAGGGCACTCTGGGCCAGGGTGCCTGGTTCAGTGGTCTCCACGTGCAGGAGGTTCTGTCACTCTCACCCCAGCATGTGACGGTGCTTCATTTACCTTTCCCAGCACTGAGTTGTTTTTTAATCATTTAGCTTTTTGATATGACCTTAAATACCTGCTCTCTGTTGGTGCTGTTGGCGGCATAAGCTTGTTCTGAGTACCAGCCTGGTGTCTGTACCAGAGAAGCTCGCAGGGCTTCTCTCCTGGTCTCTGAAGTCCCCTGTCCAGCACACTGGTGGCACAGCCCTGGGAGCCAGCTGCTCCATAGGCCTGATGGGCACACCTGGGCGAAGCTCTTGGGACCCCCCCTCTGGGTGGAAAAGGAGAACTGTGACGTTGGCAGGAAGGGAAGCTCATTCCTCCCAAGAGGGAGCTACGTGCGGGTGTGGAATTCAGGGGAACTTCTGCGCTGCTTTGGAAGTGACTTCGTCTGATTTTTGGTGTTCGTTGAACTCAGGCCTGCAGTTGAACTTTTCCTGACTTCTCAGTTTTCCTGTGTCCCTTGTGGCTGGCATGGCATTTTATACACACGTCTGTGAAAGTGAGTCCACACAAGCCGTGACTTAGCTCTGACAGCTCAGCCTGTGCAGGAACCCCAGTGCAAGGCAGCTGGCTCAGCCTGGTGGCTTCTGCTCAAGCCAGTGGAAGGCAGCTGGCTCTCTTGTTGACTCATCCTTTGCTGTGTTTTTACGGCCCTTTTCTCAGTTGCCTTTGCTTTGTCTCTGGCCTCTGAACTCTCTCCCACGTTGGCTGGTGGTGCTCCGCTCCCACGGACATCTGCTCCCTGCAGACTTGTGCAGTGACCCAGTTGTACCTGCCCTGGGTGCCTGCGGAAGGTCCTGAGCCTGAGGCTGCGGGAGGGTGGGCTGTGTACCTCGGTCAGAGCATTGGCAGCCATCGTCATCAGCTGCAGACCTCAGGGACCTGCAGGGCCTGGATGCTGACAGGTGGCTGAGGGACTCTGGAGATGTCTTTGCTCAGTGACAAAGGGTGTACTGGTTTCCACTTACCCGCTTGCCCCAGGCTTCCCAGGTTCTTCTTGGAGTTGTTTTATAATAAAACAAACTTTTAGCTGGACGCGGTGGCACGCGCCTGTAACCCCAGCGCTTTGGGAGGCTGAGACAGGAGAATCGCGAGTTCAAAGCCAGCCTCAGCAACAGCGAGGCGCTAAGCAGCTCAGTGAGACCCTGTCTCTACATAAAACACAAAATAGGGCTGGGGAGGTGGCTCAGTGGTCGAGTGCCCCTGAGTTCAGTCCCCAGTACCAAAAAAAAAAAGGATTTGCCTGAAAAAAAAGTGACATAAAACTAGTCATAAATTAAATGCAAACATTTTCTCCTGTTCTTGGGCTCAGTGTGATTCTTCCGTGTGGGGAATGAACCCAGGCCGCTTCACTTTCCAATTGAGACAGGCCCTTGCCAAATTGCCCAAGCTGGCCTGGAACCTGCCGTCCCCCTGCCTCCTGGGTTGCTGGTGTTACAGGAGCGCACCACCATGCTTGGCAAGTGTCACTCTTGGCCACAGGCAAATCCGCAGAAGAGGGCTTGCTGTGGGTCCCGAGCAGCCAAGGACTCGTGTCAGCGGCCTGCCCTCCCTCCCCCTCCTCCATAGTCTGTTCATTTGCACGAGCTGCTCTCAGTAGCCAGAGGCTCTGCCATGATGTTGGGATGCACTGACTAGAGGACAGGGTCCCTTTGTGCCCGCGGCCAACCTTGGCAGCCTGTAGATTGCCTGCACCATGAGTACTCCCAGCAGCACATCTTCTGTTAAAGGAATTTTTTAAAAATATTTTATTTTTTAGTTGTAGGTGGACAGAATACCTTTATTTTATCTTTATGTGGTGCTGAGGATGGAACCCAGTGCCTCAAGTGTGCTAGGCGAGCACGCTGCCACTGCGCCATAACTCCAGCCCAAGGAATTGTTTTTCAAAAAACCACTTGAGAGCAACTCTGTTGTTTGTGGCTTTTTGGTGTTTGAACTGCCAGGTCAATGATCTCCTGCTTTCAGGTTTTAATTAAAGGCCTCAGTGTCCAGATGAGTTAGATGGCAGGCATTAAAAGTAATGATACATGGCTGGGATTGTAGCTCAGTGGTGGAGCACTCATATGTATGAGGCACTGGGTTTAATCCTTGGCACCACATAAAAATAAATAAAGGTATGTGTCTATCTGCAACTAAAAAAAAAATTGTTTTTTTGTTACTGGGGATTGAACTCGGGGTACTTGACCACTGAGCCACCTCCCCAGCCCTATTTTGTGTTTTATGTAGAGACAGGGTCTCACTGAGTTGCTTAACGCCTCGCCATTGCTGAGGCTGGGTTTGAACTCGCGATCCTCCTGTCTCAGCCTCCTAAAGTGCTGGGATTACAGGCATGCGCCACCGCGCCCGGCTAAAACATGGACACAGTGTCTTTATTTTGTTTACTTATTTTTATGTGGTGCTGAGGATCGAACCCATTGCCTCACACTGTGCGAGGCAAGCGCTCTGCCACTGAGCCACAACCTCAGCCCCTAAACAAAAATATTTTTTAAAAAAAGTAATGATACATAATTTGAATTTTGGTGAGATTGGCCCTTTCATAATTGCAGTGGGATCAGTGATTGATTTAATCCACTTAGTCCTTTATTGTGTTTTCTTTTCTGTCCTAATTGTCATTACTGCTTATTTAATGTTTTGGATGTGCCAGGTTCCGGGGTCAGTGTATCAGTCTTGCAGATTCACAGGAGCCCTCTTGTCTTGCAGCCTGGTCCTCCTGCTCCTGGTGACCACCACCCCACCTCTCTTAAACCCAGCTCCCTCACATGCTCTAAGGTTCGGGGCACAGGAAGAGTGAATTTTCGGGGGAGCGGTGGCCCGGCATGTCCTCTCCCGGTGTGTGCTTGTGTGTCTTGTTTCCCAGCCAGCGAGGGGTCTGGAGCCGCACAGAGAGGAAGCCTTGTGTCCTCACTGCTACGCATGGCTTTGTGTTTAACCAGGTGTCCCTCCTCTAGTCTGTGCAGTGGCTCTGAGGTGTGAGGGTGGCCACCGCCACAGACTTGCTGGCAGAGTCCTCAGTGCCGCCTCAGCCACTGGCAGCACGTTGGCTGTTACAGCCCTAGAATCGGTGTGCATGGCAGAGATCCCCCTCGGGCAGGTGCCGTTTGTGTATTTGATACTGGGCCTTGAGTCCAGGGTGCTCTGCCACCAAGCTACACCCCTACTTCTTATGCATTTTTGACACAGCATCTTGCTAAGTCTCACAGGCTGGCCTTGAGCTGGCCAACCTCCTGCCTCAGCCTCCTGAGGGGCTGGGAATACAGGCCTGCACCACTGTGCTTGGCTGGTAGGGACTTTAAAAAGTTGATTTCTATAAATGTCTTATAAAATAGGTATTAAAAAAAGCTTTCCTTTAAAGAAAAGAGGATAATAGATAAAATGTATTTCCTCCTTCCCAAGTTGTGAATGCACTAGAGATTGAAGAGGAAATCAGGAAGTGGAGGTCCCACCTTAGCCCTGTGACTGGAGAAGAGGGAGATGGTGTCCCTTACCTTCAGCAGGTGGGAGATAAGCCGCATAATTGTAGAATAGGTTAAATTTCTCCATTTCTTTCCCAGTGATAGGGTGTTTGCACTGGACCCTTTGGAATCACATGGTCAGTAGTGCACGCCTGTCTGTGCGCCGAGCTCCCCCATGCTCCTTGCGCCTCATGCACGCAGGCCCCGTGTGTGCACTGTCCTCTCGCCGCCCCTCACTTGTAACCTGCTCAGTAAGAAAACTGAGGCTTCTGAGGCTGTCCCTGCACGTGGAGCAGGGACCAGAGTGACAGCGCTCTTGTTCACACTCACACCGACGGGGGTGCACCGTGTGGCGCCCGTCCTGGGCAGCTGGGGGCCCAGGCTCCAGTCCCCCTCACCAGGAAAAACACAGCAAGCAAGCCAACAGAATCCCCTGTCACACCAGGGCAGCGTCCCTTAGGTGGGCTGCCCCGCCACCGCTCTGGGTTCTGCTTTGTTGGGGGACGTGGGATTAGAGTGGCCCTCCTGCATGACTCCGCTAGCACAGCGTCCCTCTGGAGAAGGCTCTTGCCAGGGCAGCTCCGCCTGGGTTCCTGGCCCTGCCCTCGGCCGCATGCGGGGCTGGCTGAGCAGTACGTCCCGGCCACGGAGGAGTCTAGAGAGGCCAGGCTCTCATGGACGGACGATGGCCCGTGGCCACCAGAGCTTGCCTTTCCCCAGGACCAGCGTGCAGTGTCACGTGGTGAACCAGGAGCGTCAAGGCAGACTGCAGGTGTCCCCAGCGCACAGAGCTCTGTGGTCAGGGCTGACACCATCCGTCGCCCCCATGCGCCTGCGGGAAGGAGGGGCAGCCCTGCCCTGTAGGCCAGCCTCGGCGCACGACAAGTTTCTGGTTGGGCTGGGCTCTGGGACTGGGTGGCTGCAGGTGTTAGCTGTGTTCTGACCTACGCCGTGTTCACGGAGCCACCCGCTTGCCTAAGCGAGGGGCAGGCCAGACGAGGGTTCTTGCTTGGTTTGTTTAAGACAGTGGCCCACCCAAGCAGTGGCTGTGTGTGGACAGCGGGCTCCGTCACACAGGCGTGGGGTGGCAGGCTCCGCTGGTTCCGGCCGCCGTGGCAGCTGACTAAGAGGACGGGTGGAGCACACCGATTTTGTAACGCTGGGCCTGCGGTTTTACAGAGAAGGAGGGGGCCTGGCCAGCGAGCGGAGGAGGGGAAACAGGAGGGCATGTGCACTGCTGGCGCGCACGTCCCGCTGGGGCGCTGCCCTCAGAGGTGGCCCTCAGTCTCATGTGACGACTCTTCCAGAAACTATACCTTGAATTTGGGTTAGAAGTGCAGAGAGAAGCCAGAGGAGCACTGGAAAGGTCATTCGGGACTGAAGACTTAAGCAGCCAGCACCAGCGGAGCGGGAGCGGTACCCAGTCTAGCTAGCAGCTGTCCTGGGGCCTGGCCACAGTGTCCCTGCAGCAGCTGGGGGCTCGTGGGATCACTGAACCATTCCCTCATCTCTCAGTGGGTGGCCGGAACCCACGTCCCATGGCCCTCAGGGGTCATCTGGAGCCACAGAAAGTGCCACAGTGGACATTTTAACCTTGGAGAATGGCAGAGGTTTTTCAACTTGTAGCTCCTGGAATCATAGACTGTTTAGAGGAGAGGCTTGGACGTCTGTTTGTTCCTCGTGTGGGCACATGGGGCACAACAGGAGTACCGCGAGAGGCGGCTCTGGAGCTGGGCTGAGGAATAGGTAGGATTCAGGAATGTAGAAGACGTTTTAAAATGTGTTTCAATCAACATGATTCATGTATGTAGTTTTAAAGCTCATGTGTCACGTAAAAATTTATACAAATGGTCACTACAGCATTCTTCACCACAGACAGAAAGTGAAAGCCACTCAGATGTCATTTGCTGTGAATGGTGTGCTCCTGCTGCAGGTCACCTGGCATAGAAGGGGGTGCGGTTTTCACCATGCTGCAAAGGGGCTGGGCTTGCAAACAATCGTGCCACGTAAGATAAGCCAGACACAAAAAGCCACGCACACCCATCGAGGGGTCAGGTGGATTGGAGGTCACGGGCTGGGAGGGGCAGGAACACGCATGGGCCCTTCTTTTTGGGTGATGAAAATGTTTTAGAACTAGTGGGTGTCCGTTACATAGCTCTGTGAGTATACTGAAAACCTCCGAACTGTGTAGTTTAAGAAGAATGTATTTTATGGTTTGTGAGTTAGCTCAATTTCTGAAAATAATCCACCTTGAGCTTTCAACTCCACAAGGAGACCGGGTGATCTACGGCGGAGGTGCCGTTCCTAGGCAGCATGTTCTCTCTGGAGCTGCTGCTTGCCCGGTTTTCTCTGGCATTGCCAGTTGTCTTCCACAGCCTCCATCTGTGCCTTGTGCCCTTCTGTGGGCCTATGTCTACTGGACCATGTCAGCTGGCCGCTCTCGCCTGTTGAGGCCCATTACTGTTCTGCTGTAGCCTCTGCGTTTGGAATCCCTGCGGAGTTATCCCGGGACCTCCCTGCTGGTGCTGTTCTGTGGGAGTCCTGTTCCCAGGTCCCATGTTTCCTGCTTCAGGTGTACATGAAGTTCACAGAAGCTCATCTCTAGAAGTTTCCCAGGAAAGGGCATGTAGGAAGTTAGTGTTCTAAAATTGTGTAGTAGAAAGTGTCTTAGCCTATCTAATTCATTTTAAAAATAATTTTGTATAAAGTTTTCTTCCAATTTTGGAGGCTATTCTAGTCCATACGTGTTCCTGAGGTGCATCCGTGTTGCGTGTTCATCTGTACCAGTGTGTAGCATTTCACTCTTTGAACACACCCCAATCTAAAAGCAGCAGTTCCAAGCTGGGCATGGTGGTGCATAGCTGTAATCCCAATGGCTCAGGAGCCTGAGGCAGGAGGATTGCAAGTTCAAAGCCAGCCTCAGTAACTTAGCAAGACCCTAAGCTACTCAGTGAGACCCTGTCTCTACATAAAACACAAAATAGGGCTGGGGATGTGGCTCAGTGGTCGAGTGCCCCTGAGTTCAATCCCTGGTACCAAAAAAAAAAAAAAAAAAAAAAGCCTCTATTCCAGCTTTAATGGACAGGAGAGCTGCTGTGACATTCATGCTGGAGTTCCTGGTACCGTCAAGGCTGTGTCCCCAGCAGCTTTTGTGGAAAACCCAGCCCTTGTGCCACCATGTGGTATGGCCAGCTCTACCATGTGTCAGTCAGGTTTCTGTCTGTGGAGAGGTGTTTCTGGGCCGGGTCCTGTTCTGTGGTCTGGGCTATGGTGTCTCATTACCCCAGACAAGTCTGCCCCGCTGGGGTGGAGATGGCAGGGCGCCACCTAGAGGAAGCTGGCGCCTCTGTGTGCCATGTCCTGGTGTCTGAGCACCGGGGATTCCGTTTCTCCTGACACAGTAGAGCTCAAGGACTCCTTCCACAGAGGCCTCCCCATGGTCGCTGGCTCTGCTGCTGGGGACTCTCCTCCTAGTCACTGTCCCTGGGGTTGCCATGGGCTCCATGGCAGGTCTGACAGTCAGTCCCCGGGTTCTCCTCCGTGTGGACAGGCAAGCCAGTGGCGGGGCCTGGGGTCGTCTCCTCTCCCTTTTCCAGCCCCACATCACTTTTCTTGCCTGTTTAATTGGCAAGGCCATTCTTTCTGGGGTCCTTGGTAGAGAAAAATTGTGGCTGGGGTCCTCCAATGCAGTCCAAGTTTGGTCACTTGTGGTGGGCAGCCTCCCTCTTTCCCAAAAGAAGGCTTTGAGCTGCCCAGGGGATGGGTACCGCGGGTCACTCCAGGAGGGCTTTACCCTGTGAGAGTCCTGGTGCTTCTGGTTTGTGAGAGGTTCTTTTTGGTCCTGAGCGGCCGTTAGGCTCTGTGAACACTTCCTCTGCTGCTCACGTGTGAAGAGCGTGCAGCTGCATCCAGGGCGGCCCTGTGGCCTTGGCTGTACACTTGGAGCAAGCCCCAGAGTTCAGCTGTCTCCACGAGCTCACAGGATCGCGTGTTGACGGGCGACATCTCTGATGCCCAGGTGGGATGGGCGTTTATCAGTTTCCTCTGGCTTTTCAGTGTGACTTCTCAGACACCTGGTCCCACGTGTGCGGTTCACACCCTGTGTTTTGGGGACAGCACTGATCCATGTGCACCAATGCCCGTGTGCGGGTTTAGTTAGGGTACTCACAGTAGGTGTACGGTGGCATTGCTGGGTTGCACAGCATGTGGCACTTTCATAGGAATGCTGTCCAGTGGGAAAGCTTCCTCCATTTCCCAAGCGAGGAAGCCACAGGTGTGGAGAGGGCGAGCAGCTGGTGCAGGTGGGTGCTGTGTGCCAGGACCAAGCATGGCCTGGTCACCCTGGTGGCATTTCAGCATCTCAGCAGGTGGTGTGCTTTCAGGACAGCGACTGCAGGTGGCTAGTTCAGGTGTGCATGCTGTTAGGGTTTGTTGGGCAGGAGCCCCTCCTGAACAGCTCATGGACCCAGGAGTTGTGGACGAGAGTGGTCCGCAGCCTGGGACTTTGTGTCCCAGAAGAGCCCCTTGTGAGCACAGTGGGCAGGCAGGAGAGGCAGAGAGAATATTTGCAGTGCTTGATGGCAAAGGGCCATCACTATAATGCATGAGGAGGACCTGCAAGCCAGCAAAAGGTCAAACAGGAAAAGAGAACAGAGGGCACGTCTACAGAAGCCCAGCCCATAAATGGGTGCCAAGTCTTCCTAACAAGTGGGAAAGGCCAGAGCTTGGAGGGTGTTGGAGGCCCAGGCCACACCTGTAGCTCTCAGGGGTGGTCAGGTGGCGCCTGCTCCAGGGATGCACAGCACCCAGGTCCTGGTTCTTAACTCCACTCCCCAGTGAGAGGATTGGGGAATCCTGGGGAAATGACTGACCTCAGGACCAGGCAGGGGAATTGCTAAGGAAGTCTGCCAGGACACCCTGTGATGCCAGATGGTGACAGGGACGCACAAATGTTGGTGATGGTGAAGGACACAGCACCACTGCCGGACGCTGACATTAGTGGGCAGGACAGGGAGGAGGGGCAGGGTGGTGCTGCTCCCAGAGGACCTCCCAATGAGATACTGGTCACAGGACAGATGGTGACCCACAGCAGAGGCCTGAGACTGCCTTGGACTCGGGGTGCAGGGCGAACATCACACGACCCGACCTGGTGCTCCAGGAGGTCACTCCTCGTTTCTGGTGATATTCTAGCCTATATTCACAAATCAGAAGCCCTCAGCAGGTCCAAACTGAGGAATGTGTCTCCAAGTATCTGGCCAGAGCTCTGTCCAGTCCCTGAAACAAGAGGAGGAAGAAGTGTCACAGATGGGAAGGATCAAGGAGACAGTTTGATGCATGGGTCTGTTCCTGGGCCAGGGGAAGGGGCGTTGGTGAGGAAACCAGTGGGTTCCAGAGGGTGGCCGGGTTAGCCAGAACTGAGCAGCCGAGCCCTGGGTGCAGTGACCGCTGTGGTTCAGTAGGAGGCTGCCCTTCCTGGGTGGAGGGCACACCCAAACCAAGCATTCTCACAACTTTTCTGCCAGTCTAAAATTACTCAAAATAAGTTAAAATAAATGCCCATTCTGGTTGGCTACAGTTTAGCCCTCTGAGTTTCCTCTTCAGGTACATTTGCACAGCTGCAGGAAGACGGGGTAGAGAAAGCTCTTCGTAGCGTGGCCTGGGGCACAGGGTGGGAAACAAAGACTGGTAGGAAATCAGAACGAGGCACTCGCTTTCCTGTGGCTGCTTCTATTGAAGACCGGAGGTGGAGCTGGATGCCACACAGGAAAGGTGACTATAGAAACGCTGCTGTTGGACCTCAGTCCCCTCAGCGCTGCTGTATAGCTGCATGGGCGTGGTAGGCAGATGCAGAGATGAGGCCTGGAGGAGCGAGTCAGTGACACAGTGGTTCCTCTGGGGCCACTGGTGGCTCCGGAGGTGGTGGGGAAGGCAGCTTTCACTGTTGGTGTTTTATGCACTCTGGCTCCCCCTCCCCTGCAGGTGCCATTGCCGCGCATTTCCTGTGTGATTTAAACACAAGCAAGTGTGCTCAGCCTGCAGTGGGATCCTTCTTTTCTATTGCATTGCTTTTAAAGAACAACAGTGTGGGATCACTTAATACCTGTGCTTTATTTAAGGAGCAGCTCAATTTGATAAAAGTAAAGGGCTGCCATTTAGCCTTTAGGGGGAGTTTCTTGCTGGTTCCCATTTGTGGCTCATGAGCTTTTTCTGAGAGAGGAGTTGTCATTGGGTAATTTCAGAGTGGAGGCAAACCCCGCTCAAGGCCTGTTAGCTGGATGGCTGGCTGGCCTCTGACCGGAGCACAGGCCCCTCTTCAGGTGTCCTGAGCTTGCTGCACCTGAATAGGGATGATAGTGGCCATAGGAGAGGGGCCTTCTCCGCTTCAGAGTTACCACGACACCAGAAAGAGACCCTGCATTTCAGCAAAAGTGTTTTCCCGTTTCTTTGCAAACTGATACATGCTTTAAAACTTACCAGATCATTTCTCAAGCAGTACCCTCTGCCCCTTTAGCTGCCGTAACACTCAGCAGCCTAACTACATGATAAACCCGGTTCCTGCTAAGACCTGCCATTCTTTATCTCTCTTTATTTTTCCTCCTGGTACTGGGGGTTGAACCCTAGGGTGCTCTACCTCAGAGTAACATCCCAGCTCTTTCCATTTTTTATTTTGAGATAGGGTCTGACAAAGTTGCCCAGGCTAGCCTCAAACTTCCTCTCCTCCTGCTTCAGCCTCCCAAGTCTCTGGGATTACAGGTGTGCATCACCAGGTCTGGCTCCTTTTATTTCTGAATCTGCGTTTCCTCCATCTCTGGTTCACGTAACCTTTCCTCGGCTGGAAAGAGCATGTGTCCTGCGACTCTGGGCATTGAGACATTTTTCAAAGAGAGTAGAATAACCAGATGGAGAATTTGTTCAGCAGAGTTGGGTTGGAGGCCAGATCCTGGGGAGACGGAGTGCCGTACGTGAGTGTGGAGTGCAGGTGTGTCTCTGGGTGATGGCGTCCATGGCGGAGTTGTCCCGGAGACAAGCTGGGGAGCCAGGCATGCTGGTCTTGCCGTGCTATCCAGTGAGGACCAGTTGGTCCTCCTTACCCCAAGGTCAGTCTCCAGATCCTTCACGACAGAGGCTGGAGCACAGTGTCTGGACCGCTTCCTGGTGCCAGATGATACAAGAGCACAGGTCTTCTTGAAAGCCACTTCCCTTTCCAGTTGCCCACTCCAGTCTTCTCTCCTCTGCCAAGAGTTTCCTTGGTGTTCTTCCTTTGTGAGCTTGGAGCGCCTCGGTCTTCACAGCCTGGTCTTCAGTGTGCCTTGTGGTCACTGTGTCCCCTGGTCAGCCCCGGTGCTGGAGGGAGGCCTGTGCTCGCCAACCTGCTTCATAGCACAGCTTGGTAGACGCCCGTTCATGGGACGGACTCAGTGCTCAGCACACACTGTGCTGGTGGTGGTGTTATAATGGGTGAAGTGAGTGACCACCAGGAGGCAGTGTGGTAAGTGTACAAGGCTCTTCCAGATGGGACAACCTGAGGCAGCCATGTAGGAGAGTGTCCTAAAAAGAGCCACACAGTCACTCTGGGCCTGAGCTTGGGCCTCCTTGTGGAGAAATGGTCATTGCGATCAGACGTCACAGATGTCACGTGCTGTCATTTGTCCACTTGGTGTGGACTGGAAAGAAGCAGGATGCTCAGAGCAGGGTCACTGGGAAGCGCTGGGCTGGAGCCATGGCTGAGGCCCAGAATTCCTGTCGGCCACACCGTGCTGCCCACACTCAGTAGGCACAGTCCCTGCCCTGCCACATGCTTACTTCCCTGTCCCCAAATCTCCTGTCCAGCACGCGGTCTAGCTGCTGCCTCTCTCTGTGCAGCATAAAGTCCTCTGGGCTGTGGCCTACCCCTCGAGTTAGGGGACAGGTGAGGGCTGAACCAGGGCGGGCCCTTATAGAAGTGAGTGCTGGTGGATGTCCCCGCACCAGAACTGGACAGGAAGCCCCCCTCCCACACACATGCCCTTGTTCCCTGATCAGATGCCAGCTGGAGCCTCCAGACACAGCCGCCCTTTGCCAGCAGAGGGCAGCGTGGCCCCAGCCTCCACCTGCAGCTTCATTCACTGCAGCCACATTTTGACTTTTTAGACTTTGAACGGCTGTGAAACTGCCACAACGGGCCACTTTGGGATGCCGTTCGAGGGTTGTTTCGGCCTCAAGTGTGCTGTCTGCTCCTCACCGAGGATTGTGCAGCTTGTTCTTTGCCTCTGTGGTGGAGGGTCCCTCCAAAGACTGTGGCTGGCCGGTGTCTACCGGTGGCCCTGCCTCCACCGCCTCCCGAAAGTGCAGCTACCAGCCAGGTACCTGTGAGTGGGTCTGCACACAGACTCACCTGGGGCCTCGGGGGTCTCCCTGTGCATGGAAACACAGACCCACGCTGGTGGCACTTGGTGGCCTTGGGAATGGGTGAGTGTGGCGTGTCTCTGTGGGTGGTAGGCTCTGCTGCTGCCTCTCAGCTCTGCTTGTGGGGCTGGGCACTGAACCCAGGGCTGGCACACACTGGGCAAGTCTACCACGGAGCCACCCAGCCTATGCCAGGGCCCTTCTGAGGGAAGAGTTGAGGCCCAGTCAAATCACACATAAAGGACATGGTCCAGGTTTCTTTCTTCCTTCGTCTCATGTGCTTTGACTTTCTCTTTGATGATAAAAGTGTTTGAAATTCTTCCTGACAAAGGCTTACACTGGCCGAGGGGATCAGGAAGGCACAGCTGCTTTGCAGGGTGTGAGGTGGAGGAACAGTGGCTCCCTTGGGGTTCTGTTCCCTTGTGCCTGGGTCTTCTTTTCAAGGTCTCAAGGAGGCTGCTCGTGTCTGTCAGGAAGACAGTCCAGAACCATGTTTCCTAGGTGAGCTGGTGGAAGTGACCCTTCAGAGAGCTTTCCTGGGTCTCCACATGCCTGGGTTCTGGCTGCAGAGGCTGGCAGGTCCTGTCTGGCTCCGCACCATGCCTCTGAGGACGCTCCCGTGAGCAGCCCATCGGCCATTCAGAGCTGTGGGGCCCAGCCCGTTCCAGAGAGCGTGGGGAGCACTGAGGCTGGAGCCTCGCAAGCAGCGGGGCCAGTCAGGACCCCAGCTCTGCCTCCTGCAGTCTGTTAGCCTCTGGTCAAACGTGAAGGTTTTATTTCTTAAGAAGGCGACGAAGGCTAAGAGACGAGTGGAAGTCTGTGTGCTTGTGGTGAGTGCCACTCCTTCCTCCGTCCACCCCAGATGGTGGCAGCTAGGTTTGTAGGCCATGGTGCCCAGGAGGGAGACTGGAGGGTGCGCTTTGACAGGCAGCCCACACACAAAGGGCCCACGGAACCCCCTCTGGGCGCCCCATCCCCGCATCCTGGTGGACGGTGCCACCCTCCAGCCCTAGGGCAGGCCCCGGCCATGCTGGACCTGTGCAGAAGCAAGCCCTCGGTGTGAACAGGAGAGCAAGCCCACAGAAGAGAAGGCGAGGGAACTGGTCACGGAAGCCGGACAAGAAACTCTGGGATGTTAAGTCAGTGAACCTCGTGCCGCCTCCATTTGCGACAGAATGTGGTTGGGCTGATCTCAGGCCTCAGTCCCGCCCTGCCCTTCCTTCCTCTCCCTGCCCCCATCCTCTGCGCTGCACAAGACACTCCCCTCCTCTTCCCCCTTTTCCTCTCTCCTTCACATGAGAACACACATACCCTTCGACCCTTGTCCTTCTGAGTTTGGCATATTTCACTTAACACAGCGTTCTCAAGTTCCATCCACTTTCCTGCCAATCACATCATTTCACTTTGCTTTGTGATGGAGTGACGTCAGCTGTGTGTGATACACTGTGTGGACAGGTCTGCTGAGGGCGCCGGCGGCTCGGGGGCTCGGCCTTCGGACTGTGCTGCTCTCAGCACCGCGTGCACGCACGGCTGCAGCATGATGACGCTGACTCCCCAGGACACACACCGAGGGGTGGGTGGACATGGGGCTTCCAGGCCTAGTCTTAGAGGAAGCTCTGTGCTGATTTTCGTGGTGGTTGCACTGGTGTACAGTCACCTATACCCAGTGTGTCCCTGTGACCTGTGTCTTCCCGGCATTCACCATGGCTGTTTCCTTCTCTTCTTTTTGGTACTGGGGATTGAATTCAGGGGCTCTTGACCACTGAGCCACATTCCCAGCCCTATTTTGTGTTTTATGTAGAGACAGGGTCTCACTGAGTAGCTTAGCGCCTCGCCATTGCTGAGGCTGGCTTTGAACTCGCGATTCTCCTGTCTCAGCCTCCCTAAGTGCTGGGATTACAGGCCTGCGCCACCGCGCCCGGCTGGCTGTTTCCTTCTTGATGACTGCCGTCCTGACTGGAGCGAGATGAAACCTCAGTGGGCTTTGGTTGCGTTCTTGACTTCGGCAAAGGTGATTTCTGCTGGGCGTGAAGCTGTGGCCAGGATAGCATTTTTGAAGATAGCTGGTGTGCGAACAGGCATTTTGGAAATTGATTTTATAGCACACGTAGGGAGCCTTAAAATGGCCTGTGTCTTGTGACTGTCCCTTAAGTCCACTTCCAGACCATCAGCCTCAGCACTGAGTCAGACCTGGGCTCTGTCGCAGGCCCACGCTGGCCACAGGAACCTTGAGGCGCAGTCTGCTTCACGTGTGCTCTCTGTCACCTGAGTCTCTTCCCTGGCAGGCACAGCCAGGAGCACTCCCTGCCCCTCACCAGCGTGGCGCCCTCCTGGGCGTGTTGGGCCTTGCCCCACATCCTTTGCCTTGGTGCTCGCTCTGCTCCATCATGTACTGTGGTCGTGGCTGCTTCTGAGTGTGCTGGGGTGCCTGGTCCCGGGGGCAGCTTCCCTGCGCCTCTGGCCTTGGCACTGGAGTGTGCTTGGCTGCATCAGTCCCAGCTTGTGCCCATTGGCTGATGGGACGGTTAATGTTGCCACTTTCACCTTCAAAAATGTCCCCATGTGCATGGTGAGTCACGTGATCACTATCCTTAGGAGTCAAACAGACCTGCGCTTCTGTGGCCATAGTCTGTTCTGAGGGACTTGAGGCTTGATGCCTCCTTCACTGTCTGTCCTTGGTAAATAGCGCCACGTGCTGTGCTAGCTTCTGAGAGGCAGAGAAGCAAGGCGGGGACCCAGGCGGCTTCCGTGCCTGGGGTGGAGGCACTGAGCGCCGGCCTGCGTGAGGTAGCCAGGAACCTGTGCGTGGCCTGCCAGACCAGCAGGGATGATGGCTCTTGCGTAGGCCACGGTGAACCCACTTGAGAATGTGCCCTGGGAAGGACACAGTGCAGTACTGACCAACAGAACCACATCTGAAAGCCACGGGGGCCACAGGGGACGGAGGGGCTGGCTGCGAGCAGCTGGGCATGTCCTGCTCAGGAGGCAGCTGGGTTTCTCTGCCTGCCCAGGCCAGAAGGCCCTGGCTGCCCTTTCCCACCTCACAGGCCCTTGGCTTTGCCTTAAAAGTAAGGACAGCAAGAATTTGACCCTGTCTAGTGCTTAGGCCACACCAGTGCTCGCCTGGACACTGAAATAGCCTCCCAGGGTTGCCCAGCTTCTGCCATGGCTGTCTGCAGTCTGCTCTGGCCAGCAGCCAGAGTGGTCTTGTTACGGAGGAATTCAGATTGCTGTGCTTCGCCCAGAGCCTTGGCATGGCCACCACCTTGCCCAGGCCCTTGCAGCCCTCCCAGCCAGCCTTGCCTCTCTGACCTCAGTGCTGCTACACCCCCTGCAGTTCGTCTTGCTCTCGGCAGAGGCCCTGGACCCCTCACCTGGCTTCTCCACCCTTCACTTCCTTGTGGGCGTCCCACCTTGCCCTTCTGCGGCAGCAGAAGCGTCCAAGGCCCGATGCTGTTCCTGTGCACTGAGCAGTGGTTGAGTGACACAGGGGGGGTTGGGTCATGGATTGGATTTACGTAATCAAAACAGGCATAAGCACAAGCCGGGCGTGGGGGCCACACCTGTAATCCCAGCACTTTGGGAGGCTGAGACAGGAGAATTGCGAGTTCAAAGCCAGCCTCAGCAACAGCGAGGTGCTAAGCAACTCAGTGAGACCCTGTCTCTACATAAAACACAAAATAGGGCTGGGGATGTGGCTCAGTGGTCGAGTGCCCCTGAGTTCAATCCCCAGTACCAAAAAAAAAAAAAGAGACATGCCACTCACGTTAAAAACAAGCGCACACCGAGAGAACATTTGCGGCGTAGAGTACGAAGGACAGTGACCTACAACCCAGTAAAGAGATGCTCACAGGAGGGCAGTGGGCAAAGATTGTGACCTACCCTCCACAGGAGGGAACTGCTGCACTATACGCAGTGGGGGCTGCCACCCTCGCAGTTGGGTCAGCACTGATCAGCAGCAGCACAAGTCAAGCGTGGTGGTGTTGGAGGGACCAGGCCTGGGGCAGCGCTTGTAGAAGCTGCCATACTCAGATGCGGACCTGTTCTGCCTCCGTGTCTGCCCCACGAGGCAGAAGATAGACACACAGGTGACCTGCCCCCTTGCACAGTAGGATCGCCAGCTGGGAGTTGGCCTAACACCAGGAGGTTCTGATGTCCTAACACCAGGAGGTTCTGATGTCCTAACACCAGGAGGTTCTGATGGCCTAACACCAGGAGGTTCTGATGGCCTAACACCAGGAGGTTCTGATGTCCTAACACCAGGAGGTTCTGATGTCCTCGTGAGTCGCTACACCTCCATGTTAAGATGCAGCAGACAGCAGATTCACTGGGACTCGTTGTGGTGGACAGCTCAGAGGACGGAGCATCCTGTGATCTGACATGCTGCGGGACGACAGGTTGGGCCTGCTAGTTACCTCGGCAGAACTTTTTTTTAAAATATTTTTTAGTTGTGGATGGACACAATATCTTTATTTTATTTGTTTTTATGTGGTGCTGAGGATCAAACCCAGTGCCTCACGCATGCGAGGCAAGCGCTCCACCACTGAGCCACAGCCCCAGCCCAGAACTCGGGGTTTTTAAATACAGGGATATATGTTGATTATTTAACCATTATCAGGCAAGAAGGACGGGGCAGGCGAGTGAAGCCACTGCCCCCATGGCACAGCAGTGCCTGTGGCCGCCTTTGGAGGACACCTGGATGTTGCTCTGCTGTCGGGACATACCTGTGTGCTTCTCGCTGCTCAGCGGGGACCTGCCAGGCCTTTAGATAGGGGGACAGATTGGGAGTCCTGCCCAGAGCAAGATGCAGGCCAGCCCCGCAGCCTTGTGGGGGCCAGCGTCCACACCTCAGGACTCCCAGTCCACAGACGCTTCCAGGGTTAGACAGGTTAGTTCTTGTCAGGCTGGGAGCCAAGTAAGTGCATGGTGAACGCCACCTGACAACCACCAAGGGTGGGCTTCAGGCATCCCACCTGCTTCCTTGCCGCTCATGAGCGCAGGCGGCTGCTCAAGGAGCCCCAACTCTGCTGGGACACACAGGAAGCTGTGTCTTCCATGAACTGCTCTGTGGAGGCAATCAGGTAGGCCAGCGCACGTGCACCCGGTGTCAAGGTCAGCAGAAAAACTGGAGACCACAGTCTACCAGTAGGGATTGATTGGATGTTACCTACAGACCGAACGGTTAGCAATGTGCTGTACATTTGCAATCGTGGGAAAATTAGTTACTACTGAAAATAGGTGGTTCTAAAGCAGCACGTACAGTCCCTGAGTGTGTAAGAGATTCCACACCACGCAAGCCTGGAGGACAAGGGCACACTGAAGTGCTGGCTGTGGTCATCACTGGAGGTAGGGTTAATGGTTTGCTCTTATTACTGTTTTCTGATTTTTAACTGTGAATGCGTTCTGTGAACAAGATAAAACTAGGCAGAATAAAACCATTTTGGTTTTTTTTCTGTTTTTTTTAAATACTTATTTTTTAGTTGTAGGTAGACAGAATATCTTTATTTTATTTTTACGTGGTGCTGAGGATCGAACCCAGTGCCTCAACGCATGCTAGGCGAGCACGCTACCACTGCACCACAACCCCAGCCCGAATAAAACCATTCTGAAGCAATACATTTGAAGTAGAAAGAGGATACCACCCAAAATGATTTTTCACATTTAGTGTGGTTATGGTCAAATCCCAGTGTCGGCTCTGTTCCTGGGGATCACTGCAGTAGAGAAAGGCATGGGTGTTATCTGTAGTCAGCCCTGGGGCAGCATGTGACCCAGACAAGCCACTTCTTTACCCTTATCCACTTTTACAAAAACTTGCTCCTAGGAAGTCATCTAGTTTATCTGCCTGTGGGTATTATCTAATTTAATCTGACCTCTACAGAGGGCAGGAAACATTTGTAGGACTCAGGGATTAATACCCAGAGTGTATAAGAAACTAAACTCAACAGCAGACGAACAATCTGAAAACGAACATGCAATCTGAAGAGGATATCTGTGGATGTGTGCACCTCAAGAGGTGTGGACTGGATGCTGTGTCCTGTGGAACCACGGAGGACCCAACAGCCAGAGCAGTCCTGAGCTCACAGCAGGACCAGGCTTCCAAACAGGACAGAGCAGGGGCACCCGAGGAGTGTGGTGTGGGCATGAAAACCGACTCCCAGACCAGGGAACAGAAGGGAAACCAGAAATCCCATCCTGAGCCAGCTGGTGCTCAGTCAAGGCACCAGAACCGGTGTTGGAGGAAAGGGTGCTGGGCACTGGCCGTCCACTCAAGAATGAGGTGTGACCCCCACACAATGTAAAAAATTGCAAAATGGATCCAAGATCCAAATAAGACCCAGCCTACGAAACTACTAGGAGAATATGGGAGACTCTTGACACTGGTTAGGCAGCAAGTTCCTGGAACCAGGCCCCAGAAGCACAGGCAACAAGATGAAAATGGACACGTGGGACCGTGTCAAACTAAAATGCTCGTACACAGCCAGGGAAACAGCAGAGAGCTCTGCAGAGCGCAGGGGGCATTTGCCCCAGGAACTAAACTCAACGGCAAAAAAGTCCATCCAGTTGAAAATGAGCAAGTGATCTGAATAGACATTTCTCAAAAGCAATCGCAAAGCTAGCTAAGTACATTGAGAAGTGCTCAAGGTCACTGAACAGGAGGAAACGCAGATCAGAACTACCGTGCCATGCCTTGTGTCATGCCTGTCCCCGGTTAGGCGGCTATTGCGCTGTGGAGGAGCAGCACATGCGCCGTTGCTGGGAAGGTGAAGTAGTACAGCCCCAGCGGAAACCAGCACAGGGCTCCTTAGAGACCACAGATAGACCTGCCATCCTGCCACAGATAGAGGAAAACCAGCACGCCCAGGGGAGGCCGGTCTGCCATGTGTCCTGCAGCACTGTCCATGACACCCGAGAGACGGGCTGGACCAAGATGGCTCTGACAGGAACGGGGCAAGAAGATGTCATGTTTATGCAGTGGGGTAATATTTAGCCATAAAAAGGACAAAATCCTGTCATTTTGCAACGTGTAGGAAATTGGAGGAAAAGGAGAGTAAGCCAGGCACAGAAAGAGAAATGCTGTGTGTTCCTTCTCATACAGACGCTGAGGCGGGGCTTCACAGAAGTCCTGTGGTGGTCACTAGCGGTCACTAGTGGCTGGGAAGGGGCAATGTATGGGAGCCTGCACGACAGGTACCCAGCAGTCAGGAGGAGCAAGCACAGTGTGCTGCAGCGCGGAGGGTGACAGCGGCTTGCGGCGGTCTGTTATGTACTGCATCAAGCACTGCAGGAGGGGAGGGCAGAGGTCCCAGCTCAGAGGATTGTCATCACCATACACGTGATGGGGTCCTCACCCGCTGTCCCATGAATGTGTGCCATGTGTGCCGTTGTTATGTATCAGTTAAGAAAGATAAAGACGTTCTTGATTCAGTCCTGCTGACGACCTGCTGACGAGGACTTGGCCCATGGGGTTCTGCCTCTGAAACCTGCCTCCAGCCTGTGACCTCATAACAGGGTCCTGATTGCCACTTTAGTCATTTTCTTGAGAAATGTGCTGTCTTTTCATCGCCAGAGGACCAGCAGTTTAAGTGATTCTGTTCCAAGTACTTGGAAAGCCAAGAGGAAGGTGGCAGCGAGCCCACCCATGGCTCTGGCTGGTCTGAGGCCGGAAGTGCTACCGCTGAGCCAGTCGATGCTGCTCCCAGGGGAGGAGATGGCTAATGGGCGGGGCGGGCGGAAGGTGCTTGGGCTGGACTTCAGGAACTGGGTGGTGGCAGTGAGGCAGTGACGCTCCTGGGAGGCAGCAGGCTGCCTGGCCCTGGCCCAGCCCCTCCTCAGCCAGCTCAGGAGGCAGCTCCGACCTGTCCTAGTGGCTGCACAGCCGCAGGTATTTCTGGCCACTCCCAGCCAGAGCCCACAAGAAATTGCTCTGAGTGAGCTTCAGCTGCCCTGAGAGGGTGAGCGGCAGGCCTCTGGTGTCCCACTGTCAGGGAGAAGATGGTCCTGAACACCCAGCAGGAGGAGGGTGAGTTCCAGCCCAGGCAGGGTGAGGGCTGGTGTGCGGGGTGGAGTTTGGGGACCTTCTCACCACCTGAGGTCCTGTGCGGGCAGCTCTACTGGGCCCTGTAGGGAGGACTGAGGACTCATCCAGGCTGGGTTTTCAGGAAACGCTGCAGTGACGGTGCGAGGCATTCCCAGGCTGTGGGGGACAAGGAGCAAGCAGGGCACAGCGGGTCTCCCTGGGCCCCCAACTTGCTGCCCTGAGCCACTCCGTGGCTGGTGTTCCCTGGTGGCACGCAGCCTCCTGACGGGCCTGCTGTCCTGCTCTCCTCAGCTGAGGTGAGAAGCTCTGGGAACTGCACACATCTAGTGCCCCTCGGTTGAAAAGTGCACACCTGGGACCCTGGATCTGAGCAGGGAGCCTGGGAAGGGGCACCCTTACTGAACGAGGCAGCCGGTGTCAGGGCTTGCTGAGCTTCCTCTTGCAGTTGGTGGGGATAGAAGCCCCGTGTCTGTGGAGCACCTGTCTCCTCTATAGCCACATGTACACATGGAGCCTGTGAGTGAGGACATGTTTCCAAGACCCCACTTCAGACATCTCAGGCCTGGGCCGCAGGCCAAGGAGCGGGCGAGCTGCCCTCCCTGAGCCTCGTCACCAGGTGGAGGGACACGTGTGTGGGTTTGTCCCTAGTAGGTGCTGTCTCCAAGTGGCTTTTGTGAAGGTGATTATAGACTTTTAGGGTCCCTTTAAGGTTTTCCTTTTCTGGTTCCCTGTGAAAGTCCTTCTGGGTGCAGATCATCCTAGACAGCGTCCATGGAGCGATTTGGAAAGCTGTTCTGTGCAGGAAACATTTTGGGAGAGAGGAGCATGCTGGTGTTCACAATAGTGCTTTGTGCTGGCGAGGGAGCAGGAACGAGGGTGATGCCGGGCCAGGGCTGAACTGCCCTCTTGGGAAGGTTGTACCTGAAGAGTGAGTCCCACCAGCCTGGGTGCTCTGTTCCCAGGGGCGATGCTGACAGTGGAAGGAGAGGACCCTGTGCTGGTGTTGGTGGTCAGCAGGCACAACCCGCCTGGCCAGGGCAATGGTGACTGCTGGTCCCATGCCGCTTCTGAGCTCACTTGCTGCTCCTGGTGAGCCTGGCCGCAGACCCACCCGGGGCACGCCTGGAGGTCTAGGTCAGAGGGGTCTGTGTCTGCAGCGCTGGTCCCCGCAGGGGCTCTGAAGCTTAGCTAGCTGCCCTGCAAGTGTCTGCACTGCAGGGATGGGTGCCGGGCTAGAGCAGGGGTGGTGAGGAAGAGAGGGAGAGCGACTCTGCGGTGCCTCTGCTCTCAGCCGCCCTGGGCTTTTTCTGCCTGTGGTCCTTTCTGGACAAGAGGGAGGAGCATTGCTCTCCAGTGACCGAGAAGGTAAGTACACTCCCGGGTCTTGCCAGGAGACACCGTGGGAGCCAAGCAGACGCAGAGGTGAGGGAAAGGAGTGGGCCTTCCTCTGGCAGGTCCCCGAGACCCCAGGGGAGGGGAGAGCGGTGTCAGCAGTGTGCCCATGGCAGACCTCTGCTCTGAGGCACACCTGATTGGCGGAGTGGGGTTTCTGAACGGGTTCTTGGGAGGAGTCAGAGCCTGTCCTACTGCAGAGGCTCAAACCCACAGTCTTTGCTGAGATGTGGCATCTGTGTCTGTCCTGGCCGGGTGCCTGGGTCATCAGCTCCGGCTCCAGCATTATTTGCTGCATGTGGGATGAGCCAGTGTAGATACTATTTTTTAATTGCCACAAATTTTTTTTTTTTTAGTTTTTTAACCTTTTTAATGATGCTCCCATGACTTGCTGCTGAGCCCCCTTGACTGGGAGGCACCCCAGCTCCTCAGGGTGGCCTCAGGGTGGCTCCAGGGCCTTTCACAAGCAGACGCCTGTGTGCCTTGGGCTCCGGCCGGTGGTGCTCCACATTCCCTGGCTCCCTACCAGCTCAGGACCCCCTCGCTCTGCTCCTGTTTGGGGAATCTGCTGGTCTCCGAGTCCTTGCTTGGCCGTTCCCTCCCGTGTCCATCCAGAATGTCTTTGAGCCATGGCACTGTGGCCAGATTGCTGCTGCCTTGGTCCTGCACGCCTGTGCCCACTGGCTGGGCGGGGCTGGCACCGCTGTAGTCCCAGCTGAGGCACAGGCTGCAGCTCTAGCAGATGCTCAGCCAGCATTGGCTGGAGTTAGTCTGCAGGTCCCAGCAGGGGACTGGAGAGCTGCGGACCAGCCAGGAGTCAGGGTGCCGGGGCCCTGACTAAGCAGCTGGCCTTGGGTGGCAGAGCATCGCACGTTAGCTCTCGCAAACACGCTAACTGCAGAGTTGAGCTTTGTTGGCAAGGTTGAGAAATGGACATGGGACAGCATTTGAAGCCATGGTGCACCGTGGGTGTGGAGAAGCATTGTTGATGGGAAATCACGCCAGTCGGGAGTACAGTGCCTCTTCACCAGGACGCTGGTCTTGGGCTGCCTCTGAAATGCCCATCTGGTGCCACCGTGACCCGTCACTGTGTTCTTTGTGACCTGAACAAGCCCTGGTTGTGGATAGGCTGCTCAGGCGGGTCTTGACAGGAAGGCCCGAGGTGCTGTGTCACTCACCCCCTTCCTGTCAGTCACGCCTGTGTGCTGCAGAATCAGAAGTGGCCGCGTCTTTGTTTTTAAGCAGGATCCTGTTGGGCAATTTGAAGCACACATTAGATGGGACACCTGTTGCCATCTGTTGTGACAGCGTTGAAGGGTGGCTCTGGTTTGAATTTTGAAGGCTTTCCTGCTGAGTATGCTAGAGATGGACACACAGTGTCCTGCAGAAGTCTGGGCGCGGCCTCTCCATGAGAACAGGTTGGCTGTGTAGGTGGTGATACCTGCTTAGCACTGAGCTGTGCTGGAAGGTGCGCGGGTCAGGAGTGTCCTCCCTGCTAGTTCCAGCCTGGGCGTGCTGTGGTGGGCTGTGGCCTGACAGGTCAGCAGGACTGCCCAGGACTCGGAAGGCTCAGCCCTATCGGTGCCTCCAGCTGCTGATAGACCTCCCTTGAACACCGTCCTGGGTCTAGGACAGCTCTGGTGAGGGGCCCTCATTTTCTGGAGGTGAAGGCAGAAGCCACGTCCTCTGAAGCCCTCCAGTCCCTCCTTGAGCAGGAGCACTGCTGGTCGGTTCCGCTGCTTCTCCCAAGAGGAACCCAGCAGGATCACACAGCACAAGGAGGGTGGTCAGGGAGCTGAGGCCGCCCAGGGAGCCCCGAGGCCTCGTGCTAGTTGGAGCCTGAGCCCCGTGGATCAGGAGCCTCCTGCCTAGAGCCCCGGCGAGCTCACCATGTGGGTGGACCTAGGTTGAAGGACACCTGGCAGGCCCGTCAGAGCCCACGTCTGTTCCAGCCAACCTCAAGCCCCAGGCAGACCAGGGAGAGGGTGGAAGCCAGCAGACGAGCGTGGAGAGCCAGCGTCAGATGGGGCTGGCGGGGGCACAGTGAGCCTGAGCTGGGCAGAAAGCACTCTGCAGCACTTCTGAGGTCCAACTGCGGCAGGCACGTGCCAGCCACCCTGCCGGGTCCAGTCCCTGTCCAGCCCTGGGCGTGTCTGGGTGCTTTTTGGGAGTCCTGCTGTCTCAACGGCCCCAGCTCAGCAACAAGGTGCAGCAGCTCTGTGGCAGGTTCCGGGCACCAGCCCCGCTCAGCTCGCCTTCCAGCCTCTTACCAGAGCCCTCGCCTCTGCTGCCCTGTCCTCCCTGCACTCTGAGGCTGGGCACTAGGCCAGCCTCGTGTGCTGCCACCGTGGACTGTTGAGGGCCGTGCTCCTCTCTGCTCTGTCCCAGGGTACCTTGTAGGCACACACCCGTTGACAGGGCTCCTGACCCTTTTCAGGGAGCTCCTGGAGGCTGGAGGCCTGTCCTGTCCACCGTGTGTCCTCCTCAGTGACTAAAAGTTTTATGTGCAGTAAACTTTTTATGAAAAGATTATTGAATTATACGTCTGAGAAAGTCATTTGTAAAACTTCATCTTCTCTGTTCTGTGAGTGGTCTTTCCCTCTTGCTCTGCTCATGGTGATTTCGTGGACTTGATTGCAGTCATTTGTTCTGACCTGTCTTCTTTAGGCAGGAGGCTCTCAGGCCTTTTGCTTACAGCCCGTCCTCCACCCTGTCTGTTTGCTGGGCAGGCCTTGCCACTGGCCACCTCCAGTCCGGGCTCAGGCTCAGGTCTTTGCCCAGGTGGTGCACTGCAAGCCCCAAGGGTGGATCCGTTATCTGCTTGGTGGACACTGGCCCTGGGAAGGCAGAGCTGTGACAAGCCTGCATATTCACCAAGTCTCACGAAGGAAGTGACAGGGCAGGATTCACCTGCCGGGGTCTTCAGTCCCCAGAGTGTGTATTTGTGTAAACACCAGTGACATTACCTCAAAGAAAGCCTCCATAACCCTTGGACCGTGAAGTGAGACACTCCTGGGAAGAAGGAACTCTATCTCACGTGCAGAGAGCCTGGGGACGGGGTGCAGGACCAGACGGTGAGTCACAGGATGCAGACAAGTTCAGAGAAGACCATGTGGACTGAGAAGGCCCCTGAGGGATGGTCAGCCCTGTAGCTGAGCCCGGAGTACTGCTGGAGCAGCTGGGCTGTTCCCTGTCAGGGCGGCCCTGCACAAGCCTCTCAGGAGAGCTGGACCCCTGGCAGACCAGAGGCTGGCCTGCTTCCAGACGCAGGAGAGAGGGAGATGGGAGGCCACAGGTGTCCAGGTGGCATGCCTGGCCTGCAGTTGTGTGGGAAGCCTGTGGCCTCTGGCAGCTTGAGGCAGACATTTCGTATGTGGCTTCAGAGCCTGTTTTTCATGGAGTCCATGTGGTTCTTTTAGATGAGTTCCACCATTTTGCATGGGTAAGACAGCTGTGGCTGTCTCTTGTGACATTGCCTGGTGTCAGTAGGCACGCACTGCTGGGAGCAGACCCAGGGCCTGCTGCATGCTATGCACGTGCTCGCCCCAAGCGCACCCCAGCGCTGACATTGGCCGGAATGCAGGCCTGAGTATCTGGGTCGGGTCTAGGGACTGCCATGGTGGTGAGGAGTCCCGCCCACATTCCCCAGCTGGCAGATCCCCAGAGAGGAGGCCGTGGAGGGAGGGAGGGGGCGTTGGGGCTCCCCTGGGAGTTACCCTGGGTGGTTAGTCAGGGCTGCATGGGAACATTTGGCAATGTCTGGAGATGTTCTCGGTAGTTGCGTGTGCCGGGGGAGGGGGAGGGACAGAAGCCCCTACCACAGAATGGTCCACCAGAGTGTCTGCAGTGCCTGGGAGACTGTTGAGGATCCCTGGACAGCTCAGTGGTTTTCTTCCGTTCTCTTGTTGCTTGTTGGTACTTGTTTAAGGTGCTGACGTCTCCTCCCCATTCACAGCCTTGCCCTGCCCTGCGGTCTGCCGTCACCTCCAGCCCCACTCAGCACAGGGTCTGGGCCTGTGGATCGCAGGCTTGGGGGCAGCCCCAGGTCCGCTTGTCTGAGAACGCCCTTGGTGACTCTGGAGTCTGAGCGCGGCTGCTGGAAACGCGCGCCTGTCACCAGCCATATCCCACAGTCATCGCTGGTTGGTTCGCCCCACTCCCTAACCTGGGCGCCCTGGGCACGGCTCCCAGCGCCCGCAGAGAGGTGGGGCAAGCCTTCCTGGTACGGACTGGCTCCAAGGCTCCGGTGTGGAGCCGCGAGTGAGGAGCGTCTGTGTCGGTGTGCGGGCGCCCTGTGCCTGCGGGCCTGATGGAGGGCCGAGGCTGCCCTCGAGGGGGTGGGGGGTGTGCTGGGCGAGGGTCGGCATCCTGGTGCGCAGCCCTCTGGCTTCGCCTCGGTGGGGAGGCAGCGAGCACAGCCGCCTCCGCTCTCTGGCGGCGCCTCCCCTCCCACAGGAGGCCGGGAAGGGGCTGGTGGGCGGAGCCAAGCGGTTGCATTCATGGAAATGAGCCTGTCAGGAGCGCCGGGTGCGCGCTGCGCGCCGCGCTCCGAGTGTCAGCAGAGGCTGCAGCCTTCCTGGCCTCCGCAGCCTCCTCACCAGGCCCAGCTTGCTCCCACCTGCCGCAGGGCCCTGGGCTTCTGCCTCCCTCGAGCCTCCTCCTTGCCCTCTGCGCCAGCAGCACATGCTGTCCTTGCTTCAGCGCGCCCTGCACCCAGGGCTGGGGAGCTCCGGGGAGCCCGGGCCTGTGGGATCTGCACAGAGCCACCATGGCCTCTGACGCCGAGAGCTGCCACCAGCCAAGGCTTTGATGTCGCTGCCCACGGCTTGCCAGGACACTGGGGCTGCAGGAGAGGGGACTCGCTGAGGGTAAGAGGCTGGGAGGATGGTGCCAGGAGCGGGTCTGCAGCTCTCCCACTGTGCTTTGCTGCCGGCCTCTCCCACCCAGCTGCTGGCAGCAGGAGCGGAGTGCGGCTGATTCTCTGCATGCCTGCCCTTGGGCTTCCGTTCTCTGCACTCTCCTGGGGATTCTCTGTGGCACTTTTGGATAGGTGTCCACGTATTCAGTGTAGTTTCTTCTTGACCTGAGACTTGGGAACAGGCCAGTAACCAGTTCCTGGGGTCCAGCTTTGGTGAGGTTAGAAATAGAGTGACAGAAAGCAGGGGAACAGATTCAAGACGAGTCTCCCCTCTAAGCCCGCCCATCCACAGCTGCTGGGGCTCCAGCTGACTCCCTCAGGTTTTTGGAACCTGCCCTGGGCGTGGGCAGCCCTTCCAGTGGTACACCTGGGACAGAGTTGGAGTTGGGCATCTGCTTTGATCCCAGGGTCCTTTCCACTGTGAGACGGGGAGAATGTTCAAGTGTTCAGACTGCAGGGTGGACTCCTTCTGGATGTTATAGTCAGGGTGCGCCCGTCTTCCAGCTGTTTGCCATTGAAGATCAACCTCTGCTAGTCGGGGTATGCCTTCCTTGTCTTGGATCTTTGCCTTGACATTCTCGATGGTGTCACTGGGCTCCAGCTTGAGGGTGATGGTCTTGCTAGTCAGGGTCTTCACGAAGATCTGCATCCCACCTCTGAGAATGTCAAGGCAAAGATCCAAGACAAGGAAGGCATACCCCCTGACCAGCAGAGGTTGATCTTCACTGGCAAACAGCTGGCAGATGGGCACACCTGTCTGGCTATAACATCCAGAAGGAGTCCACCCTGCACCTGGTGCTGCGTCTCAGAGGTGGGATGCAGATCTTCGTGAAGACCCTGACTGGAAAGACCATCACCCTCAAGGTGGAGCCCAGTGACACCATCGAGAATGTGAAGGCAAAGATCCAAGACAAGAAAGGCACCCCCCCCGACCAGCAGAGGTTGATCTTTGCTGGCAAACAGCTGGAAGATGGGCGCACCCTGTCTGACTATAACATCCAGAAGGAGTTTACCCTGCATACAGACAAATTCAGGGTTGCATTCAGGGCCAGCATACAAGTAGACTTTAGGGATGAGGTGAAGTGAGATGACTGGCCTCTTTTATTTTTTTTAAGATATTTAAAAAAATTTTTTTAGTTGTAGATGGACACAGTACCTTTATTTTTATTTATTTTTATGTGGTGCCAAGGATGGAACCCAGTGCCTCACACATGCTAAGCAAGTGTGCGCCACTGAGCTACAATCCCAGCCCAAGAGAACTGACCTCTTAAAACCCCCAAGCATTTTGGACACAGAAGCAGTGTGGTGGCTCAGCTGTGCAGTGTGACAGTGACCCAGCTGGCAGGCACAGAGCTTCAGTGCCTGGCCCTGCACTGAGGGTGGGTCCTGGTAGAGTAGGGCTCTGGGGCTGGAGCAGGAAGGGCACCCCCCACTGCAGCCTGTCCAGCTCTGCATCCAGTCCCCCTTCTCAGAATGGCAGTGCATTCCAGATGTGTCCCATGTCACCCTGCCGAGGTTTTAGGAAAGAATGAAGTGCTAGCATGATGTGTCTAGCTCTCAGCTGTGTTGAAAGCAGATGTTAACTTTGTTTTTATTAACCACATTTTTAGAATAAAATTTTATGACTTGGTTTCTGTTACTACCTTGAAATTTGACTTCATTTCCCTTTGGTTAGCTGGTTAAGCCAACCCACAGGCTATCACAATTCTAGAGTTGTTCAGGTGAAGTGTGTCGCTTTTCCTTCCTGTGGGATTCGGTGGTGGACACCTCCCTTCCATCAGTCAGTCTGTGGGGCTCCTTCACACACATTCTCTGATTAAGAAGGGCTGGGATGGTGAGGAAGCTGTGCTGGACAGAGTCGTGGTTTCCCAAGGTCACAGAAAAGTCCATGGAGGCCAGAGCCCTTGTGTCATGGGGACTCCTGCCGTCCACCTGGGCTCTCCCTGAGCCCCAGGCCTGGCTGTCCAGGTGGTCCTCAGAGGAGATGTCTCCAAGGCTGCAGAGAGGGCTGAAGTCTTCCTCAAAAATGCAGTGTGTGGCAGCAAAGCCCTGATAGGTGACGCCAGGCGGCAGGCCCTGGGGGCTTGCTAGGGGCATTGAGTCAGTCAGGCCTGAAGTGGCGTTGGCAGGCTGCTGGCAGGCACCACGCCTGCTAGGCTAACTCTTCCTGGGAACATGCCTTTCAAGATCTCAGGCTGCAAGTTGGGGGAGAGCGTCTTATTTTCAAGTTCCCTTCACAGTCAGATCAGAGTTTCCTGGAAAAGGGGCCAAGGTGAGAAGAATTGGGAGCTGGAGAACGTCGCTCTCACACCTTGTCTGCTTCTTCCTGCGTGGTAAAGTGCCTGTAACAGAGGACACACTGTCTTAGCCACTCTGAGCGCACGGTCGAGTGGAGCTGCAGGCGCCCGCCTCCAGAGCTGCCTCTCTGAGCCGTGAGCCACGCTGGAGCTATATGCTGGTCAAGCAGCCTGGCCCTGGCCACCCCACTCGACTCTAGAATGTGCCTGCCCAGGGCCGTGTTGGTGACCTGGGCAGTGTTTGTCTTCCCCGGGCGTGCCTGCAGGCACCTGCCATCCCATGGTGTGGAACTCCCTCCTGAGGCGGGTGCCCTGACGGTGGAGTCGGGAGGACCCCGAGGCTCCACGCAGGAAGGCGGCATAAGGCTGTGGCGTGACTCCTCTTGGAGCCCCAGGCCTTTTCATGCCCCTTTTCCATGTCCACTTCCCTGGTCTCTGATCTGACCAGCTGTCCTGAGGGCCTGTGGCTGTAAGGCAGGAAGTCCCAGTCACCGCACCTTGGATTCTTCCTGTCTATGGCCTCCACTGCAAGATGCTCTGCCTCCTGCCATCTTGGAGACCCTGCGCACAACCGTGACTGGAGCTTCGTGGCCAACTTCTCTGTGAGGGCAGCTCTCCCAAACCCACCGGCTCTCCGCCAGTGGAACCTCTGCCTCAGAGCTGCACGTGGCCGGTGCTCTGCCCCGCCGTTGCTGACTGCTCAGAGCTCATGCTGCTGGGGGAGCCTTGCTGTGTGCCTGCAGCACACAGTGTGAGTGTGGGGCTGCACTGGCGACCTGGGACCACCAGGTAGCCCCCTGCCCCAGCCAGGCCAGTTGCACAGGTTGGTGAGGGGCCGGAGCCATGGTTCTCATCCTAATTGTAGGCGTTCCCTGGGGCTGGGGCTGGGGCTGTGCAGGAAGGGACGGGTCTGCTGTCCAGCCGAGACACGGGAGAAAGGCGATTGGTCTCAGTACGCCCAGGAAAGACATGTGGCTGTGGTCAGGCACCTGTTGTGCCCACCGTTGTCTCCTGCCTGCCCTGCCCGCCCTGGCCCCTCACAGTGGTGCCCACGGTGGAGAGCAGCAGTTCAGTCTTACAGGGCATGGGACCAAGGCCCAGAGAGGTGAGGCGCTGCCCAGCGTTGGAACCTGACCAGAGCCTGAGTTCACTGGGATTCCCTGGGGACACATGCCTGGACACATATCCTTGAGGCCTCACTGGCAGGTCCTTCAGGAGGACAGTTGGTCAGTGCCCAGTGCTGTAACCTGAGCCCCTGCCTTCAGAGTCCTTCAGCGCTGGGCCCTGGGGCGGCTCCTGGCGGAGGCTGCGGGCAGAACGCCCTGTGTGCTCTCGGGGCAGCACGGTCTCACAGAGCCACCGCCCTCGGCAGCACCAGCTCTGTGGGAGCCTGGGCTTCACTTTGCCGCTGCTGCTGCTATGGGAGGCAGGGCTGCTGGGTCGGGCTTCCAGCACTGTGTGCTCACGTGTGTGCTGTGTGCGGGGGACTCCAGCCCGCCAGGACCCCTGCCTGCCAGGGGCCCCCTCACGCCCCGGAGGGCCGTGTCCGCAGAGGAGGGCCAGCCCCTGCCGGAGCAGCCTCTCAGGCTGGGCTCCCTTCAGCCTCTCCGTTGGGCCTTGTGTCTTCATTGTGCTGGTCAAACAGGGACCCTTCTTACCCTCAGAGAGGCAGAGGCTATAAGAAGGAACTAGTTAGTAATTACAGTGGAAAGAATCAGGCTGGTGGTGTATTTTAAAGCGGGGCCAAGAGACCTGGTGGGAGTAGGGCCTCAGTCCCAAGGCGTGCCAGGGCCCTCTGCTTGGGCAGCAGCTGCCGTGTTTCTTCTCATCAGTGCCTGCTGTCACCAGAGCTGCTTCTCTGTGGGACTCAGGGTGTCTCACTATGCCGCTGCCATGGCTGCAGAACAGGGACTGCAGGGTTTGAGACCAGTGTCCACCTTGTGCTGGGTTACCCTCCACTGGCTGGGAGGGAGGGTGCTGTCCCTTTAAGACAGCCCTCCTTGCCTGCTGCTGGACTGCGGAGCCTCATCTACATAAACAGATGAGCGAAGCCTCCCTGTGCAGCTCTGCTGTTCACAGGGCACAGTGGCCCCTTGTGTTCCTTCACTTCAGTCCCCTCTTGCACTGGAGTCCTGGAGAGGCAGGTGAGGGGCTTGCTGCCCACCCTGACCCAGCCACACACCTGCAGGTTGACCTCTGCGGGGTCCCTGGGCCCTGGGGGCAGGCACAGCTGCTGCTCTGCTCTGCCCTATTGTACTGGTGGCAGGGACAGCCTGCTGCCCTCTCCAGCGGCCATTCTCTTAGAAGAGTCCAGCCGCCTCCCTGGCACGGAAGCGTGGCTGCAGCACGTGGCATTGGGGGCAGGCTGCTTGTCTCGCCATCTGGCCTGCCCAGCCCGCTCTTGTGCGGTTTAACCCTCGTGGTCCACAGAGGCCGGTGGGGAGGCCTGTCCCTGCCAGGCCCCTGGCGCCAGAGCCGACAAGGTCACTGCTGCCTCAGGTGAACCCACAGCCTGGAGCTGGCTGTAAGGGGCGGCCCTCCTCCCTGCCCCCCGCCTTCTCCCCTCTCTCCTGTGTTCCCATCAGTCCTTCAGGCTGTGTCCACGGGGTGCCTCTGAGAGGGTTCCTGGCCACCTGGGCCACCACCGTGGAGCGTCCCAAAGCCCCTGTGTCCAGGACAACACCCACCCTCCACTCACCTCAGGGCTTCTCCTCCCCCTAAGCACTCTCTGTTCTATTGGGAGGAGACGGCGATGTGTGCGCCCTGCTGCCTTCCCAGCGGCTCTCCCTCTCCACTGCCCTGTGTGGTGGCCTCCTCCGGCATCCTGCCACCTGGCCTCAGCTCCTGAGTCAGACCCTGACCCCTGTCCCCATCCCATTCCCCCAAGTCAGCTCTTGGGAAGGGGTGCAGGAAAGAGCCTTCCTGCCCCAAGGGGTCTGAAGAGACCCTGGTTTGCCTTCTCCACGGGAATTCTGGGTCAGGTGGTCTCCATGAGAACCCCAAAGGCCCCTTCCCATCCTCCTGGCCGTGTCAGCCTCCTGCCCCTCAGCCTCTGGGGTGGCCTCGTGGACCACCTTCTCCTCCAACTGGGAGCCTCCTTGAACTGCTGGGTTTGTTGTGAAGGTCTATTTCTCTGTGGGGGTTGATTTCTTTCTTGTATTTCCAGTCCTTTCCTTTTTGCTCTTTGTTCTACAACAATGTCTCAACTTTGTCTTTCAGTCCTTAATTGGCTGTTGATTTTGGGGGGCTGCGGGCAGGGGTGGGTGTTGGGCAGGGTGTGTTCTCCCCGCATTGCCCGTGGTGGTGGTAGTTTCCTGCTCTTCTGAAGGTCCTTTTGCTCCCAGCCATCTGCTTGGAGCAGGGTGGGTTTCTTGTTGCTTCTCGCCTGCGCCCAGGCAGCCTCTGTGACAGCTCGGTCTGGGGCGGGCAGGGGCCTCCCACATCAGGGTCAGGGTATGAGGGCTCCTGGGGCGCAGCTCCCGCTGGGGGCTTGCTCTGCAGGGTCCTGCGGTTCTGCTTCGGGATAAAGGGGTGCATCAGTCCTTGGGTGTGAAAGGCCCACGGCCTGCAGGGTGCCTGCACCCATGCGTCCTGCACCCTGGAGGAAGGCACTCTTCCTTTGTTCTCTGGGATCTGGAAATGCGTCGACCTCTCTCCCGCTGCCGGCCTTCTCCCAGACCCTGTGATGGTGGAGGTTGGCAGAGTTCTCTTTTTTTAAAATTCCTTTACTGTTGTTAAAGGAGACCATTGGGAGGTAGGGGGCGATCAGCACAGCCTGCATGTGTGGGGCAGACACAGGACTGTGGCTTTCTAGAAAGCCGCTGCGTGGAGTGCTCACCCAGAGTGCCTGGAGTCTGTGGAGAAGGCAACCAGAAGGGCCAATCCAGGGCCAGCAGCTGCTTCTCCGGTGGACGGTGGACATGGGGATTTTTCGCACAATGTTGTCCCTCTGCCTTGGGAAGACCTTGAGCTCGGTCTTGCCTCTGCTTGGATGGAATTCCCTGGTGATCTGACTAAGCCAGTGCTGCAGCCTCACAGTCAAGTCTGTTTTCAATACCCTGTGGAACTGCTGCTTAAGAAAGTGAACTGTTGCTTCACAATCTCAACAAACAAGTTTTGTTAGAATGAGCATTTGTCTTCTAGAACCTCGGGAAGTCTTTCTCTAAGGACCATCTGAGCCTTGTGCACGGGGCATGCTTCTGATCTGGGAGCCCAGCTCACGGCGCTGAGCCAGAATGGCAGCTGGCGGGGCTGTTCTCCAGGGCTTGCCTCTCCTGCGGCAGCTGGGGGCAGCCCCCGCTTCTGGAGGCAGCCTGGGTCGGGTTGGGGTGAGCTGGAGGCTTCAGGGAGCCACTCCTAGCCTCTGGGGCGGGGACCGTGTGCATACCACAGGACTCGGTGCTTCAGTGGGCGCAGCTGCCCTCCTTGCCGCTGTGCCTGCCGGTGAGGGCGTGCACTGGCACTTTGCATGGCACACTGTCGTGGTTGGGGGTCGCGTGTTTTGGAATCGAGTATTCTGGAGATAGGAAGCATGTTTCTCGTGGTGGGTCTTGGAGGAGTCCGCGACTTCCTGGGTGCTCACCCAGCCTGCAGCTCCTTTGTGTCTTGAGTGGCTGGCGAAGATTCAGTGCCCCCTGCTCTGGGGAGGCTGTTCCCACCTGGGTGTGCAGTGGAGATGCCCTGTCACCCACAGTGCAGTTTTATTTCCTATCCAGTAGCACATCTACTTACCAAGTTACTATCGTATCCATGTGTCATCGACGTAAGATTTTTAAAAAAATTTTTTTTGTAGTTGCAGATGGACTGAATGCCTTTATTTTATTTATTTGTATGTGGTGCTAAGGATCGAACCCAGTGCTTCACACATGCTAAGCAAGCGCTCTGCCACTGAGCTACAGCCCCAGTCCCAACATAAGATATTATTAAGGACATATTTTAGTTTCCTTTTTTTTGGTACTGGAGATTGAACTCAGGGGCACTTGACCACTGAGCCACATCTCCAGCCCTATTTTGTGTTTTATGTAGAGACAGGGTCTCACTGAGTTGCTTAGTGCCTCGCTTTGGTTGCTGAGGCTGGCTTTGAACTTGCAATTCTCCTGTCTCAGCCTCCCTAAGTGCTGGGATTACAGGCTTGCGCCACCACGGCCGGCTAGTTTCCTTTTTTTGGTACTGGGGATTAAACCCAAGGATGCTTTACTGCTGAGCCACATCCCCAGCCTAAGTTACGGAGGCTGTCTTCTAACTCGCAGTCCTCCTGCCTCAGCCTCTGAGTTGCTGCAATCACTCTGCCCGGCTCTTTATTTTTTGTAGAAAGTGTGCATACCTCGAGCTGAGCAGTCAGTTTCAAGGGTACAGAGTCACCTGGGGCTTGTGGACAGAGGACCACAGACTGCTGCTTCGCTCCAGACATGGGTGCCTGTGCAGCCAGCACATGTGAGCTCATGCTAAGCACCAGGCAGGGTCCAGGGCATTGTGATCCCTTGGTCCCACCCACAGCCCAGAGTATCCAATGGAAAATTCCAGAATTAATCTATAAGCTTTGAATTGTACACTGTCCTGAGCAATAAGACGAATCTTGAGCCCTCCTCTGTCTCTTCCATTGACGAGTCTTCTGTCTGTGAACTTGCAAGAGAGGAAGAGGAAGCTCGTGCCCGTTTTGCCACCGTACCTCATGATGTGCAAGGTGCAGGACAGTGCCAGGTGAGGCAGGGCCGAGCGCACGTGGCTCAGGCACCCTGTTCTGTTTCACTTTATCCCCAAGCAGCCCCTGTCCTCGTTGTCATGACAAAGTGTGGCTTGTGGTGGTGGCAGTGGTGTTCATGCGGCCTGCCTGGGGCAGGTACTCGCCTTTCCCACAACACAGCAGAAGGGTCACGCTGGAGATCGTCTGTGCAACTCTGTGCACAGAGGAGATTTGGTCCTTGGTGGACGACAGGGTGTTCCACGGTGAGAACTGTGATCTGGGATTGAGAGACCTTGCTCTGAGGCCGTGAGCACGTGAGACATTATTCTAACCGCACAGGAGGGTGCAGAGCAGTCAGGATGGCTGTACCTCGGTCCCGGAGCAGAGCGCTGCCCAGTGTGGCGTCTCTCGTGGAAACTCTTTGTAGGTGTGGTCTCCTCACTGCCCCACGTGGCTTCTCCACATGCCTCCGCTCCCCACTCCAGGGCCTTGCCACCTCTCCATGCCATGGCTGTTTTCCAGGTGGAGCAATGCTAGCCTTGGGCATGAGGGACTGAGGCCTGGGGGGTGGCCTGCAGCCTCCAGCTGGAGGGGGAGGCCAGGCACCCAGCCTGCTGCTGCCCTCAACCCCTCCCTCCTGGGCCTCCTTCCAGCTGTCCTGTCCCCTCTCCTCTGTGTGACTGAGGCCCATCCTTTCTTGGGCACACCTGCTGAGAACTGGAGCCCGGGGACTCCAGCAGTCAGTTGTTTCCGAAGCTAGCTTCTGGTCTTTTCGTTTTGTCGCCAGATTCTTCTCTATTTTTGGTGGGATGAAAACTTCCTCGGTAACATTTCCCTCCTCTTGCAGTTCCCAGCGACCTGACCGCAGAGGAGCGTCAAGAACTGGAGAACATTCGGCGGAGGAAGCAGGAGCTGCTGGCTGACATTCAGGTGGGGGCCGCCAGGAGGCACCCTGCCTGGGCACAGTGTGTCCTTCCCAGAGTGTCTCCTCGAGCCGTGGACAGTGCAGGGCTGGTGACCTTGTGCTCTAGAGGGCAGCAGGCTCTCGGCAAGCTGGGAGGTGTGCACAGGTTTGCTCGCTGCCATCTGTCGGAGCTGGAGTGGCCCCTGGGCAATTCCTCTGTGCTGTCACCCGGTGGGAGCCCGTGTGGCCTTGGGCTTGCTGGCTCCACATGTAGGGCCCAGCTCTGCCACACACTGGCCGGGTGACTTGAGATCACTTTTGGTTCTTTGAACCTCAGCTTCTTATCATAGACCCACAGGCCTCGGAAGGACTGAGGGAGCTGCTGTTCATGAAGAACTTAGTGTGATTTCTGGTCCCTGGAGACTCATCCTTGGGGACAGAAATCTTAGTGTTTTTCCCAGCTCCTTTTCAAAACTGCCCCAAAACTATTTCTAGGAGGGGAGGCCTAGAAGCCGACAGCTGGATGATCTCCTCTGAGCCAGTAGCTGTCCCCTTCTAGACTTCCTGGATATCTTGAGGGGAGGACAGGCCTGAGCCCAGGCCTGGTGTGAGAGCAGATGCCACCTGCCGTTGGTCTGGGCTTCCACAGCTGGCCTGATCGTGGGCTCCTGGTTCACTGGGGAAATGGGAGGGCGGAGCTGCACCAGGCCCTCCATCCTGCGAGAGCCGCTCCTAAGGGGATGGTGGTGGACAGAGTGGGTTTGATCAAGGTGGCCAATGTGCACTAGATTTGGTTGGATGTCCCCTTTGCCTGCCATGGCGGGGGCCAGATGCCACCAGGCCTGTAGGTATGAGAATGCACCTGTGACCTCTGTCACCCCCTTTGGTGATCTGCAGATCTATCCTAAGAGCCCGCACCAAGGCGGCCTTCTCTGTGGGATGGGTGCTCACCTGGGACACCCGGGCTCTGAGGCAGGACCTGGTGTGCCTGCTGTACCTGCCTGGGGGCGGGGGCAAGGCCAAAGTGGCCAGCTTCCCTCGCCTTGCTGGCGAGAACTGCTTCATCCTGCTGTTCTATGTTGTCTCGGGTAGAGGCAGCAGCAGTTAGCGAGGCTTGGGAGGTGCCACTTGGGTCTGTGGTGGCCCTCCTGGTAACTCGACCATCTGTCCGCAGAGGCTGAAGGAGGAGATAGCAGAAGTTGCTAATGAGATTGAAAACCTGGGATCCACAGAGGAGAGGTGAGTCTGCCCTGCTCCATCGCCACCTAACTGGCCTTCTCATGGCCCACCGTCCCTCTGCGAGGAGAAAGTCTGTGTTCCCCCTGGGCGGCCCATGTAGACCACACTGCTGTCCACCAGTCCTCACTGTGGCTTCTGGAGGATAGAGCTTTTGCACACCGGTTCCAGCAAGCTTTAAGCTACGCTTAGACCGTCACACCAGTTGCTGTTTCTTCCTCTCTTGTCCGCTGAGTTTATGTTTAGATTCCAACTCTTCTTTGTGTAAAGGAAGCTTAGCAACCAAGAGTTCCCAGGGCTGGTGTACTGGCTGCGCCTGAGCACGGTTGTGAGCCTGTTTGCAACTCCCACCAGTCGAGGGGAGAGAGCACAAAAGTCGGTTACAGTATGACTAACAAGGGCTGGGACTCTTTCTTTCTTTGAATGACGTGAAATGTTGACTTTGAGAATGTGGATTTTTTTTTTTTTTTTTGGTACCGTGGGCTGAACTCAGGGGCACTCGACCACTGAGCCACATCCCCACATCCCCAGCCCTGCTTTGTGTTTTATGTAGAGACAGGGTCTCACTGAGTTGCTTAGCGCCTCCCCGTTGCTGAGGCTGGCTTTGAACTCACAATTGTCCTGTCTCAGCCTCCCAGAGTGCTGGGATTACAGGTGTGCGCCTCTGCGCCCGGCTAAGAGTGTGGTTTTGAATGGGGTTCCCAGACTGTTTTCTAACTGCTTAATGTAGTACATGGGCTGTTTCCAGTTCCTTCCTGTCTGTGTTGTTCTGAGCTTGAGTCTGCCTGTCTGGCTTCCTCTGACTGGCTGCTCTGCTGCTTTAGCCTGGTGTGGGCAGGGCACAGAGGAGGGGCAGCCAGCTCATCACTTCCAGGTGCTAGAGTGTCATTTTGGTGTTTTGGACTATAACTTTCTTACTTTCCATTTGAAAAATCGTAGTTTAAAAGAAATGGAGCCGGGCGCGGTGGCTCACGCTTGTAATCCCAGCACTTAGGGAGGCTGAGACAGGAGAATCGCGAGTTCAAAGCCAGCCTCAGCAACGGCGAGGCGCTAAGCAGCTCAGTGAGACCCTGTCTCTACATAAAACACAAAATAGGGCTGGGGATGTGGCTCAGTGGTCGAGTGCCCCTGAGTTCAATCCCCAGTACTAAAAAAAAATAAATAAATAAAAGAAATGGTACAGGGGCTGGGATTGTGGCTCAGCAGTAGAGTGCTTGCCTCGCATGTGTGAGGCGCTCTGTTCGATCCTCAGCACCACGTAAAAAATAAACAAATAAAGATATTGTGTCCATCTACAACTAAAAAAACGAAAAAGAAATGGATACATTAAAGTCCATCAAAGTTTGAAACTTCTGATCTTACAAAAGACAACTATTCAGGTATGAACAGGCAGGTCACAGAGGGGGGTGTCTGTAGCACGTCCAGACAAAAGAGAACACGCGCAGTTGAGTAGTGAAGACTGCCCAAGCCGCAGGTGAGCAGAGGTGTGACCAACGTGCACGAGAACCTGTGTGTGCAACAGCGTGGGGGCTCAGCACCCCTGGCAGAAGTGGTGCGGCGGATGCTGCCGTGGCCTGCCCCTTCCACCCCTGGGAGGGCTGAGATGGAAGACCACTGCACCCGGTTTGGCGAGCGCTAGCCAGGAAAGACGGCACGACGGCTTGAGAAGCTGTGCACACCCTTGCTGAGGCCCAGCAGCTCAGCTCCTGGGCACTTATGCAAGAGAAACGGAGACATGTGCAGCAGAAGTGTCGAGGACGTTGACAGCAGTCGCTCAGGAGTATGGAGGCGCTGGCTGTTGGGTGCTGCCGCGAGGCTGGGGCCCGCACGCTGCCGAGTCTGAGAGCCCCGCGTGCAGACCGCCCTGGCTCACGAGGTTCCAGAGCAGACCAAGCCCAGCTGTGATTGTAGAAGGCGCAGTGGGGACTCAGAGGAGGGCGGAGCCGCCTGCAGCGGGAGTCAGGGTCTCCAGCTGCGCACACTCGACAAGGCGCCTGGACTGCACCAAGGTGTGTGCGCTGTGTCGACACAGGACACCATGGCTCTTTCCCTGTCCAAAGGTGAGGAGGTTTTCTTGCAGGCAGTTGGTGAGCGTGGAAGAGCACGGAGGGAGCAAACCCCCCAGTCACTGGTCCGGGGTGCCCTGGTCAGTGCCCCGGGGCGCTTCCTTTGTTTTGGCATCTGCACATACATGTGCAGAATTCAGGGCGCCTTCTGCCTGGTGAGTGCCTGCAGGTGATCATGTGCACTGAGGAAATGACTTCAGGACTGTGAGTGACTGGGTGCCTGCAACAATCAGCTCGCCAGCTCATCAAGACTGTAGCTCGTGGCAGCGACACGCAAGTTGAGTCAGGAGCCATGATGTGGTCACGTGTGTTTTTAACTCTGGAACTTGAGGTGGTTTTCTGGTGTCGGAAGTTCCCAAAGGGAGCTGTCCTGTAGATCCTGCACATCTGTACAAAGAGGGTCTGGTGCTCATGTCATGGTTTCAAGCAAAAGCCTGAAATGACCCTAAATGTTCTTCCAAAGAGAAATGATCTGCCCAGGGGCTGGAGGGTTTCTGCTTTCTGAAATGCAGGCACCAACCAGTTGTCTCAGGTGATCCAGGAGCAGCAGGAGCTGTTGTGTTTGGGATCCTGCTGGGGGGACACTGGTGTGGAGATTGAGAAAGGCCTCTAGAGAGGTGGTGGCAGAGGGCCTGAGCCGGTGCTGTGGTCTCAGTGCTGGACGATGGAGCCTGAGCTGATAGAATGGAGAGCTGGCGAGCCTGGCATCCCCCTGAGCGTCCAGGCAGCCATGGGCAGTGGCCGGTACTGTGCAGGCCTGGGAGCATGACAGGAAGGTTGGCTCTCTGTGCTGCACTTGCCAGGGCCGCAGGAAGCCTCCAACTAGGGCCAGACAGGGGCAGGACCCCGGGGGTCACCAGTGTCACGTGTCCAGCTCAGTAGGGCCTCAGAGGCTATCACACGCTCTTACAGGAAATCACAAAACGGGGTTTTCCTTGTGTGGAAATACAGAACAAAGTAACCTCTCTGGATTTAGGAAAACGATCAGAGTGCCATTCAGATCCAGTAAGAGCATCCAGACATCAGGTCTCAACTATCAGTTCCAGCTGAAGGGAACTGGCACATGCCCTCCATGCTGTTCCTCTGAGGATCCTGTCACCTCATGTCCTGGTCTCCTGGCATCTTGAGAGCTTTCTGTTTGCCCTTTCAAAACCATGACAGACAGAAACTTCTGTCCCCTCCTTGGATCTAGCCAGAGAGAAGGTGCTCCTGAAAGTAGCAACTTTTATAACTTTGTTTCTGAGCAGCGCTTTTGCTCTCTGAAACTGTAAAAGTACTAGTGTCATTGATGGCAGAGCTTCCCAAATTTGGATGCACACCAGAATTTCTGCTGGAAGTCTTAACTTCAGATTCCTAGGCTCTGCCCCGGAACTTCTGAGTGACTCAGTGGCCCAGGGCGGCTTCTCAGACCAGCAGCACAGGCCCCGTCCTAGACACGCTGCGTCAGAGTCTGCTGCGAGGGCCCTGGAGGCGGGTGTGAGAGCAGCCTCTGCACAGCTGTGTGCTCAGCATGCTCACTTCACGGAGCAGGTCAGGCTGGGCCTGGGCAGCATGCTGTGCCAAGAAGGTTTGCGAATCTGCATTTTTCATTCTGATGCAGTCGAAGAAAACTGCTGCTCATTCGAGCAGTTGCTTAAAAAGTTAGATATAAATGCGCCATGTGACCCAGCAGCGTCCACCCTGGGTGTGTCTGCCCAAGAGAAACGAAAATGTCCACGCCCACAAAGAGGCGTACACCATGCTCACGGCATCTCAGACGTGATGGCCCCTGCTGCTGACATCCAGTGCCTTCCATCTGTGGAGGAGGAGACGCTGTGTTCATGTGTAGGGTGGAAGGGACCCAGCGCTGGTGCACCCTGGGCACGGGAGAGCCTGAACACGCCAAGCAAGACTGCTGTGGGCCAGAGAGTGACGGGGGACAGCAGGTGGAGCTGCGGTTGCCCGCCCCACACCTCCACTCCTTGCCTGCATGGCCGCAGCTACCTCCAGCCCAAGGGCTCCGGAGGGGTGGGGTGGGAATGAGGTTATCTGGAGTGGGCCTGGGGATGTCCTGGGGCAGGGAAACGGTCTAGCACTGGCAGTGGTGACGGGCGCACCAAGCAAACTCTGAGTGTGTGTGTCACATGACATGAGTTGTGCCTTGATGGAGTCTTTTAAAAACCAACATCAAAAGAGAACCGTGAGTCTAGGGCAGAAGAAACAGCACGTGCAGAGCTGCACCAGGGCTTCCCGCCCTTCCTCGGGCAGGCCTGCTACTCTCCCAGACCCACCTAGCGGCTCTGGGGACTGCAGCGCCTCCCAGACCTCCTGCGGCCAGAGCGCTAATGGCCGTGGTGGTTGTCTTTCAGGAAAAACATGCAGAGGAACAAACAGGTAGCCATGGGCAGGAAGAAATTCAACATGGACCCTAAAAAGGTACGTGAGAAGGAAGTGGCACAAGCTGCTGGCCTCCTGGCAGGAGTCTGGTGCCCAAGTGGAGCCTTCTACACTGCCCTTTTCTGGATTTAGTGTCCTGTGGCGAGCCCTGTTGCCCTGAGTTTGAGGCCCTGGCTCCTGACCTTGACCCCCAACCCCAACCCGTGCCTCAGATGCTGCCCCTGCTGGGGCTCCAGCCTCACGGATCTCTGTGGTCTCTCTCCAGGGGATCCAGTTCCTGATAGAGAACGACCTGCTGAAGAACACCTGCGAGGACATCGCCCAGTTCCTGTACAAAGGGGAGGGGCTCAACAAAACGGCCATCGGTGACTACCTGGGGGAGAGGTAATGCTGGGGAGGCCAGCAGAAGCCCCTGGGCCGGAGGCAGCTGCGGCCATGTGGGCGAGGAAGGAAAGTGTTCTGGGGAGTGGCGGCGGGTCTGTCGGGAGCACAGGGACACTACACTTGTTTAGCCAGTAAGCAGAGTGATCCAGGCATCATCCTGGCTGTGTGGATGGCCCTCCTGAAAGGCAGGTGGCCTTGAGACCCGGTGCGGGGCATGCCTGGCAGGCGGGCGTCCATGCTGACTGGCTTCCTCCTGCAGAGACGAGTTGAACCTCCAGGTCCTGCATGCCTTCGTGGAGCTGCACGAGTTCACCGACCTGAACCTCGTCCAGGCCCTGCGGTGCGTATGCTCCAGGGAGCCGGACCGCGTGTCCGCCCAGGGCCACTTGGGGATTGTGCTGACTAGCTTGAGCGGTGCTTGAGGTGCAAGGTTCCCTTGCACCTCAAACTTGAGGTTGGGGAGCTGATGAAGCCTTAAGTGGATTCTGAAATCTTCTCTACTCTTGTTTAGAAAACCCTTCAATATCTTGCCCAAATAGATAGTGTATTTCATTTCATTTTAGAAAGGAAAAAGTAAACCTTATTTTTTTACTAAATTTATTATTCTGGGACTTCAGAAATTGTCCTTGGATATTTTCATTGCTATAGGCAGAGCTAATAATGTCATCTTTTGTGCTGTTACTTAAATAGATGAAAAGAGTACAGACTCCAACTTGTCCTGGCTGGGGTGCTGCTCAGTGGTGGAGCCCTTGCCCAGCATGCATGAGGTCCTGGGTCCCATCCCAAGCAGCACAGAAAAGGAATAGAAAAACCTAGGGGCTTCCCTCTGACTCTCAGGGGTCAATTGTAGATGTGCTGACTGGCCCTGGAGTTTGTTACAATGATCATTATCTGTATTTTAGTCTTTTGTATCATTCTGAGGAGAGTGGTTCTTTTGAGCAGGAAAACTAAGCATCTCCTTTTCTCCTGGGCACTGTGCCTCGGGTGGTAGTGGCAGTGGTGTGGGTGGTCATGCTCACTGCTGCTTGTCACTGTGGCTGAAGATCAGCACCTCACCCAGCTTCCTTTACCTTGGATGTCAAAAGCCATGGGCAGTTTCGCAGTCCACAGACAAAATCCCCCAGTGCTGGACACCTCCTCTCTGCCCTGCAGGCAGTTCCTGTGGAGCTTCCGCCTCCCCGGGGAGGCCCAGAAGATCGACCGGATGATGGAGGCCTTTGCCCAGCGGTATTGCCAGTGCAACACCGGGGTGTTCCAGTCCACGGGTGAGCGGGGCCTCCTCCCTGTGTGTCAGCTTAGGCCACTGCGTTTTGTTCCTGGTGCTAGGTGACTTCTGAAGCGAAGGGCTGAGAGTCATGCAGGGGACACTTTTTAAAGTGGTATTTATTATAGAAAATGCTTGGAAGTGATCCAAAAGTCCAGCATTAAGACAGTAATATAAATTGTGGTACCTCTGAACTATGACATATATAACTGTTAAAAATCAGGGTTGTAGGGGCTGGGACTGTAGCTCAGCGGTAGGGCGCTTGCCTCGCATGCGTGAGGCCCTGGGTTCGATCCTCAGCACCACATACAAAGCAATAAAATAAAGACATTGTGTCCATCTACAACTAAAAAATATTTAAAAAAAAAAAAAAATCAGGGTTGTAGCCATGCATGGCTGGCCACACCTGTGATCCCAATGACTCGAGAGGCTGAGGCAGGAGGATTACAAGTTCAAGGGCAGCCTCAGCAACTTAGCAAGACCCAGTCTCAAGATAAGAATAGAAAGGGCTGGGCTCAGTGGTGAAGAACTCCTAGGTTCAATCCCCAGTACCAAGGGGAAAAAAATCAAAAATTTTAAAACTGGGAATGGCAGCATGTGCCTGTCCTCCCAGCCCCTGAGGAGGCTGACGCAGAGGCGGGTGCAGCACTGGAGCCCACAGGTTTGAGGCCAGCCTAGGTGGTAGACTGGGACCTCCCATTTCAAGGAAAACAATTTACATTTTTATGAAGAATTTTATTGGTAATGGCAAGTGATAAGATGAGCAGAAAAGCACTCTGTAGACGTGTGTGTGCTTGTGTGGGGGTGGGTGTGCACACAGCTCAGTTTGATTCAGACTTTGTTGCACTTCGTGTGTCTGAGACACGTTTGTAGTATCACACACAGGCACGTTTGTGTAGAGCAAGTAAAGCAAAGTAGGTCAGGACTAACGGTGGGCCTGTAGGTGTTGTGCTCTCCATTCTCTCCATTTAGACGTGGCGCCATTCTTCCATGTTCTTCAGTCTGAAAAAACAGCATCTTTCAGTCTCAAAGACTATGTGTACCTGTGTCCTCGGCCTGCAGGTGACAGTGCCTGGGAGGGGCCCTCATGGCTGCTGCCCTCCTGGGACACCGCATCACTTGGTGTTTCTGACCAGGCTCTGCTTTCTCTGCTCAGACACCTGCTATGTGCTCTCCTTTGCGATCATCATGCTGAACACCAGCCTGCACAACCCCAACGTCAAGGACAAGCCCACTGTGGAACGGTTTATCGCCATGAATCGAGGCATCAACGACGGGGGGGACCTGCCCGAGGAGCTGCTCCGGGTGAGCCGGCGAGGGTGGCTCCTGTCCACTCGGGGGTGTGGAGTGCCCACTCAGTTCATTCCTGGCTCACGTGAGTTCCACTGAGCAATGGGTGACACCAGCCGAGAGCGAGGAGGGCGGTGGTGGGCAAAGCCGGGGCTGTGGGCTCAGCAGAGGCAGCTGCTGCCTTCTCCCCTCAGCACCCCCAGACGTCTTGCTTGTCTGTGACCGTGGGCTGCGGGAAGCAGCAGTGGCCGTCCTCCTCCTCTGGTCTCAGTCCCCGGGCATGTGCTCTCTGTAGGAGCACAGTGAATGCCTGGGGAAGGCATGGCGGGAGAGATCTGTCTAGAGTCAGAGACATACAGTGTCGTCTTTCATCCCAGAATCTGTATGAGAGCATAAAGAATGAGCCCTTCAAGATCCCGGAGGATGACGGGAACGACCTCACTCATACCTTCTTCAACCCAGACCGAGAAGGCTGGCTGCTCAAGCTCGGTGAGTCCTGCCCTGGCCGGGCTCCGGGCTGCTCAAGCTCGGTGAGTCCTGCCCTGGCCAGGTTCCAGGCAGGAATCCCGAAGACAGGCTGCGAGCACGCGCGCCACCCGAGGCCGGGCAAGCACAGCACCCTGCACAGGGGCCGCATGGGTCTGTCTGAGCAAGGTTCCCCTCCAGAAAGGAAGCAGCTGGCACAGCCAGTGCCCCGGGGACACGGAGCCACTGAGGACAGCCTTTGCCCCCAAGGGCATTGCCCATACCTGTCCGGCCCCGTGTTCTGCTCTTGAATCCATGGCCGAGCTCTTTGAAGCAGTGGTCCAAGGACCTGGATTCCCGCCCACCCCCTTAACCTTGGGAGGGTGACCAGCCATATCCATCTTTCTACTTTGCATCCCAGATTTGTGCCTGGCCCCTGCCCCGCCCAGCACATCATCACTCCCCGCTGCATCTGGCTCCCACAGGCGTGTGCATGGCAACCTCGGCCTGGCCCAGCGCAGCCCCAGCTCTCCTCTTCCTCCTCGCGCAGTGGTTCCCCCCAGTCAGCCACACTGACGATTCTGTTCATCCAGAACAGCTAGAGGTGTCCTCTTCCCCCGCCACAAGTGGGCTTGCAGAGACGTTTGGCCACGCCTTGCCAGGGGCAGCACAGCGGCCCACGTGGGGAGGGAGTGCCCGGGTTTTCACACCTGCTCCTGTCCACACGTACTTATCCTACGGGCTGTTTGGGCATAGAACAATCTTGACGTGATCGGGTCCATGTTTTTGGCCTTTGGAGGGCACTTTCCTGTTTCCTCTGCCTGGTGTTGCTGAGTTGGCCCCCACGTGACCACTGGGGCGCCTTAGGACCTGCTCTCCCATTTCAGTTTCGGCTGCAAGCCAGCCTTCCTCCCTTGCCATTGCCCACATGCTGGAGAGGCAGAGGCAGCCTCTTTTCTTGCTGACCAGTCCCAATGGCAGCAGGATTTACATTTCCTTGGGAGAGCCCAAGCCCTGTGTTCAGACACAATGACTTAATTCACAAGTCCCCTGAGCACCACCTCACTGGCTGCAGCCTTGCCTGCCTCTTGAATTGGCCAGTGTTTCACGAATCTTGAAGCCAGTGGAGTCTGTAAAAGCACTGACCCCACAGGCAGCCTTCTGCTCTATATCCGTATCACCAAACGGATAGAGTTAAAAGAGGTAAAAGGAAACATACTGGAAACTTAAGAGTATCCAGGTTTGGATTTACTTCCCCTCCAGTGAAATGCGTGTAAATGCTAATGCTAAGTGTTAGCTTTGACAGCTTAGGTAGTAAAATTAGAACAAAGATGATCTTGATTCTTGTACCAGGATGATATGCAAATTCATGAGGCATCCCATATGTTTATAAAGAAAAATATGTGAGCTGGGTGCAGTGGTCTGCACCGTTAGTCCCAGCCCCTGGGAGACTGAGGCAGGAGGCCCCCTTGAGCCCGGGAGTTGGAGGCTAGCCCAGGCAACACATTGAGACCCCATCTCAAAAAAGCAAAAACAGAGCATTCTAACTGGGTGTGAGACTCCCGTTTGGTCCTGTGCACGTCTTCCACCCCACCCTGGACGGCGTGGCGTGGCAGCACACGTCGCCACTCCTTGGTGTTAGTGTGAGGCAGCAGGTGGGGCCGGCAGCCCTGTGGCTGTGTGCATGTCCGTGTGTCGTATGCCATAACATGTCTATTCTTGTGCATACACATACGTGCACGTGTATTCATGGGTGGATGAGGAATGCTTGCACACACCTTAGACAGAGAGCCACCTAAAGAAAGATGTCAAATTCTCCCTGAGGTCACTCTCCCGCCTTGCTCTGGATTCTGGGCAGACTAGTAACCAGTGGCCTTTCAAATGTGGGTTTGCGGCATTGCTGGGCGGGGTCTTCAGTAGTGGTCCCCCTCGATGCTGGGCCTGCGGGGCCGTGGCCGCTCGTCAGGTCTGCTCCCACCCCAGGCAGACTCCCCAGGTGTGACTGGCGCCTGCGCTCTGAGGTTGAGGAATCGGTTGATTTCTTTGTTTTAATTTTCTTTTCTCCCTCGTTTGTATGTTCCCATGGTTTTGGCTCTCCTTTTCCCCGCCCCAACTCCAGGAGGTACGTAACCCCAACCGCTTGTGCGCTCTGCCTAGGCCACTGTCATTGCTGCAGCATTTCCTTATTTTGTTATTTTTGGTTATTTTGTTTTTAATCGCTGGTGGTAGTGTTAATGCTGCTTCTAACTTACCGCACAGTCCCTAGGGAACGGGCAGGCTCGGGGCTGGGTCACTTTCCGTGTTTCCCGTTACGAGAATGAAGTGCACTGGACAGCTAGGTGCCAAGGTGCAGGATGCTTCCTGAGTGCAGTGGTGCAGGAGGACACTCTCAGGGAGGGGCCGTGAAGACAGAGGGTTCTCCCTGCGTTGTCTTGAAATTATTGGCAGGTGTGTGCTGTGTTGAATTCAAATTGATGCTGGGGATGGTGGTACACACCTGTAATCTCAGCAACTTGGGAGGCTGAGGCAGGAGGATTTCAAGTTCAAAGCCAGCCTCAGCAACTTAGCAAGGCCATAAGCAACTCAGTGAAACCCTGTCTCAAAATAAAAAATAAAAAGAGCTGAGGTGTGTCTCAGGGGCGAAGCACCCTCTGCTTCCATCCCTGGTACAGAAAACAAAAAGAGAATTCAAACTGACATCCATGAATCAACCTGATGGAAGGTCATTTCAGAAGTGGGGAAGAAGAGGGCTGGGGCTGTAGCTCAGTGGTAGAGCGCTTGCCTCGCATGTGTGAGTCACTGGGTTCGATCCTCAGCACCACATAAAATAAATAAATAAAATAAAGATATTGTGTCCATCTACAACTACAAAAATTAAAAAAAAAGAAGTGGGGAAGAAGAGAATGGAACCTTGATTTCCCAAAGCCGTGCTCTTCTGACCCTGGGATTGAGAAGCAGATTGGGAGAAGATTAAATTAGATGACACTTGGGACATTTGCCTGAGAAAAGGAGGCAGTATTTCCCAAGCCCTGAATTGGGGCAGGTAGAGCTTAACCCCAGAACTGAGAGCCCTGCCAGGAGCCTGTCCCCTGGTGCCAAGAGGGGCCTGCAGCCTGCTCTCCTGAGTGTGCTTGAGTCATCCTTAGAATCCCAAATTGGCCTCTGAGTTATATCAGGGAATCTGCACTCCATTTGCTGGTTTGGAGACACACTGAGGAGGCTGGGGATCCTTCAGCTCTCTGCTGTGGCGGGACCTGAGCAGAGCCACAGCGGAAGCAACCGAAGCATTGAAGTCCCCACATGATGGGCTTGTCAAGTTGTCCTCAGTGTTGGGAAGACAGCATCTGTCCCTCAGAGGGAAGGCGTCCCTGGACAGGATGAGGAGCGTGCAGGGGGGTCCTGTGAGTTCCACAGGGACTGTCCTAGCGCACGTCCATCTGTCTGCTTGTCCCTTGTCTGTTTTTCTGTCCACACGGACACATTCTCCCTGAGCCTGCAGCAGTGCTCCTGGTGAGGACTCTGACAACCAGGTTGTCCGGGAGACCATCAGCCTCCCGTGATCAGCAGCTTTGTCCAGCTTTGCTTTTTCTCCTTGATTTTCTTTCATCCTGTTCCTTTTGGCATCTGACCTACTTTTCCATGGTTTGCTAAGTCCCGATGTCACCCCGGGTGGTATCCTGTGACAGAGTGCCCGGGCGGTGGCCTGGGTTGGTGGTTCTTGTGTGTTGAGCTCTGTCGGAGGCATGATCGCCCAGGCGGCTGGAGCCCCAGCCCTGAGTCTGAAGTGGGGGAGGAGCTCCTGTTTAAAAGCAGACGGTCTCCAGTTCGGAGTCCTCCCGGCCCCCATCGCCACTCTCCTCTGACTCAACTCTGCCCAGCCTCCAGGTGTGCACAGGCATGTTGTTTTGTCCATCCATGGCTTTCTCTCAGCTCATGCCACACAACCTTTGGGGTGTTTACATGTAACTTACCCAGCACAGTGGGGGTGGCCTCTGCTGGCCAGAAGCCTCCTGGCTGCCTCGGTGCCTGCAGGCCTATGGCCCACTCCCTCTGGGGACCTAGGGTGTGCCATGTAGTCTGGCTGTTCATGATCGGTCGTTTCTCCCTGAGCTCAGGCTCCCAAGCAGAGGTGTGGCCGACCCGAAGGCACATCCTTGTGCTTGCAGCGGTACTGTGGTTTCCTCTGACAGGTCCTGGCAGGTGGAAATAGTCCCTAGAAAACTGTCCTGCTATTTGCCAGGCCATTGGTGAGGACGGCAGGAGAGTACCCACCAGGGTCCTGTGAGACCCGCACTCCAGGGGCACTGGGCACATGGCCCTCTCTATGGGTCAGTGCTTAGCGAGAGGGCGGAGCTGAGAAAAGCAGGTGCAAAGCTGCCTTCACCTGGCAGGCCTCGGGTCTGCCGGGAGGGGCTTCCTTCAGCCAGGCAGTGAGCTTGGCCTTCCTTGGGTCTGTCTCGGCACAGACTCCATGACCCGCATCCCACTTATTGGGCAAAAATGAAAGCACCGAGCTCCCGGCCACCACTGGCCTCAGCCCCTCTTGTAGCTGTTCTTGTTTTAGACTCTCCGCAGATGCAGACTGTGCCAGAAAACAGGAACGGACCTCTCTCGTAGAGTTGGTTCTTTCTGGGTAAAGGAATTTGCTTTGCTGCTCACCCAGGAGTCTGGAGAGATTTTATTTTCAGAACATTAGCCAGTGGGCTTAAAGCTGGTGCAGGTGGAGCAGAGGGTGAAGCGCAAGAATTTGGCTCTGAGTCCCAGGGAAATGGATCTGATGGACAGGGCTGCCCTGCTTCCTCCTGGTCTCCTCCCTCCTGTCACTTCCATGGAGCCTTCCGGGTGCCCGGCTGGTTGTCAGTAGTGGCTAGCTGCGCAGGGTGTGGGACCCCGCCTGCTTTGCCCATGTCCACCTCGCAGGCTTTGGCTGGCTTCTCTGGTCACAGCGCATCTGCGTTCCTGTCATTGTCACCCGGGCTCCTGCCTAGCCCACGCTCCCATCTCACTGTCGATTTCATCTCGGTGTCGTCGGGACACGCTTGCTCTGCTTGCGCCCGTGGACTTGCACCCGTGAAAGATGCTTTTGTCTTGGCTGTGTCTCGTCACTGGTGTCGATTTTGCCATGGTCTAAACGTTCCCGACCCTTCCCGTCCCCTCCATACCCTCCCCGAGAAGAGAGTGCCGTGTGCTGTGGAGCCTGTGCCTGCTGGGTCTCTGGTCCAAGCTCCTCTCTCTTTGTGCTGTAGGTGGCAGGGTGAAGACGTGGAAGAGACGCTGGTTCATCCTGACCGACAACTGCCTCTACTACTTTGAGTACACCACGGTGAGCACCTGCCGGTCAGCCTTGCACAAGACGGGTCAGGCCTCTCGTAGAAACCACTCTAACCAAACTCGGAGGGACCTGGGAGCGGCGGGAATTGTCCTCCCCTGGGGTCGGGGAAGAGTTGAAGCCACGTGCAAGAACTGAGGGGACCCCGGATGGGGAGTGCTAGCAGGGATGTGCAGCAGCTTGCCCCAGAGTGCAGCTCAGCAGCACCTGGGTCCAGTGGGACGAGGAGAGAGCACTGTGCCCGGCGTGGGCGTGTGTGTGCAGCGGGCTGGGAAGAACACTCTTGGATCACTCGCCAAGGAAGCGTCTGGCCGCGCTGAGAGGGACGTGTGAGGGAAGGGAAGCCGTCGTGGGTTAGAGAACCCCGGTTTCCTGGGGTAGCAGAAACCCTGAAGGGTTTGAATCTCTGAAACGGCCCAGGGCATAAAACACGGTGGAGAGAGAGCAGAGTAGAACAGGAAACGCTGATTGACATGCTCTGGAGTTTTAAGAAGCTGAAGTTTCCTCAGAGGGGAAAGTTGTGGGCTTTTCTTCAGTGGAGGGGACAGCAGCTCCGCGTCTGCCCCGCCCCTTCTGTGGCAGAGGCCTGTGAGGGTGTGAAGGTGAAGGGTGGTGCCCAGGAAGCCTGGCAGCTGAGGGTGTTGAGACCGTGGCTCACGCCAGTGGCCTGGTGCTCTTCCCTCTCTGCCCTCCTGGTCATTGAGGAGCACAGCTGTGGGCGCCCGGCAGTGGGGGTGGCTCTGTGGCTGAGCTGGGGACGCTTGTGGCTGTTCTTCCCTGGCGTCACTGCGTGGAAGTCCTTGATCCCACTGAGAAAGCCCACATGGGCAGAGCCCCCTGGTAAGTGGGGCAGCAGGTTCCCGCTGCCCCGGCAGCTCACAGGTGGTGCCTTGGCACCTGACCGCCCTCTGCGGCAGTGGCTTTGCACTGTCCTCGTCACTGTGAACGTCATGCAGGTGTGGCTTCTCGTGAGCTGAGCTGCATGACGGTGTCAGGGTCAGTCGTGCTGTTCCATGGGTGCTCTTCACCGGCAGTCAGGGCCCTCAGGCAGCACTGACCAGGAGGAGTTCAGCAGCTGGCTTTGCTCCTTTTATGAGTTTAAGATCTTTTCAAATGTTTGAGCAATGCACTTGAGATCTGTAAAATAACAAAAAATAAGCTTCCTCTTGTGTGGAACCAGGGCGCCTTCCTCCTGTCTGGGCCCGGGACACCCTCCTCCTGTGTGGCCCCAGGGCACCCTCCTCCTGTGTGGGCCCAGGGCACCCTCCTCCTGTGTGGCCCCAGGACACCCTCCTCCTGTGTGGTCCCAGGGTACCCTCCTCTTGTGTGGGCCCAGGGTACCCTCCTCCTGTGTGGGCCCCGGGTGCCCTCCTCCTGTGTGGCCCCAGGGTGCCCTCCTCCTGTGTGGTCCCAGGGTACCCTCCTCTTGTGTGGGCCCAGGGTACCCTC
>PVHX01000384.1:0-16719 GCA_004024805.1 Geosciurus inauris | reverse complement strand
CCCAGGGCACAAGAAGCTGCTTTGTCCACTGCTGGCCTCATGGTTTGCCTACTTTCCTGAAGTTGCCTGGACCTGGTGTTTTGACATCTTGTTGGTCTCTGTCACTGTCCTCTGGTCAAATGGCATTGCACAGGTGCTGGGCAGGCCCCCACAGGGCCTTGCGGTTCTGGCCTCACCGTGCTCAGTGATGCAGCCCTGGGGTGTCACCATACGGTCACAGTGTCTGGGCAGCCAGGAGGCCCCGCCCTGGGCCTTCACAACCCCAGAGGAGGCAGCGCGCAGGGTGCCCATGTGGGCTCGCCTGCTGCTCGTCATTCTCTTGTGACGCCATAGAAAGGGCTAGAATTCAAAACACCTGGGCCTCCACCGCGCGTCCAGGTTAGTGACTGGACAAAAGGTCAGAGACTTGAAGGGAAGAGAATCCAGAGCCACTCAGAATCGCCAGAGCTCCTGGAAGGGCAGCACAGGGAGGTTCCAGACCTAATGCTCATGAGCTGCAGCTCTGCTTGTGACACAGCGTGGAGTCGGCAAGTGAGGAGGCCTTCCAGGGAGCCTGCCGGCCGAAGACCAGTCACTGTCCCGGGGAGGCTGGGCCCGTCACAGGCCAAGCTGGAAAAGGCAACATGGAGCAGCTAGGGACAAGCTGGCCATGTGGAGGTCAGGGCCTGCTCACAGCACAGGACAGCTGGCACCTGCCCAGGCAGAGGCGGGATGTGCCATGGAGACGATAAGGGAAAACACGAGACAACAGCCTGCGCCTGCAAGCAAGAGCGCCAGAAGCTTCCTCACAGGACACTGGGGCCAACACGGGTGGGTCATCGGCCCTTGGGCTGGAGAAGCAGGTGGTCCCAGCAGTCTTCCCTGGCAGAGGCGGATGGTCCAGCATCACACTCCAAGGAGACCCCGGGGAGGGCAGCCCCAGAGCCTCTGCAGCCGCATTGCTGTCTGAGCAGCACTCGCCAGAGGCCATCTCGGACAGCAGGAGTGCCGAGCGGACAGCAACCTGCACCGCAGGTGGCTGCTAAGGCACGCCTGGCTGTAGAGCGCACCCGGACACACCCATAGAGCCCGTGTGTGCGCTGGAACACGGGCCTGCCCTCGAGTAGAAAGCTGGTGCTGAGAACTAGGACTGAAACAGAAGGGGTGCCAGACGCGCGAGGTCCAGAGCCACACCCCGACGCGCTGGGAGGTGACCCTAATGTCAAAACATGCTGGCACAGAGCCGATACTCGAGGGTGCTTACAGAGCCAATGCTGACACACGAAGTGCAGAGCTGGCACTGAGTCCACGGAGGTGGAACAGGCTCACTCAGACCAGGCTGTTGCTGAGCCAGCGTGACGTGCAGTAAGCAACAGAAGTCAGGAGGGGGGAAGAAAGATGTGGAGGATGCTGAGGACGTGCCTTATCCTTCAAAAGGAGTCAAGAGGTACCATTAAGCCCTCTCCAGCTGGTGCCAGGCACTGGGCACTCAGGACAGCTGGCTGGGGGCAGGAGGAAGCCCTGCCAGGAGCAATGGAAGTATGAGCTGGGACACCCTGGTGCCAGCATGCAGATGGCCCCATCACATGTGCACAGTCCAAGAGCCTGGCGAGTACCAAACCTTGGGCTGGACATGGGGAGCTTCTCTTGGGGCTCTAACAGATGTATTTGCAAATCAGGGATCCTGAGTGCTGTCCACAGTGTGTCCGCTTGTGAGCTGGGCTGCACCAAGCCCTGTGAAGGGCTGCTTTGTGCTGACGGGTAGCACACCGTGCCAACAGTGACACCCATCCCTCCAAGCACTGTGCACCCGTGGGCCACAAGAACAGGCCAAGCTGACTCGGAGGAGGAACAGATTTAAACAGAAAATGGTGAAGCTTCAAAAGAAATGTGATAGAAGGAGAAGAACACCACGGACAGCGTTCTCCTGGGGGCGCTGGTCCTCGGGCGAGGTCCTCGCTGCCTGCATTGAGGCTGTGAGCTCCAGGTGCTGCCCGGGATCCAGCTGGGAGCGGCGCCAAGAGACAGGCAGGTGTTGGGCCTCCTGGCTGGGGCGAAGGCGTTCGTGTGCGTGGAGTTGGAGCACACACTATTAAACGTATCCATGCAAGGACGGCCACTCCTCTGAAGGGTCTTCGTACTTTCTTTTAAACTTGTATAAGGTTATTTTAGAAACTGTCTCTTGTGTCAGAGAACCCTTTACTTGGAAGTTCAACACTTCAGTTTTTGCTGCAGGTTTTTCTTCCACTAAATTCTGTACAATTAGAATATTTTTTAATGAAATTACCATGTGAAATAGCCCACTTTCATGGAAGCTATTTTTTTTTCTTTCTCTGTGTACACGTAAAGTAGCTTCATCTCCTGTCAGCAGTGATAATTTACAGTGAGTAGATTTGGAGTGTTCTTAAGTGTTTCGCCTTTGTTCTTTTCTGCAATATTTTAAGCTCTTTATAATGAGCAAATATTATTTTTACAAAAACAAAGAAAATTGCACTTAAGAAAGAACAAATAAGCTCAAGACATTAACACTGATTAATTCTGTCTCCATGGGGAATGGATGATGGCTGGGCATAGGTGAGCTGTGTCTGTTCCTAGGCCTGGCAATCCAGTTTACTTATTTACTTACTTATTTTATTTTTGGTGCTGGGTATCAAACCCAGGTCCCCTCAAATGCCAAGCTCTACAACTGAGCTGCACTTCCAGCCCCTGGTATCTGCTTAAAGTTCTAGGACAAGGACCCTAGACATAGGAGCCCTTTCAATATTTGGGACTTTACACTGTTGCCAGGAGCTTGACCCTCGGTTGCTTGGGCCTATGGTCCTCAGGATGTCTTCCCTCCAGCTCCTACAGGATGAGAGCGCTCCTGAGCCTGCTGGCTCACGCTGGCCATCCTCAGGTGGCAGGATGCGTGTAAGGAGGAGCGTGGGGAGGCCCTGTGGTGAGCAGAGTGCCAGACCAGGCAAGATGGGGGCAGGGCAAGTAGGGCGCTCCCCCAAGTGGTCACGAGGGTTCCTCATGACCCAGTCCCTGCTCCTCGGCAGGTGTAAACCCTTTTGTTTAAAATCTTCCAATGTCCAGAATACACATTATGCCAAGGTGTCCTGATGTCTTGGACCCAACAGTCTAAGAGGGTAAATGAGGTCACGTCCCCATTAAATCCAAATTGTGTTCACTCTTAACCTCCCCACCTGCTCCCCTGGCAGCAACCCAGCCCAGCTAACCCAGAAGAACATTCCAGAGGTTCAAGCACCAGATAACCCTAGAAACAAGAGCAAAGAGGGTGGAAGCTGGAGTTGGGGGAATCGGCTGAAAACTGCTGAGGAAGCAGCTACTCCTCACAAGCACCTGCACCCCCTGCAGGGCACAGGCCCCAAGGGAGGTGATGCCAGCATCTCTGGACTGAGGGGCCCTTGGCACAATTGAGGTTGGGGCACCCTGGCTCTTTCCCATTGTTTTAAGTGCCCAGATGATGAGGCCCGGGATGGGTGCACAGTGACTGCCAGCAGGCTCCCACATAGTCAGCTTTGGGAGAGGAGCCGTGCAGAGAGCCCCCATCCCCAGCCCAGAAAGCCCAGGCCACTCTTGGCCCCTGCTCCCTATCACATGACCAGTAAGGCCCAGGAGTCTGAGGAAGGCTTCTGAACCGAGAGCAGGTGGAGACCAGAGCCACCAGGCAGCAAAAGCGTGACGTGGAGAAGAGGGAGTCTGTAGGGGCAGAACCCGCACAGCACTGTCAGGAGCCCCTGTAGCTGGAAGCAGGAGTGGGTCCAGTGACCCAGGAGAAAGACAGTCCAGTGGAGGTCCGCCAAGGCATCAAGGCTCAAGGGAGGAACAGGAAGAGAAGCACTGGGAGAATCTCCCAGGAAGAGTAAAAAGATGATGGAAAATAATACATTTTCTTAATAGAAATAAGAGACCAGAAGGCCCCACGTGTTCTAGAGAGGACCAGAATGCCACATAGGGTAGTCCTCAACAAGGTGATCTTTTATAAACTTCCCCAGAATGAAGGATGTGCCTCCAGGTAAAAAGACTTACCAAGTGCCCTGTATAGTGGCTGGAAATAAGTCCACACCAAGACCAGGTCCTTACGGAGTATAGAACAAGGAGGAAGAAGAAAGCATCAGCCACCAGAATAACTTGGGACAGAGTGATGCTGAAAGCTGAAGGCAGGGACACCATGCTTCAGAGCTCCTAAGGATGTTGTCACCACCTAGACTGCTATACCCAGCCCAACTGTCAGTCCAATAAGCATCCTTAACCACGGTACCTCAGCAGTGGCACCCACACCATTCTCAGGACCCAGTGGAAGATGTTCCAGGTATGCCCAGAAAGAACAGGAAAAGCTTTGGAAGAAGCAGGGTCTTGGGGATAAGGGAGGGAAGAGCCCTCTGGGGAAAAGGGTGCACTTGAGGAGGGAGTGCCCTGAGAGGAGCAGTGCAGAGGCGCTTGGGAAGAGGTGGAGCTGACAGAGGAGACACAGAAGCAGCAGACGCCACATGCTCTCCCAGCTCCCTGGGAGGAGGTGCTTTGGGCTTCCAGAGGGGAAGGAGATTTTCAGGAGAGAAAAGGTCAAGCGGGTTACTCCACAGCACAGCCTGATGGGCAGAGTGGTACCCACGCAAACCCCACGTGGCCCTGGGGCTGAGGCAAGAGGAGGACACACCTTCTTCTGCAGGTGACACTCAGCAGCTATGCAAATGCGTGTTAAGGTGTGAGACGTGGAGGCCCTCGCCAAGGAATTGGCTGGAAGGTGGAAAGAGCGGCCATGGGGGTGGAAATGGCTGGAAGACTGCTGTTACAAAACCCACACTGGTTGGCTTTTGGCACTCTGTGCATGTGTAACTCTGATCAGATGCAAGTTTGGTTGGTGACAGGCCTTGCAAGGCTGGCCGGTGCTGGTGGGTGGCAGTGTGTACTGGGCAGGGGCCTTCAGCACAGATGGGCAGCCTCCGCGAGGAGCAGTGCGTGGAGCTGGGCATTTGGCTGTTCTGAATTGAGCTCAGATCCTCCGTGGATCTGGGTGGAGCTGTTGGAAGACGGTCTCTCTGAGGGCTGTGCAGTCTTGAGGAAGCAGTGAGGAGTAACAGTTTGCCACACCAGGGTTGGGCACAGGGCGGGCTATCAGGCTAAGGCTGGGGAAGGCTTCAGAATTGCTGGCACCAGAATCAAGGCTGAGAAGATGAGGAAAGCCAGGCAGAGAAGGGGCCAGTCCTTCCTGGGGGAGGAGCTCTGCATCCCTCTGTCAACCCTATGGGCCTCCTGGCTTTCCACCTGCAAGGGACTTACGAGTTACGGGTTCCAGATGCTTCTGACCCATTCTGCTGTAGAACTCAGGATGGCCCTGAAGCTGCTTGGTGAGTTTCCTGGCCGGGAGGATGGAGGAGAGGATGACTGGCTGGTAAGGCAATAGTGTGTCCTCGTGGGGTGGTGACATCCTCCTCTTGGGACTGTCCTCAGGATAAGGAGCCCCGTGGGATCATCCCTTTGGAGAACCTGAGTATCCGGGAGGTGGAGGACTCCAAAAAGCCAGTGAGTATTCCTGATGAGGTATTTGGGGGTGGGCAGGGGGTGGGCATAGCAGCTCTCGGAAAGGAATGAAATTTCAAAGGCTTTTTGAGAAAAACAAAAAACCTGAAAAGTACCATCATGCTTCAGGTTTAGCCTCACCTTTTTGTTGACCTTTAGTATTCAGACAGAGGGGAGGCTACTGCCTCCTCGTGTCCTATGCTTCTGCTTGGGGGTCACGTGCTGACTCGCACACATGGTACAGAAATCGTCCCTCAAACAGCAGCATTGAGCACCTGTGGCCTGGGCTGCTGATGTCAAGAGATCCCTGGTTTGGCCCACAGTGCTGAGTGTCAGGCCGTCTTTGCTGGACAGTACGTGCAGTGGGCCTGCGGTGTTCTGCTCTGAGCATCTCGGTTCCAGAGGAAAACATACCTACCTGTGCTTTATTAGGGTTGGAATAAAGGGTGGAGCGTAAATGAAGCCCCCTTTATTTTTTTTTATTATTTTTTTGGTACTGGGGATTGAACTCAGGGGCACTCGACCACTGAGCCACATCCCCAGCCCTATTTTGTGTTTTATGTAGAGACAGGGTCTCACTGAGTTGCTTAGCCTTGCCATTGCTGAGGCTGGCTTTGAACTCGCAATCCTCCTGTCTCAGCCTCCCTAAGTGCTGGGATTACAGGTGTGGCCACTGTACCTGGCTATGAAGCCCCCTTTCTAAGATCCGCCCGGCACTCTCATTCCAGAACTGCTTTGAGCTTTACATCCCTGACAATAAAGACCAGGTGATCAAGGCCTGTAAGACGGAGGCCGACGGGCGCGTGGTGGAAGGGAACCACACCGTGTACCGGATCTCGGCCCCCACACCCGAGGAGAAGGAGGAGTGGATCAAATGCATGAAGTAAGTGGGCCTGGTGCCTGTGCCCCGTGCCCATGCTCCGCCGCTCCCAGTGTGAGGGGAGACCTGGCCACTCCCGAGGCTGTCAGGCTTGTGGCCGCTGGCAGGAGCAGGGGCACCAGCTGAGCCCTTCCTGCTGTGGGGGCACAGTGCAGGCTGGCATTGGCTCAGTGCAGATGGCACTCCTGCTGGAGGGTGGGCTCATCCCACGAGACTTTTTTTAATCACAAATGAGACCGAGGTCCACAGAGGTTTGCGAGTTGCGTAAAGCAGTTGGGCAAGGCCCCTCCCAGCCCACCCGCTGTGAGGAAGCCGCCAGCCTGAAGAGGGAGCCCTCCTGAGGTTACCTGGCCCAGTACCAGGCCTCTGATGCTGATGCTGCCGCTGCCGTCCACTCCCTTAGGTCCTGCGTGGGGCCCTCCTGATGCAGCCTCTTGGCCTCCCTCCTGAGACCGTGAGGCCTAGCCCACAGTGCGAGGCTGCCAGTGAGCACAGCTACGTGTCCCCCTCACCTCTCCACCCTGGGCCTTCACCCTCAGTCTGCCCAGGTGTTTTCCTTAGAAAGTCTCCCCATTACCTGGGCCTTGGTGACATCACCTGGAGAGTGGGAGGATGTGCCCCAGGGGCCCTGAGGCCCACAGGTGCACCCATGTGCCATCCTTTCCCACGAATGGAGCTGAGTACTCTCAGGCCTGTTTTATTTTTGGTGTTTCAGCTCAAAGCAGCTGAGTGTTTGGGCCAAGGCTGAGCACTGCGAAACTGACCCTGCACCCCAGAGGCAGGCGCAGCGAGAGGGTGGGCTTGGGGCCGGCACACCTGCGTAGTCCTTGTGCCTCTGGCATGTGTCCCAGCCTGTGTGAAGGAGGAGGTGGTATGGGGCACGTGCTGTTACTGATTGGGTGATAGCCACTTAGGAAGTGGCCCTGGGCAGGGGCCAGAGCGACTCTCCACTGAGTGGGTGAGGCCCAGGGCTCAGTCACCTACCAGCAAGGAGGCTCAGGAGGCCCTGTCCTCTGGACACTGGCCCTGCAGCTGGGCTGTGGACACCACCTGCACACCCCGCACCCTTTTTTAATGGGTATTTTCAGGCATATTTAACTCATTATGAAGTGTTTTAGAATATGATTTGAGGTAAGGTTGTAACTTTGTTCTTGCAAATGAATGGCTGATTGTCAGGATACCGTGCATGGACAAATCCATTTTCCTGCTGATCCCTGCTCTCACACACTGTACCAGGTGCCACGTCGACCATTGTGTTTCTGTGCAGACACGGCGCTGCTCGCCTCACCAGAGCGTGCCCTGGGAGACTCTTTCCCTCCTCTGTTTCTCTCCTCCCCTCCCTTCCCTTCCCTAGCTATTCTTCCAGGAAAGTTTTGGCTATTTCTGTACATTTTGTATTTCTTATAGTTTTTGCTTCTGCAGTTAGGGAAATGAAGCATTCTTTAAAGTCCTGCAGAGGATCTTTTCAGTCCTTTCACATGGATGCCAAGCCTGCTGGTGGGGTTGCTGAGCTCCCCCAAGCGTTTCCAGAGCCAGCTCTGCTTGAGAGCAGGCCGTGCAGACTCCTCCGGGCACTCTGCAGGCTCACCTAACGGGCACAGGTCCAGGGGACTGTTGTCCTCACTCTGCATGTGAGGAACTGAGGCACAGCAGGCTAAGCACACAGGGGCGTGCTGGTCTCCAAACCCAGCAGTGACTAGGGACACTGTACTTGTAAGTACGTGCCGTGCTCAGCCTGGATCCAGATGCTTCTCCCGGGGCGTATGGTGGAGACAGCAGAACGACGACTGACTTGGAGAAAGTTTCTTCATAATATTGTGGGAGGATTTTGCAGACAGTTGAGTGCTGGATGCACTTTTTTCTCATTACATGCCCTTCCTAGGGTTCCCAGCAGCTTGAGTTCGTGGTGGCCCTGCCATGTAGCTGTTGCAACAGAGTTGCATACAGCAGAGTTTGGTGTGTGCAGATGGCAGAGCTGTAGTGCCCGTGGTGCCTGCACCCATCGTTAAGGGTTGGGTGTGCCAGGCATGCTGATGTGCACGCCACCACTCCAAGGACCGCCATGGGGCTCCTCCATGCCAGTGAGGCAGTCGAGAGATGGCATGCAGCAGGTGGGGGCCAGGGCCGACGCTAGCCCCGCGCCCTCCACCATGTTCCAGCAGGCTTCCTTTGAGACGTGAAGCGCCATAGGAATCTCTGAATAGGAACGTGCAGTTCCTGAAGGGGTCAGGCCATGCAGGAGCCAAGGTGGAACCACCCCAACACCCAAAAGTGAAACAAATGTTTAGACTGGCTAGGTTCCCTCATGGAGCCACTTTGGGGGCCAGGGCTCCCTCAGGACATGTTCCTGGACTGTGCCACCGTCGACTCTGGTGCACAGGCTCCCATTTGGCACCAGAGCTATAGTGGCTCCTGGCACCATCATCCATGGGCAGCTGTTGTGTGGCTGGACTGAGCTCAGGACTGGTCGTCCGCAGGAAGCGACTGGACCTCAGGGCTTGAGGTTTGCGTCCTGAGAATGAAAGCAGGGAGGGCAGCGCCTCGGGCTTGCCCCAGGCTGCCTCTGCTCTAGTCCAGGAGCTCCGCTTCCCTCCCTGGCAGCCGTGCTGAGCTTCCCTGGGCTGGTGCAAGCCATGACAGCCTCTGACACACCACACCTTGGGCAGTTGCTTGTGACACACTTGATTATATGGCTCTCATGGTTGCAAAGGGTTAGGGTTAGGGTCAGAGGTCGGCATGGAAACTTTGGATTTTTTTCTCTGAATTACAAGACAGCTATGAGAACATGCGAGGATTCTGTTCCTGGATGGAGATCGATTGTCAGTTGAAACAGGCAGAACCTCTGAAGTTGTCTGGCCAGGTGTCTTGGAAAGCCTGTTACCGAAACCATGGTGTGGGTGCGTGAGGGTGGGCCCTGGCCTGGCCTCCAGCCCAGTGGAGCAGCAGGGCTCTGGAGCGCGCCGATCTGCCTGTGCTGGCTGCGGCCCTCACATCTGTTCTTTCCCTTTCTCCAGAGCAGCCATCAGCAGGGACCCTTTCTACGAGATGCTCGCAGCGCGGAAAAAGAAGGTCTCCTCCACGAAGAGACACTAGCGCCGCCAGGGCGTCCTCCGCGCCTCCTTGTGGGCGCTACGGAGCCCCCGCCACCTGCCCGCCTTCCTAGAGACTCGCTTCAGCTTCTGCAGTTTTCTTTCAGGGGAGAAGGGTGGGTGGCTATCACTGGGGAAAGGCCTGCCATGCACAGGTCCTTGGACCCTCCTCGCAGAGCAGAGCCTTCCGCTCACCCCGTCCTTCCCCGGGAGAGCCGCCAGCCTGTGCCCTGGACATACTTAGGGACATGGTATTTCTGAGAATGGAGGAAAGGAAGAGAAGCCACCACCTGTAAAGATTATTATTTTTTTTAATAACACAGTGCTACATCCTGCCCTGCCTCGTCAGGCGGCCCACTCGACGGGGCCACTGTGCTGCTGCAGGTGTCCTGGGGGCAGGGCCAGCCAGCTGCCTTGCTGAGCCTCTGGGAGCCCCTGCCTCGTGGCTTCTCTGGGTGACAGGGCTGAAGCGAGGGCTCTGGGCGCAGCCATGCACGTGCAGGGCAGCCTTGGGCTGGCGGACCCAGGGCCGGCGGGCAGGGCCAGGCGGAGCCACAGCCCCAGTGCCTGGGCACCAAGGAGAGGAGAGAGCTGATTGGACCCTATTGCCCTTCTCCCTAGAATCCGAGGCTTGCTGGGCTTTAATAGAAAGTCAGCATTTTCCTTGAACTAAATACCTAATAACCAAAACTGTGAGGGGGTCATCCCATCAGGTCCCGGGATGACCTAACTGGTTCCTGTCTGGTTTTTCTTTCTCCTCCCCAAAACTCCGCTCCTCGTTCTAGAGGAAGGAATAGGTCTTACCTGATCCCTGTGGGCCTTCAGCCTTTTCTGCCTCAAAACTGGCCCCAACTGGACTATTCTGGTGGCTCTGTGGTGGCCTCCAGAGGGGCAGGGCTTTGTGTGCTCAGCAGGGTGCAGTGGAGTGAGGGTCGCCCCCTCGCGTGCTCCCAGGCGTGCTGTGGGTGGGCCTCGCCCCCCAGTTCACAGTGTGAAGGAGCCGTGACACAGCACCGCTGCCGTTCTCTCAGGGACTCTCAAGGGCAGCTTGGCCACGTGGCCAGGGCCAGCGTGCCAGTCCAGGCGAAGCAGGCGGTGGCCGTCTCTGCACGCCCCTCCACACGCCAAGGGCCGGGCTGTGCAGAGCGGCCTCCAGCAGGCAGACAGGGACCTCTGGGGCTGGGCTCCTGGGCTCCTCCATCTCTGGAAATAGGTTTGCATAAGGGGGCGGTGGGGGTGGCTGCCCGCCCCTGCCTGGAGCCCCAGGCACTTCAGCAGGAGCGCGTGAAGGTGACAGTGGCAGAGAGGGTCCAGGCTGGGAACCTGAGCTTTCTGGAGACCGAGGCAGTGCTGGCCGAAGTGGAGGCGGTCAGGGTCAGTGCTGGAGTCCCCGGCAGGCCCAGTCCCTCGCACTGGCTCTCACAGATGTTTCCTGGACAGACAGGCACTTGGATCAGTATTAGTCTATTTATCAGAGATGTAAATAATCCATGTATAGTTTTTCGCCTTTTAGATTATTTTGTATTTGTTTAAAAAAAGTTTTGTCAAAATATAAAGAAATGACTGAAAGTTGTTGACAGGGTTTTTAAAAAAATAATTATTATTCCAATTGTTTTTGTTTTTGCCTTGTAAACTAGCGCCAAGGAACTGCAGCAAATAAACTCCAAACCTGCCCAAACCACCTCAGCCTGTGCGGCGCTGTGTCACCTGTGGCCTTTGAGCTGGGCTGGGCACTTCTCGGCCAGCTCCTAGCGGCACACTGTGGCCTCCTCTGGGAGGAGCAGTGCTTTGAATGGGAAGTTGGGAGGGCGTCTGCCTGCTATTCGGGAGAGCGTAGCAAGAAAGGAATTAGCTTACTTTTCCTAAGGAAAACTGGAGGTGAAGGGCCACCCTTAAGCAGGAGAAGCCTGCCTCAGTTGGCATACCTGTCCAGTGTCACCCCGCCTCCCGAATGCCTCGTGTGCCAGGGGAGGAACAGGCAGAGCACTGGAGCTGGGAAGCAGCAGCAGCAGACCCCCAGGCCTGGGGGCTCTGGTGTGGACCCCTCACTGTGCAGGCTCCGGTGCCCAGCCAGCCTTCCCCAGCCTCCCCCGGGGACCCCACCTTCTGAGAAGAGACACCAGCAGACACACAGAGCAGCTGCCTCCGAAGGCCAGGCTGCTCTGCCGGCTCCTCCCCTCGGGAAGCAGGACCTGCAACCTGCCTGCCTTCCTGGTATCCTTCCCTGCCCATGACTCCCTCTCTTGCACACGTCTGGTGTGGGATCTACAAAAAGGGTGAGAGCCCGTAGGGGAGTTCGGTGGGACGGCAGGCCACAGGGCGCTGTGTGCAATCAGGCATATTCAGTGCATTAGCAATGAACAAGCCCCCTGTCCCCCAAATTGACAATTCCATTATAATGGCATCGGAAAGAATAAAATACTTAGGAATAATTTTTTGGTTTTAGTGTAACACAGCTTGTATGCTGAAAACTATAAAACATCATTGAAAGACGTTAAAGAAGACCTAAATAATGTAAAGATCTTGAGTTCATGGACTGCAAGATTTAATATTAAGATAATGCTTATCCAACTGATGTACACATTCACTACCGTCTCTATCAAAATCTTAGCTGCCTGTTTTGGTAGAAATGAAAAGCCTACCCTGAAATCCACATGGAACTGCAGGAGACAGAGAATAGCAACACGATCTTGGGGGGGAAAACACCCGGAAAACTCACGTCTCCCAGTGCTAACCCTCACCAGCACCGAGCCAACAGGCGGGCCAGTGGAGATTGCCTCCCTAGGTGCTCCAGGGCTGGGGTTCCAGCGGGAGGGCTGCTCCTCACAGCCTCAAGGCTGAGTGCACTGAACGGAGAAGTCCAGCTGCAGTGGCAGTGCTGGTTCAGCACTGGGAGGGAGAATGCAGAGAGGGACAATGGACAGTTTGGACACACACAAAAAACAGTATCAGAAAACCAGCCTGAACTTAGCAAATTCAAAGCTGCGGGTAAACTGGTTTTTGGAAAGTGCTGTTTCCCAGCTGGACACAGCTGAGCTGGACCATCAGAGATGACTGTGCTGCAGCTGTGGCTGCAGAGCCGGGAGGTCATAGCAAGCAGAGCCACACTGTCCCTGCAAGCGCCTAACGGGGCCTGGGGTGTGGCTAGCGTAGCACGAGTGAAGCAGGCAGAGAAGACCGTGCCCAGGGCGTGCGGCTCGCCCTTCCCTTGAGCCTGGCTGCTCCCGTGAGCTGCACAGGGCTGGGAGACGGAGCCTGGGAAGGCTGTTTGTGGGCAGCAGTGGGGGCAGGGGCTGGCTTCCCTGCCCCATAAGTGGAATTCTTGGGAGGCTCCTGAGACCAGACCCCCAGCAGAGATCAGCACCTTCCTGGTTCTGGGGGTGTATTGCTCTCACCTCTCCTGAGCAGACACCACCCGGCAAAGCCTGAGGAGCCCTTAGCCCCAGCCACTGGATCCCCACCCGCCAACTCTGAAGCAGCTCCTCTCAGGGAGTGCACCTATCTGGTCTGTGTGGACTGAACCCCAATGGACAGTGCTTCCCACTCCATCCCATCTCCTACTCATGAAGAGGGAAGCTATGAGCCATTCCAACCAGCTTCAGGCTTAGACCACTCCAGCTGCAGCTCAGTGAACAACACAAAAAGACGAAGGGGTTAATAACCCGCAGCCCTTGCTCTGCCTCAGTACACAGCCCAAGAAGAGTCTGAAAGAAACACCATTGGGCACAGACTGGTTAGTGAATATGTCTACATATATATACTTGTTCCTTTTTTCCTCATTTTTGGCATTTTTTAATGTTATTTCTTTGCCTTATCTTTTGAGGGTTAGGCTTTTTTATTTGTTTATTTGGTTTTTATTTGTTTATTACTCTTGTTTCTCTTCTTTTTTTGCTAACAAATTCTCTTGTTCTCTCTCTCTCAACTTTGTTTTTCCTATTTTTTCTCCTCTATAACCATCACTTGCTGTATCTCTTCTACATTCTCTGTTCACTTTTTGAACATTTTAAAAATCTCTTCTACCTTCCTATTACATTTTCTTTTCTCCTAATGAACTGTGTTTTTGCCATCTTTTCAAACTGGTTTACATAACTCTGGCCCCAGCTGTCATGTTGTAGTTGTTAGTGCAATGGATGACGTACTTGACATCTGCTGTTTACTTGAAAGCCATATCTAGTTTATGATTGTTTACTGTTTTGCTGTTGGCAATTGCTGACAACAGCAAAACAGTAAACAATTATCCTGCTTTCGTGATAATTAGTGCTGTAGACGTCATAGTAGGCACCAGGTAGTTATTTTAATGCTGTATATTGTTTGCATTGGTTGTTGCTATTTCTCTCCCTTTTCTGTGAAGTGCTGGGAATCTGCAGGGACACTACAAGTTCATAGGATAGAGACTCTGCTGCTTAGTCCAAAGATAGTTCATTTTGCTCTACACACAAATTACTGACACTCAAACTTCAGCTATATATCTTTTGTGAGGGGGTACCAGAGTTTGAACCCAGGAGTGCTTAACCAATGAGCCACACCCCCAGCCCCTTTCTGTATGTTATTTACAGAGTGTCTCACTATGTTGCCTAGGGCTTTGTTAAATTCCTGAGGCTGGCTTTGAACTTGCAATTCTCTTGCCTCAGCCTCCTGAGCCACTGGGATTACAGGCATGTGCCACCACACCCAGCTAGGTTGTACTTTAATACAGAGAATAGAAGTGACAGAAATCCAAACTAATTACCAGGCCACAAGTAGGAATGGCTGGGGGTGGACCCTCAGATAAAAACAGAATTAACAAAAAAGGTTGTGGATACTACACCCATGAGAGTTCTCAATCTAGGTCACTCTAGGACACTTTGGCAACAGAGGCTATGCCCTAAAAGATCCACACATAGAGTGGAAGATAAATCCGTCCCAAAAGATGCTTAAAACTCAACACAGGAATAAAAGAAATATGAAAAAAACAAGGTAGCACAGTGCTTCCTAAAACTTGTAATTCACCAGCACTGACCCAGAGATAATGAAGTGGATGAAATACCAGGTAAATAATTCCAAAGAATGATTATAAAAATGATCAATGAATTCTAAGAGAACACAGAAAAACAATAATGAATTAAGGAAGTCAGTACAGGATATGAATGAGAAATTCAATAAGGAGATAGAGCTATTTAAAAAGAAACAAATAGAAATCTTGGAAATGGGCCATTCTCCTGGACACACTCTGATGGATGGGAGAGTTCAGCCTGAGAGTGTGTATTTCCAATAAAGCCTTGCCCAGCGGTTTTAATTTGCTGCCTTTTGGTCATCTGGCTTGATAAATAGTGCCGAAACCCAGGAGGGTTTTTCAGATCTCCCCAACAGGGTTCGAGATCCATCCTCTCCTCAGGAGAGGAGAACTCTTGAGCCAGGAGAAGTCTTGAGCCGCTCTCTATTTCCTTCATCTGGACCAACAGAAGTGAGGTATATTTTGGTGCATGCTGTAAAGACCTCAAGAGAGTCTTCAGTCATCTGGTAGAAACCTATGACTAAAATCTGGCAAAAAATAATAATAAAATCTAGAAAGAGTTCCTGTGGACCAGCAAGAGCCACAGAGGGCCCTGATCTGCCCTCAGGAACCTCCACAGGTGTCCAGCTAAAGGGAGACCAGGGACTGCTACCTCTAGCCACAGGGGAGCCCAAACTCAGGGTAAGAGTCCCCACAGAGACCCTAGGCAGTCCCGCCCAAGGACAGCCTGGGCCTGTCCCAGTTCCACTCCAGAATTCCTGTGGGCCGGCAGGAGCCCCAAAGGACCCTGACCTGCCCTTAGGAACCTCCACGGTTGTCCAGCCAAAGGGAGACCATGGTCTGCTACCTCTAGCCACTGAGGAGCCCAAATTCAGGGCAAGAGTTGCTCCAGAGACACCAGTGTGAGGCAGCCTCGTCCAAGGGCAGCCTGGGTCCACCCCAGTTCTCCTCCAGAGTTCCTGGGGTCCGGCAGGAGCTACAGAGGGCCCAGATCCACCCTCAGGAAACCCCACGGGTGTCCAACTAAGGGTTGACCAGAGTCTGATTGCTACCAGCCTCAGAGGAAGGCACACCCAGGGTAAGAGTGGCCTCCAGAGACCCCAGCGTGAAGAGGTCCCACCCTAGTGCACTCTGGGCCTGCCTCAGTTCCGCTCCAGAGTTCCTGTGGTCAGGTGAGACAGAAGGCCCAAAACCGCCCTTAGGGAATGCCAGGGTGCCCAGTTGAAGGCAGATCAGAGCCTGCTAGCCTCTAGCCCCAAGGGAGCTCACACTCACTGTAAGGGTGGCACACAGACTCTCCAGCTTGTGACTCTGCCTAAGTGAGACCTGAGCCCGCCTCTAGTTCTGCTCCAGAGTTCCTGTTCACCAGCAGGAGTGCAAGAGAGGGGCAAAACAGCCCTCAGGGGCCGCCTCAGGAGCCCAGCCAAAGCCACTCCTACTGCCCTCTAGAGGTACGTCCACTACCTCCGCCACCAACTTTAGTGACAGTAGTGCCCATCTGGGGACACTGGGAGAACAGAAGTAGCTCCAAGGTGAGATACAGATAATCTGGAGTGTCAATACAAGATTATAGGATAGAAGCCGCAATACCTCAGATTGGTATTTCAAGAAAGGAAGATACACAATCAACATGAAAAAACAAGGGAAGAAAGTGCCCCAAATAAACCTCGATACCACTGTAACAGAATCCATTGACAGCAGAGTTGATGAAATGTCAGAGAAAGAATTCAGAATGTACATTAATAAAATGATCAGCAACCTAAAGAATGACATAAGTGAACAATTACAGGCAAAAATTGATCAATCCAACAAAGAAATAGGAGAGCAAATAAAGGCAACCATAGATCATTCTAACAAAGAGATAAGAAAGCAATTACAAGTAGCAAAAGATTACTTTAAGAAAGAGCTAGAGATCGTGAAAAAAAAAATCAGAAATTCTTGAAATGAAGGAAACAATTAACCAAATAAAAAACTCAATAGAAAGCATCACCAGCAGACTAGATCACCTGGAAGACAGAACCTCAGATAATGAAGACAAGATATACAATCTTGAAAAATAAACTTGACCATACAGTGAAGATGGTAAAAAATCATGATCAGAACATACAAGAAATATGGGACAGCATCAAAAGACCAAATCTAAGATTTATTGGGATAGAAGAAGGCGCAGAATTTCAAACCAAAGGAATGCACAATCTCTTCAATGAAATAATATCAGAAAATTTCCCAAGTATGAAAAATGAAATGGAAAA
>PVHX01000383.1:0-319826 GCA_004024805.1 Geosciurus inauris | reverse complement strand
CAAGAGTAGTACCTACTTAATAGGGTTTTGCTAGAATTAATTTTCTGAGTCAATGAATGTAAAAGGTGCAGAACTTTCTGGCACACGTGGCAAATGCAGTACATATTCAAAGAATGTCAGCCATCATCACTGCTAAGGGCCAGCATTTGCTGAGTGCTGTGGCCTGATCTCAGGCTGCTTCCTCCTGGGGTGCAACATGTCGTACTTGCCTTGGCTGCTACTCCAAGGCCTGTTTTACAAGACTGCTCCTGCTGGTCCAGCTCCCCTGTAGGCCCCAGACGCCCCCACACCTAGGATCCAAGGTCACAGTCCCATGGTCATTCCTGAAGTCCACCGCAATGTTGGTGGGCCCCACTGACCACTTGTCACGCTTTGGGCCTTTGGTGTCCTTTCCTGGCATCAGCCTTCAGCAGGGCCCCTGGCTTATTCAACAGATGACCTTTTGGAGAAAGACTGAGATCTTGGTCTCCTCCCTCTCAGAAGACCTTTGAGTTCCTGGGATACACGGCTCCACCTTCCTCATGGTCCTGTACCTTGGGGCAACAGGCAGCATTTCTTTTTTCCTTTTTGTTCTTTTTAGATATTCCTGACAGTAGAGTGTATTTTGACATATTATATATACATGAAGTATAACATTCTAATTAGGATTCCATCGTTGTGGTTGTATATGATGTGGAGTTTCACTGGTCAAGTATTCCTGTGTGAGCATAAGAAAGTTATGTCCAGTTCATTCCACTGTCTTTCTTATTCCCATTCCCCTCCCTTCCTTTCATTCCCCTTTGTCTCATCCAGTGAACTACTATTCTTCCCTCCCTGCTCCTTTATTTTGTGTTAGCATCTGCATATGAGAGAGAATATTCTGCCTTTGGCTTTTTGGGATGGCCTTATTTCACTTAGCATGATAGTCTCTAGTCTCATCCACTTACTGGCACATTCCATAATTCCATTCCTTATAGCTGAGTAGAACTCCATTGTGTATATATACTACCTTTTCTTTATCCATTCATCTGTTGAAGAGCAGCTAGCTTGGTTCCATAGCTTAGCTATTGTGAATTGAACTGCTAGAAACACTGATGTGACTGTGTCACTATAAGATGCTGATTTTAATCCTTTGGGTATATATGTCCAGGAGTGGGATAACTGGGTCAAATGGTGGTTCCATTCTAAGTTTTCTGAGGAATCTCCATACTGCTTTCCAGAGTGGTTGCAGCAATTTGCAGTCCCACCAGAAATGTATGAGTGTCTTTTCCCCCACTTCCTTGCCAATATTTATTGTTATTTGTATTCTTGATAATAGCCATTCTGACTGGAGTGAGATGGAATCTTAGTGTAGTTTTAATTTGCATTTCTCTAATTGCTAGAGATGTTGAACATTTTTTTCATATATTTGTTGACCATTTGTATTTCTTCTTCTGTGAAGTGAGCAGGCAACTTTTCTAACCCAGAAAAACATCCTGGCATGCCTTGGCTTGGATCAGGAGGTACCCACTGGCCTTATATTTATATAAATAAAATTTAAAATATATCAAACAAATAGAAATAAGTCAAATGATTTTTCCTCTACTAATAATAACACATTGCCCTAAGGTGTTAGCCCTTACCCCACAGAGAATAATCTGGTTTAGTGCTTCAAATGCCACTTTCTAAAATACTCAGTCACACTCAGACATGACTTCATTTAATCTTTACAACACTGGGTATCATTACTCCTTTTGCATATGAGGAAACCAAGGCTCAAGGAAGCCGGGCAACTTGCCTAGGCTTTGTGGTCCAGAGCTAATACTCTTTACCTGCCCCTCATGGTGTGGTGTCCTTGGCCTGTATTTCCCAGAGAGAGCAGCCAGTCTGCTGCCTGACCTGGGCTAAGGATGTCAGGCAGGTCTCTTCTGTCACCTCAGTATGATCCCAAGGATGGGAAGGAGTGGGATGGGGTCTGCTGGATCAGGCCCCACTGGGAAGGTTCCATGGCCCAGCCTGGACCGTCTGAGGCTGGGATCTGGACTGCAGATATGGGCTGCCTGGTCTCAGCTATCTTCTCACTTGTGTTTATTTTTTAGCATACCCACAGCTGGTTCCCTCCGTAGAGACTCCCAATGCCTCCTGATACTCCATCTACCTGGAAGCCAGGGCCTGGGCCAGCCCTGTGTCCAGGCCCCAGGAATATCTCACTCCTGCAGACCCTTCCACTCACAAGGCAGGGGGTAGAGACACTTTTGGACTCGGCAGCAGCTGATCAGAACGAATGATATGTTTTCACTGTGCTGTGTTCAACAGTGCAGATCGGACAGGGAGCGGAAACGGGAAAGATAAGTGGGAAATAAATCACCCAACTTGATTTAGTCATAATAGTAAGGAGAGGGGGATGGCCAAGCCGTGATCGGGGCCTTGATCAGCGGCTGGAGGTAGCAGATGGAGCTTCCTCTGCCCCTCACCAACCTGCTCCAGGCCCTGCAGGAGGAGATGCTGCTGGGTGAGGGATGGAGCACAGGCCATCGTGGGTCACTCTGAGTTTGCTGGGAGTCACAAGGCACAGAGACCTGTGCAGCTCAAGAAGCCTGTGCCCTCTGAGGGCAGCAGATGGAGGAAACAATGTCCATGGAGACCTGCCCACTGAGCCTAGGAGGGGCTCTGCCTCTCGAGTTTCTCAACAGCAGACAGCTGGGAGGTGAGGGAGGCAGGGGAGTGGCTGCTGATCCTTCCTGTTTTTAATGCTCTCCAGAAGCATCTCCGCCTTCTCTTTTTTTCCCAGGCAGGACTGGGCCCATCTGCCACCCTGGCCTTTGGGGATGTCCAGAGGAGAGGTCATACCTTCTCCGTCCTGCTGACCCCAGTGCCTTGACGCTCTCCAAGCATGCAAGTCACGTGGACCCTCCACGGTGTTTCTAGGCCACTGCCCATGCCTGCTCTTGGGAGGTAGATGCTGGTCTGGAAGAGAGGCTCCTTGTCCCCTGAGCAGGGATCCAGTGCAGAGAGTGCCGTGGAGGTGGAAGAAGGCCAGTGATTCTCAGAGGCCTGGACATTAGGGAGAGGACAGAGCGGGTGACGTGGGAATATCTATTCCCATTCACTAAGGGATATCTGCTCTGGCAAGTTATAAAACACCATTTCCATCGAGCCCGTAGAATTACTTACAGGAGCCACAATGAAACCAGACAACCTTTCAATCAAGCTGCCTCTTGTTCCTGCTTCAAGGCTGGCGAAATAAATATTGAGCAAATAAAGTTAGTCAGCATCTGAGCATTTTAATGAATAAAGAGTAGCAGGAAGGCCTGGGGAGCGGGGAGCAGCCACTCATCCCAGAGGAGAGACGGCATGAGGCCGCTTCAGCTCCTGCTTCCCACAGCCCCCGCTCCTCTTCCTAGTGGGGCTCCCCGTGTCCTTTCCCCACAATCCCCATGGCCTGTCTCATGCAGTGGTGGAGGAGGACCCAGGCAGAACAGGGGCCCAAGTGACTTGTCCTCCAACCTGAGCAGTGTGTGTCCAGTCCCCAAGGGAGTCACCTTCTCAACACATCGGAAGAAGCCAGCCTTTGAGTATCTAGAATGCCAGGAAAAGCCAAACCCCAGATGAGGTGAGACGCAAGGGGGAAATAACGTTATGGCCTTAACAAGGGGCTTTTAAAGTTGCTTTTATAGCAAGAATAAGAATGTGAAGCTGGTGTGACGCCAACGGGAGATAAAGGACAGACCACAGAGCCAAGCTCTGGTTTCTCCTCTCCTCCCTGGCCAAGAGAAGAGTGGTTAGACCATGAAAGTTAGGGCAGTCCTGGGTGGAGGAACGGAGCCCAAGGTGGTGCAGAGGAGGAGGAGACGGGAGATGTGGCAGCGGTGCCTCCTGGCCCCATTCTCTTCCTTCCTCCTGGGGTGCTGAGGAGGCGCAGCAGATGAGGTTGCTCGATCGCCCCCCACCCCCGCCTCTCTGGGGAACTGCGCAGAATGGGAGAGTGGGCCTTAGGTGGGGGGAAAGGCAAATGCGGTTTTGCTTTCCAAAGGGGAAGCGCAGTGAAAGCTGCGAATGATCCCCTGATGTGCTCAACGCCAGCCCCGGGCAGGCTGCTAGCCCAGCCGTGCAATGAATCATTTGGACACGAACAGAAGTAAGGGGCGATCACCAGAAATCAGAATGGGTTCACTGTAAACTAGTCATGTCAGATAAAACCTCTTTCTTTGTGAAATACTGGTAGGTCAAAAGAATGTTCTAGATATAAGATGAGGATTCCAGCCTGGCATTTGTCATAATCATTCATGGCAATCCTTGTGGACAAGCTGAAAATTTGTAACCTGGATGGAGTCCATCAAGGAACATTTGGGGCAGGCCCAGGGGACTAGATGCCTGATGGATTGAGATCAAACTGGAGGAAAATTTCTGAGGATACGAGGGAATCCCTATTTTTCATGAGATGTCATCAGTGACCTTGGTGCTGGTATAGAGGGCATATTAGTGAAATCTGTGAATGATCTCAAGCTACAAAGGTAATAAATACCATGCATAATAGTAATAATGGGAAAAATAATAGCTAATAGCTAACAACTCTCAGCACTTGACACGTGCCATACACTGTTTTTTTTTGGTACTGGAGATTGAACTCAGGGGCACTCGACCACTGAGCCACATCCCCAGCCCTATTTTGTGTTTTATGTAGAGACAGGGTCTCACTGAGTTGCTTAGCACCTCGCCATTGCTGAGGCTGGCTTTGAACTCGCGATTCTCCTGTCTCCGCCTCCCTAAGTGCTGAGATTACAGGTGTGCACCATCGCACCCAGCCATACACTATTCTTATGCATCACCCTGTGTCCACATTTAGTTTTTGTAGCCTCCCAATGAGGTGGGTAATAGACTGATTCCTGTTTTACAGATGAGAAAACTGAAGACGGACAGCTTAAGGAAATGGGTTATAGAACCAGGATTTGGCCAGCCATTTGAGAGCCTGTGCTCCTGACCCGTAGTCGCAAAAGAAACATGATTCAAAGTGATTTCAGTGACTACAATTGTGGCAGAATGCGAGAGAAGTCTAATAGGAATACACGGGAACGACTGTTTCTAGAACCAGGGCACTGAGACAGGGCGGGGCGTGGGACTTGTCAGCGGTATATCTGAGAAAGTTGGAGGAGTTGGTTGGCTGTGGCTTAGCCTCAAGCAACCGGGCGACCAGGCTGCCAGAGTGAGCTCCAGGAGTGCCAGGCCAGGGAGTCCATGGTTGGAACCTGAGGCTCCACATTTTTAAAAAGACGTTGACAAAATGGAGCAGGCCAGGCCAAACAAGTTCAGGAGGGTAGATCAGAAGCTCTGCCTGTGATAACTAACCAACTAACTAACCAGTGGATCAACTGTGGAGGGTGAATGAACCACTGGAGACTGGCTGGGGAGGGGCAATGGTTATCCCTGGAATCAGAGCCGGGCTGACTTGCTGTGAATGTCCACAGGGAAGATTCGGAACCCATGGGTAGACGTGACAGCACACTCTGGCCCAGTGAGGGGCGCCTGGTCACTCTCAGACCGCTTAAACTGGGGTGGTACCTGAAGTTCTGTTGGAGGCAATAACATGAAGCTTGATTAGCACAGAGTCCGATGTATTCAAAACGTGTAAAGCCTGGTAGCTGTAATTGTGATTATGATTACTTTCAACATCAGAACCCAGAACCTTCCACTTGTTGAAGTAGGTGACTCTGAGCAAGTCATTTCGAGTCTCAGTTTCCTCATCTGTACAAGGGGATTATGATTCCCACCCTAGACAGATGTTAAGGAAGAAAATTTTAAGAGATTATCTCTGAGAGGAAGTTAGCGTTTCCTTGGGAAGTTCTTTAGAGGACAAAGGCAGTACAGGGCTTGGTGTGACCCTCCGGGGCCTGCTGGTAACGATAAGTAGTAACAGAGGCTGCCATTTATTTCTTATGTGCTTATGTGTTGGGTCCTAAGCTCAGCACGTTGCAGGCCTCAGTCCTCAGGGTTCTCATGATCCTTACAGCACCCTCTGCAGCTAAGTGCCACCGTTGTATCTGCCACTCACCATCACACAGGGGAGGAAGCTGGAATTCGGATGGCAGGAGGGTCAGGGATGGAATCTAGTTCTGGCTCATTCAAGTCCAGGATTTAAAGACCTTCCACTTGAGGACAGCCAGTTCTTTGGGAAGTGAGAAGAGGGAACATGGAGTCCACAGGTGCAAAGGATCTAGTCCTTCATTCAAGCGTTCCTGAGCCCTGGGGTGGAGGGCAAGCTGGCATCTCAGCCTGCTCCACAGGGCTGGGCCCCCCTGGCTCACCTCCCAGCTTCAGGTTGGCTGCCTGAGTCTTCCCCTTCCAGCCCACTGCAGGCTCCTCTCTTTCAGCCTGTCTGACTCCATCTGGGTACTTTGTCCTGCTAATTCTGAGGCTGGGAGGGCGTGTGCACTCTTTAAGCTGTTCAGCCCTAATTAGAAGTTCCTGACAGCTTGTTTGGGGCCCTGTCAGGCTCTCTGACTCGCCTTGCACCAATAAGTAAAAAGGAAAATTGCTATCTGCTCCATACCTGCAGCCTGGTGTCATGATGAGCGGCATGTGCAGCAGGCACTTGGCTGACTGCTCCCAGTCTGGGTGAGCTCTGCTGACTTGGCCAGAGCAGGCGGCCGGCTGGGTGGGGGGGCTGTCTCCCTCCAGAGCTCCAGTGCCTGGGCCCAGAGGGGCTAATTGAGACTTGTTCAGGGCAGCCAGCTGAGGTTGCAGGGTGCAGAACTTTCACATCTGTGTTTCAAATCCTTTCTGCCTTTGAAACCCCACAAATGTTCCAGGTTAGAAGGCTGCAAAACAAAGGGGCGGGGGGCTCTTTTTCCAGTGACTTGTTGGGTTGGCCCTTATGTTTTTCCAATGACAAGGGAGTGGTGTAGCAAAGGCCTGAGCTCACTGACCTGCCTCTGAAATCGTGAGAGTTAAGCAGTTAGGACACAAGACAGTGGAACCTCTGCTGCGCCACTGGGAAGCTGTGTGTTCTTGAGCTAGTTGTTTCACTTCTCTGGACTTAGTTTTTGTTATCTGTAAAATGGGCATAATCATCAAGTTGTAAGGATTAAAAAACAACTTTAGAATAGTGCCTGGTGCCTAGTAAACACTCTACAAATGTCAGCTGCTGTTATTATTTTTTAAAGACTTTAACTAGAGCATTATAGTTAAATAGTTTGAATTCCAGTTATATTATATATTAACCTTGTGATATTGGACAAGTACCTAACCTTGACACTGAGGTTCTTTATTTCTAAAAATAAGTATAACAACAGTACCCTTCCCTAGGGTTATTATGAAGATTAAATGAGATTATGTATATAAAACAACACTTAGCATACCACCTAGAAACAGGTTAGGAAACTATAGCCCACCACCCGTGTCAGATGCTAGTCAGTTTTCCAGTACTGTATCAAAATACCTGAGATAATCTACTTTAAAAACAGAAAGATTGATTTTTGTTCATATTTGAAGTTTTCAGTACATGGTCCCTTGGCCCTGTTGTTTTTGGACCTGTGGTAAAACAGTACATCATGATGGAAGCATGTGGCAGAAAGCACCTGTCTGACTTATGGCCAGTAGTGAAAGAGAGAAACAGGGAGAGACTCGTTCATGTCCCACACCTCCTCCAAGGGCACACCCCCGATGACCTAAAACCTCTCAGAAGACCCCATCTTTCAAGGATTTTTCCACCTTCCAGTAGCACCACAGTTTGAGCACCAAGCCTTTAACACATGGGCCTTTGGAGATCACTTATTCAAAACCACAGCAACCTGTTTTTATAAATAAAGTTTTATTTGAACACGGCCACTCTCTTTAAGTATTCTCCACGCTTCTTTCTGGCTACACTGCAGAGTGGAGTACAGCCCACAAAGTTGAAAATATTTACTGTGTGGCCCTTAATGGAAGAAGTTTGCCAAGCCTGGGCCCAGGGCATAGTATGTGCTCATTAAACACTAGCTGCTATTAACAAGTGACTGTACCTGTAATTCCCACGCTGCCTGACCAAAGAGTTTGAGGCCAAGCTTTCAGGAGTGGGTTGCTTCTAAGACTTTCTATCCAGAGATTTTTTTCAAAAGCTTTTACATGATGACGACAGGGAGTGGGGGAGATTTGTGAACATTCTTCTTGTTTGTGTGTATTTTTAGAAAGGAAAAATAGGATTATTCAATAGGGTTACATACCTTGCCTTGGCCACATATTTCCTGTCTCAAGGGATATCGGGAATTGGGAGCTGCCCCTCTCTACATTCATTGATTAATTCTACCAGCAAGGAAGCTTTCCTTCCCCCTGCTCCCAGAAGCCCTTGCTGAATTTCAGATACCCAAAGCTGTCTGAGTCATTAGGTGAAGGCACTCAGCTACGTTAGAATGGAATTTGGGGTCCCTGGCACACAATTGCCCCCACCCCAGCATGGGGGCTTATGCGAGTCCTTCAGGCCAGGGGAGTCCTCCCTGTCACTACAGGGCCCAGGCCAGCGGGATGGAGCGAGGGGAGGGTGGCGGGTGTGCACCGGCGGCAGGAGAGGCTGGAGCCAGCCCTGCAACGCCCGCTGACCTCGCGCGCAGGCGGGCTATTATCACTCAATTTTTACGCTGTGTTCCGGACACTGCTCCGCCTGCTATGGACGTGCAGCCGTTAAAATATTAATGTCTGGCATGTGGCAAACATTTAAAGTATGCTGGGACTTGGGAACTGTTGAGCAGGCCTTGTTGACACACTGCCTCACCTGGGTATTGTTTGCTATGTAAATGCCAAGGATTCCTCCCTGAGCCTGGAACGGCTCTTCTCTCCCTGCCGCTCATTTCCTCCTGTTGCCCAGGTTGGTATAGTTGGTTCGTTCCCTGTCCCCGAGGGGCCTCCCTAAGGCCACTTGGGTGTGTTCGGGTTCCAGTTGCCAGGGGCATTTGAAAGAGCTGTTTTCAGGACGTTGTCCATAAAGCAACCCTGGACATGCCTGAGGCCAGCTCTGTGCCAGGCACTGGACTGGGCACCGTGGTGGGGAGGCCAAGTGGACATGGCCACTGCCCACCAGACGCTTTTAATACCCAAGGGGGTCCACACTGATCTAGAATACAGCACAGAGCAGGGAAGTCAGGGTGGCCAGTGTGCCCCACTCCTCCCCATCTACAGCAGCCATCTCAGGTTGATCCTGTGACACTTTTTTTTCTGAGTTCCCAAGCAGCCTTACATTCCTTATCAACACAGGAAGCCACCTCCAGTCAATCGGAACCAGCCTGAGATGAAACCAATTTGTTGTCCCTGGTGGAGGAGAGGTTGGTGATTGAAGCGAGTGCTGACGAGTGCTGAGGGGCACTGCAGGGGACTGCTCCCTTCTGGATGGGAGGCATGGCTTCCTAGAGGTGGTGGCCTTTAAGGCAGGGAGAATGGAGAGGAGAGGGCCAAGTACGAGCAGAGCTGAGTGGCACGCCCAGGAGCAATGCGATCCCTCCTGTCCTGCTGGCCAGGGCCGTCTCCCAGCTCTGCCTCTCCAGCTGATAAAAATCTCAGGAGACCTTTTCTCCCTCTAGAAGTCTCTAGAAAGCCTTGTGTCCTCCTGAACTCAACAAAGCAAATGACGCACCCCGGTGTCGGACATGGCTAGGATGGTGTCTGGTGCCACCAGTCATCTGGCCCAAAGGTCGACAGACTTTTTTTCTGAAAAGGATCAGAAAGTAAATATTTTAGACTGAGGGGCCCGGGGGGCTCTTCATCCTCAGCCACCGTAGCCCCAGCAGCTATGAGCAATATGCGAAGGAGCAGGGATGACTGTGTTTAAAACACTGTATTTGCGGAGGCTGAAATTTGAATTTCATGTGATTTTGATGTGTCACACATTAACATTATTCTTTTTTAAAAAAAAAACTTCATTTCACCTGCGTAAACTCCATGCTTAGCTCTTGGGTTGCATCACACAGACGCTGGGCTAATGGGGACTCCTCACCCGGTAGAATCGCTTTGGGCTGCTCCCTGGCCTGCCCTGCCCTTCCCACCCCTGATAGGTGTGCTCACTTGTTCTGTCAAGGTGGGCTGCTCTTCCTCATGGTCACCATGCGGGCACAGCCTGTGCTGTAGAGTAAACCAGGGCAGTAGGTGAGGGCTAAGGGTCAGTTAAGGTTTTAAAGAGCAGACCCCCAAGCTCTTATAGGGGGACAGGACCACAGGCTGCCTTTGCTGTGTCCTACAGACCTCTCAGCACTCAGTGGTCCCAGAAGGTCAAAGATGAGGACATTGAGGCCCAGAGAGGGCCAGGGACTTGCTCAAGGTGGCTCATGTGGTTAGCAGCACAGCGGGGACCAGAACTCTGCCATCAGGTGATAAAGGGTCCCCAGGTTAAGTGCCGTCTTGTCCCCTTGCCCCAGGCTGACAGGAGGTGCCCCTGGCCTTTGCTACCATTATTGTTCGTGCCCACCGGCGGCCGCATCTCTCTGAGAAGGACGCAACTCCCCGCCTAGCATCCGGGGAGTTCAGAGAGAAGGAAAACATGATAAATTGCTGCTAATGCTGCTGGGTGACTGAGATAAAGGCTTGATTGTTGGGCAGCATAAATCAACACCCTGAGCTGGATGGGAAATAAAGCAATAATTTAAATCTATTTTCAGGGTCTTGTGGGCTGAGTGACCCACCAGGAATTGATATCTGAGGATGGAATAATGGATAGGGGAGGGTGATAGATGGTTAAACGGCACCGAGTGGATATCTGTACTCCCCTGGGCTTGTCGCAGCCCTGAGGGTGAGCTCCAGGCAGAACCATATTCCTGTCCCTGTTCTAGAAAGAGGTCCCCCTAACCCCCGTGCCTATCTCCCCAGCCTCTGCTCTCCTCCATGCACCCTAGACACTCACTCATCACACTTCATGGAGGAATTATTCCTACCAGGCCCTGTGCAGGGCACAGAGCACTTGAAAAGGGACAAAACAGGATTAGCATCGTCAGATCACAAGTCCATGCAGGCAAAAACTCTGGCCTTCCAGTTCACCACTGTGTCCCTTGTGCCTAGTACCATGTCTGGCACATAGTAGGTGCTCACTATTTTTTTCATTGAAGAAAAGAATGCCAAGCAACAACAAAGTCACAATGAAGAGCACCAACAACTGAAGACTGGGCTGTGCTAGGGGCCAGAGGGGAGAGGGGAAAACTGAGGACCTCCAGGTTTTCCTGGGACATCTTGGGAGGGTCTTAACTTAAGAAGGCTGTTGAGGAGGTGAAACCTGGACTGAGTCTGGACAGGGGAGTAGAGTCGGTGAGGGGAATCCGGAGGGAAGAGCCCAGGCCAAGACCTGCGTGGAGAGACCTCTATGCCTGTAGGTTAGAGTTTTCATTTTCTTTTCTTTTTTCAAAAATTAGTTTATTTACTTTTACTTGAGAAATATAATTGTAGGTATTTATCATGTATGTGATGTTTTGAAACCATAGCTTCTGTTTTCAGGGTCTGTCTCCCAAAACTCAGCTTTCTCTTCTTCCGGTGCCTGGTTTCCTTGGGGCCACAATCACATGCACAGCACATAATAGACACTTGTGGTCAGGGGCCCAGGGCTCTGTCCCCGAGCGTAGTGGGGCAGCTCCATGGCCTTGGGCAGGATCTTTGAACCTTGCTTGTTCTTTTCCTCCTGGGGAAAATGATGAGATGGGAAGTGGTCAATTATGTGATCTTTAGGTCCCTTCGATTCCTTGATTCCTTCAGGGCTCTTGTTGATGCTTTAAATAATTTGCAGGCCGGCACCACCTGCTGGAGCTGAGATGCTCTTTCCTCCCTTGACCAAGAATTAGGCACTGGGCATACGCTTGTAATCCCAGCAGTTTGGGAGGCTGAGGCAGAAGGATTGTGAGTTCAAAGCCAGCCTAAGCAACTTAGTGAGGCCCTAAGCAACTCAGCGAGACCCTGTCTCCAAATAAAATACAAAAAAAAGGGCTAGGGATGCGGCTCAGTGGTTACGAGCCCCTGAGTTCCATCCTCGATACAAAAAAAAAAAGAAAGAAGGAAAGAAAGGAATTAGACACTTGGTAGACTTTAATAAATACTTGACAGATTTCCTTGTCTTTCAGAAAAGATAGAAAGAGGAAGTTTCCCAAGAAATGCTGGAGTTAGAGATGGCCCCCACTCTATATCCAAACTATAATGATGATCGGGCCAAACTAAGCCCAGACACATGACATTGACCGCAGCTCAGGCAGTTGTCCCAGCACTTTGGTGCATTTGCTCAGACAACCCAGCAGCTACCCTAGGGTCGGGCTGAGCTATTTATCCCTGTGTCACAGACGCAGAAATGGGGATGCAGGAAGGTGGACCAACTTGCCCAACACCACACAATTCTCAAGGGCTAATACCAGGATTTGGGCCAGGCAGTGAGGGCCCAGAGGCTGCTCTGCAGACTACAGGGAAATCTGGCGAAGATGAGCAGGCTGGCAGGTGGTTGTAGGGACCTCCCTTGGCAGCAGCATGGGGTGCTGGATCCACCACCTACGCCCGCTACCCCCCCACCTTCACACCGCCACAGGCTGTCTATCCTACAAAGTGTCAAGATGGATGGGCCTGACAGAACCTGTCAAGGCCCGACAAGGGGCCACATCTGAACCTGGTGACGGAGGTCGTAAATTTTTATGTTCATTATGTTTGTTTTGTTTGGTGTAATTAATGAATCTATTAAGCCCAATCAAGCTCTGACCTCTTTTATAACCATTATAAATCAGCTCAAATGGCTCTGGGAGGGGGGATTCGTGTCCTTTGCAGCCCTCCCTGGGAGATGGTGGTCACTTCATGGAGTGAAGCTTTAGAAACAGGGTCTGGGGGTAGGATGAATATGTGTCCCCTGAGGATGGATTAGAGATGGGACTGGAAGCTACCAACAAGATATTGAGAACAGAGGGAGAAAGAGGCATGGGGAAACAGAGGCAGGGAGCTTGGCTATGTGACCCCTGCTCTAGTGATACTTCATTTTCATGTTTATATAAGTCCTGGGCTGCAAAAAAAAGAAGTCAGAGGGAGAAAAGAGCAGAATCTCCCATACCTTGTCCTCTTTGCCCTAACAATGGCTTCCTGGGGAACAAATGCTCTTAGCCCCAGAAAAGGGAGAAGGGCACCGGGAGGGGAGAGGGAGAAGACTCCAGGTGTCAGGCGGGACAGGAGCTGCAGAACCACCATCCCAGAGCATGGAACAGGGGATCTCAGCCTCTCTTTGCCTGCTCTGCTCTCTGGCAACTGGAGTGACTGCATGATGGGGCAGGGTCACGCAGCCCATGCTCCACTATTAGGATGAATGGATCCCCGGGATACCAGCGAGGATGCTGCCAGCGCGCGTGCTTTAATAATAGTACAAAAAAAAGAAACTAACAAAATACATTCCCCATCATTAAAATGCAGAAGCAGATAAAGAGCAGCTCCTGTGTAATTACCAAAAATTCTTATTTCCATAAGAAACCAGCACTTCATAAATTTCCAACCTGAGCCTTTCTCTCCAGGGAAACTGGGTTTCTATGAATATAGAAATTTGGTAATTGCCCCTGAAACTGTGCTTTTCTGTGTTAATGAATAGTTGGAGTTGCTTTTGCTTACAGTCCCGAATAGTACAGGTTCCTTCTCCACCATCGTGTCAATGAGAACCTGTCCCGTCCCCACCCCCCATATCCACACCCATTAGACCCATTTAGAGCCTCTGGGATTGGGTTTCACGAAGAGCAAGAACCGATTTCTTCTCCAGGGGATGAAGGGAGTGGAGGGGGCCTGCCAGTCAGGAGCCCAGTTCTGCATCTTCCCAATTGCTTTTGTATTCTTCCTTACCAGAGGCATGCATTTTTATTTCAGTGCAATGTGTTTTTTTTAAAAAAAATAAAATAAATGCACTATTAGATTTAAAAATGTACAGCATTATATAGCTCATAATGCCATGGTAGATTTTAAACCTCTAAAAGCATATGCATTAAAGCAATTTTCTAAACTAATATAGGAAGAGGTCCACAAAAGCGCCGCAACATTTGATAATAGTTGCCATCTTCAGCTGAGGATAATGATGTTAACCAATGTAATGGGAGTAATGAGTGGAGATTCGAAAAGCTGCTTTTGTTTAAATTTTTTTTGTAATGCAAATTCAGTTTGGGAATAAAAGAAGGGAGGGAATGGGGGAAAACCCTCTTATTTGAAATGAATCTTAATCCTAGCTGATGGTCGGCCAGTTGTGAGCAGAAGTGGCTTGAGTGTGGAATTAAACAATCTGGAAATGTAGTTATTAAGGTGATAGGAAAAAAATGAAGAAAAAAAAAAGAGCTACAGAATTGAATCTTCTTTCTTGAGCCTGGAATTATAGATGTTTGAGTAAAGAGGCCTCAGCAGGTCGTGGGTGTTGTCATTGGAGTTATCTGTGCCAGAGATTGCCAGGCACAGGGGTGTGTTCCTGGTCTGGTTCTGGGGGCAGCTGGTATTTGAACAGAGTCGTGAGGGAGGGAATTGCCCTGAACTTTGACTTAAGCCAGGTTGCTCCATGGAACCCCGAATTATTCAAGCTCCACAACAGGTTCCATGCAGGGACTTTCACAAGTTTTTCTGACCCTCAGTTTTCCCTTTTGGAAAATGGAATAAGCACATTTTTGAGGGTGGTAGAGCTCATGTCTTAACTCCTTAAAAGGACAAAGGGTGGTACAAAGATGAGCAGCTGTCGCTTCTCTCAGCCTTGTTTTTCTTTACCCTTGGCTAAGCTCAGCCTGCCCAGTGAAGCAGAAATCTTAACCATAATTTTGATACACAAAGGAAAAAGCTTGTTCTGGAATGCCATTCTGGAGAGCTCTTCCGGGGTCACTCAGGAATATGCTCCATTTTCTTGGTTTTCTTTAGGAAAGACAGGAACAGCTACGGGCAAGGCTTCTCCAAGAATCTGCCCATGCTGGGAGCAGGGATGGGCACAGAAGGGCAGCAGTCCTTGCTGGGTACAGCTGTGCAACTCTGAAGTGATCCAGTCCAGTTGTATGGATAATGGGCACCATGAGGCTTAGGGCTTGGCACGCTCTCTTTGAGTACGTTCCAATCAGATTGTCAACTTGCAGGGGGCAGAGACATTTCTATGTCTATATGTAGTACTGTCTACAGGGGCATCCAGGTGCTGGGCTCACCAGACAGTGATTGCCTAATCGCTACCATGGACCAAGCTCTTACCATGAGCGAGCACTTTTATAAGTACTTTACCTAGGTTATTTCATTTAATATGAACAACCGATCAGGTGGACCCCATAATCATTCCTATTTTACAACTTGGGAAACTGAGTCATGGGGCAGTAAAGACACACAGAAACCAGTTGTACACAGTAGAGCTAGACTTGAAACCAATTGGGAGTCTGCCTCCCCAATTCTAGTCCTTAATGATCATACACATACATGTATGGGTTGCCATGGGGGGCGGCGTCTTCACCCTGGACGTATGTCAGGTCATTCTACTGCCCTCCGCCACGATGTCAGCCTGGGGCACAGCCCAGCCCGAGAAAGACTGCCTGGTGCCCAAAGGAAGTCTGTAAGGGGTAAAAATATTCTGAAGAAGAGAGTCTTATGAAATAATAGGATTTTGAGAGGGTGCAGAGAAGTGGAGATATGAGTTACAGTCATCAGCTTCCCCAATTTACAGCTTTAATTAATCTGAAATTACAACATGGATTTTTATGATTAACAGGGACATCTCAGTAAGCAGAGAAGGAACTTTTAATGCTGATCCCAAGATGAAACGGGGAGATGAAATATCCACCTAATAAACAAGGTGGTATTAGAAGGAGCAAAGTAAAATAAAATCCCAGGCCATGCGAACAGTCAGCAGGACAAGCCCTCCCAATGTCCCAGACTGTCCCTGCAGAGGGGACGACTACCCTCAAAGCAATGGCAGAACTGCACTGAGGCCGTATCAAGTCTGGGGATTTGTTCTTTGTGTGTTTTTTTGAGGAAGTCCATCCAGGCAGGGACTCTGGGCCAACCCTGCTGCTACTGACTAGGTCTGTCCCCTGCCAGTCTCACCTTTTGGGGTCATTGCTCAAGGACTGGGCCTGGACCAGTTCCCTGGGGTCTCATCTGTCTCCTGAGATTGATGGATCAGGGGACTTTCCTGTTGCCCTAAGATGCTGCTTTTTTGGCTTTCCTCTGATGAAAGCCTCATCCCAAAGCCAAGGGCACAGGAAGGCAGAGACCGGGGCTGGGGTGAGGTGAGACAGTGGCTACCGAGCCCCATCTACTTCCCCATGAAATTTATTGAAACAAGTAGCCACTGTCCATATCTTTTTGGTTACTGTTATGGACTGAATGTTTGTGTCCCCATCTCTCGTCCACTCCTTTATCCTCAATTCATATGTTGGAGTGCTAATCCCTCATCAGAGATGGAACCTGTAAGAAAGGAATTAAGGTTAAATAAAGTCATAAGGATGAGTCCCTGGTCTGACTGGATTACTGTCTTTATAGGAAGAGGCACAGGAGCTCCCTAAGGTGAATATTATCCATATCCCCATTTTACAGATGAGGAAACTGAAACTCTGAGAGTTTCCATTTCATGCTCAAGTCAGAGCCAGGAAGTGCACATGAAGGCAGGCTCTCCAGCTCAAGCAGGCTCTAGTTGTGGGCCAGAGCTCAGCCTTGGATGAACTTGGGATGATTTACCAGGTGGCACTCAATGGAAGCCCTCGCCCTATAATCCCACCACCCCTGCCTCATGCTCTTCCATGTGTGTCTGACACCACAAAGTTAGAAGCAGGTGAGATCCTGGTAGCAGGTAGGAGTCTCCTCTTCCTTTCTCTCCCAGTGTCCAACGGGGCCCGAGCTGCTTTGGTCCCTGATGCAGTGGCCCACCCTGAACTTATGTACAATGTGCCAACTCTGTCACGGACCAGAGCTCCTGAGAACCCCTCTCTCAGGCAGCATGTGTCCCTTCTGAAAATGAAAATACTAAGAATGTCTCGGGTGCAAAGGAAATTATCAGTTTCTCCAAAAACAAAAGGCCTAACATTTCCTAAGGGCTCACTATGTGCCATGCATATTTACCATTTCATACGACCCTTAAAATAGTCTTTTGAATTGGGTATTATTATTATAGTTTAGAGAGGTTAAGAAACCTGCCCAAACAGGTGAAACAGCGTTTACTTATTTGAAAAGAGCAGGAGGACTTTAGGAAGAGGTACCAGGGAACGCTTTACAGCAGGGCTGTATGAAAGACACACTCGGCACCTTTGGAGGGCGTGAGTTCCCCATCACTGCAGGTGATGCAGAGATGAGGATGGATATGATGTCACAGAGGGGTAGCTTTGGATGTTGGGGTTAAACTAGATAGGTTTGAACTTTTTTCCAACCTGAGTCTTCTTGGTAATTAATGTGAGAAAACACAGAGACACACCGGGAGGTGGGGAGCACAGAAAAGGAGACTGGAGATCTGAAAGACACGATACTGTTTTGAGCAGCAAAAAGTTCTCAAATGCATGATGGCCCTGATAACACTCTGTGTCCTCACTCTTACGGTATCTCTACTGGGTACCCAGTCTAAGCTTGAATCTCTGATGGATGGAGAAAGTATTCAGTTCCCCCAAATTGGAACAAAAGTCTGAGGGTATTGCTTTTGAAGACATCTGGTCTACCTGCGTTCAGGCAGCAGATTGTTAAAAGGTCTTCTGGGGTTTAAGTGGAGTCTGCCTCCACCAGCATCTTGGCATATCTGAAGGTAGTCTAGGTGGGCTGACTTGGGGAAGGAACCATTCAGACTGCCCAAAGCAGCCCCTGCAGAGAGGATGGAGAAGCAGAGGGGAGAGATGGCCAAAAGGACCTCTAAGACCATTCCCTCTGTCCTCTTTTCCTCTTCTTTTGGAGCCAGGAAACTGATTTCATTTGTTGCTACCATTTTTCCGGCTCCCTTTTTTTTTGTTTTTGTTTTTTTGTTGTTGTTGTTGTTTTTGGTACCAGGGATTGAACTCGGAGGCACTCAACCACTGAGCCACATCTCCAGCCCATTTTGTGTTTTATGTAGAGACAGGGTCTCACTGAGTTGCTTAGCACCTCACTTTTGCTGAGGCTGGCTTTGAACTCGCGATTCTCCTGCCTCAGCCTCCTGAGCGGCTGGGATTACAGGCATGCACCACCACGCTCAGCTTGCTGTGATATTTATTTGATCACTTGAGGAGAGAGTGGCTGTCCCTACATGGTACGCTCCATTGCAGGTGTCTACTTGCCAGCCACCAGCCACCTTCTGGGCAAGGGCATTAGTGTAAGGCTGTTGGAGCACTGGCCCCCACAAAGCAAGCACATGATTCTTAGGTAATTTGAAACCCATCCAGTTGCCACCAAAAGCTCAACCAAAGCCAAGCCAAGCTGTGTCCCAGAGCAAGAGTGAACTAGAGCCCACTGGCCACTGTGTGCACATGTGAACCTGGGCCCATACGTGATGCTTTGTTTTCCCATGTTAGTTGGTCATAGAAACATGTGACTTGAGAGTTGCATCACCAGCCACCTGATATTTTCGAAGGCATTTGGTTGACCCTACTCATTTTGCAGAGGAGTAAGCAAAGGTCTAAATCTAGGGCTGCTGACCTGTGGTCTGTGACTTCCCCAAGTTTACCTATGAGTTGACCATCTGGGTTAGTAGTTCTGTAAAGACTCCAAGAATCTGCACTTTAGAATAAAGTCCCTGGTGGCTTTGATAATTGGATAAATTCAAGGAAAAATGAATTAAGGCACTTGCTCAAGGCATCAGTGGAAAAAGTGGAGCTAGAGGCTAGACCTCTTCCTCCCCACACGTTTCACACCTGTGTGGTATGCATTGAACACATGTGCATTTGCACAGATGTGTTTGCTTTCATGGGTGGCTTCCACCCTCCCGGCTTGCCGTACACTAAGAAAAGTCAGTGTGGCCCAGAATGCATGTGATAAAGGGATTCACTGTACAGAAGGCCCTCCCATTTACACTTCTTCCTTCTCAGCCCTTAATCCTGCTGGATTACCTAAACTAAACACTGCATTCTGATTGCTTTCCTCCCCAGGAATAGGCCAGCCCGGAGACATGGGGAGTTGATAAGTGATCTAGACTGTGGTCTCCACTTGCCCGTAGTCTGCTGTTTCCCCTGGTATGGATAGGAGAGGCTGATTGAAAATAATTGAACCAACCAACAAACAAAATTAAGACCTTGAAAAAAAAAAACTAAACTAGGAAAGACCTCATACTGACAGAGGCAGCTCATGCATATTGGAATGAGAAAGATGAGCTGCCAGACAGGAGGGGCACTCTGAAGGGAAACTGGGTGTCAGGGAGATGTTTGGGTGGGTAGGAGAAGAGAGGCTGCCCAGTGGATAATTAAGGGCCCTTCTTTTGCTGTGGTATCCCCAAATCAAGCTCACGGGGCTGAGACACCTTCGCTTTTTCAACTGCATCAGAGAGGGCATGACTTAGAGGAATGAGCATACATTTGGAAGTCGCTCTGCCAAGCCAAGTTCATTAACGGATGTTAAGAATGAGTCCCACTATTTTCACAGGACACTGACCAAGTCTCTCCACCCTGCAAGATTTTAAAGATTTTTATCTCTATTTTGCAAATGAAAAATTTGAGGCTCGGAGAGGTTAAGTACTGGCCAACGTCACACTTACCATGCCTGCCTGCTTTCCCACTATTGAATACTTGGGAATTTAGAATTCCAAACCTTGATACTTAAAGAGACAAAGCATCTGAAATGCTGGGAGGTGGTGATGAAGACTTGCACCCCTTTGAGATTATTTAGGTACAGTTCTGCTCCAAGGCAAGATGAAGGGCAAGATAGTCAGGCAAATTGATTTGGACCCTGGTGGGTCTGTCTTCCTGGAGATCATTCAGAGCCATTCCTACAGTGGTTTTGAATCTGAGAATTCTCCTTGTCCATCACAGAGAACATCTACCATAGAGAACATGTGTTAATGATGGTTGATGGGGAGGCTGAGAAGAAGAGGCATTTTTAGCAGGAAATAAAATCTCTGTTTCTGGGGAGCAGCAAGTGCCTGATTTCTAACAAAAGAAAAAATACAATATTATCCTAAAAGAAAAACAATATTCATCCTTAGAGTTAACTGCCTTTGGGGTAGGGTTGTCCAAGGTAAATTTAGACTCCTGGGCTGGATTTATCAGCCACCCGGCACTTCCCTGTCCTTTATAGCCATCAGTGTTCTCCGAGAACGCAAGCTCATTTTAATAACAGCCAAGCAAAATAAAATTAGAAAGGTGAATCTGCTGGGGAGAAAATCGTGTATTTCAAGTCAAAGGCAAGCGCACGCTATTTTTAGATTCTGCGTTGCAGGGGGTTATCTGCATCCCCGCCCGCCCGGGCCCCCAGACTTCCCTCTCGCAAGCGTGGGTACCGAGAGGCGCCCGCTGCGCACACACATCCGGGGCGCGCACGAACCTTGACGGTGCTCCACTTAGCTCACTGCCTTCGCCACCCACCCAAGGCGCACCAGGGAAATGGAAACGCTTTTCCAGTGCGCCTCTGAATGAAGAGTTCTCTATTAGTCACCAGCAGCTTGGCTGGGCCCCCAGCGGAGAGTACCATCCCCGCTATGTGGTACCAAAATAAATGGCTTTTGAGGCTCCTCGGGGAAATATGCTGAGACTCGCACACAATTAAAACAGTTATTAATACTCGCATTGTCCCGGAGTGTGGGTGTGCGTGACATCTACCTTTTCCCTTTGGCTGGAGTGAAAGAAGAGAACATATGTTTTCGTGGCTGGGGCTCCCAGCCTGCCTCATCCGGAGGAACGGGCACTGAGCACTCCGTGGGAGGACACGCTCAGCCCTCCTCCCCGCAGCTCCTGATCCTCCTCCCCATCAGTCTGCGCCACCTGGCCAATGACTGTCTGGGCAGGAGAGCTAGGTGGCCGAGTTTCAAACATAGATCTTTGCAAGACTTCAATTCTGCCATCTATCATTCATTCATAAATAAATAAATAAAATGTTTAAAGTGCCTGTTGCAGGAAGGGACGGGGTTAGCAGACAGTGGGAGGCACAGAGACACTAGCAGATACCTTGGCCCACCTGTTGAGTTGTAGGAGAAAAAGGAACAGATGTGAGGTCACTTGGAGCTTTACAGAAAATAGGTCTGAGGAATGATGAAGTTTTTATCTTTATTTATTCACTGATTGAACTTCATTATCACAGTCTTGCCTAGTTTACTTTACATTCCTCTGACCTCCTTTCTTCCTTAAGGCCCTCCCTCCCTTTTTTTCCTTCAGGGGTTCACTAAGTTGCTGAGGCTGGCCTCAAACCTACAATCCTCCTGCCTCAGCCTCCTGAGTCTCCTGGGATTGATAGGCATGCTCTACAGCTCCCCGCCTTTACCTTTCTTCAAAGGAGTAGGAGCATGAGTTTGGGAGTCTTTTGTGTGATCCTATGTAGATTATATAATCTCCAAATGCTCCATTTCCTCATCTGCAAAATGGGGTAATATTACTTGTGAGGATTAAACTAAGTGATGCAAGCTCAGAACTGGCCCGGGCTTTGGCACACAGCTCAGCTCTACTCTGGGGCTGGGGTGGTAGTAGTTAGTATTCTGATCATCCTTGTCATTATCCTCCTTCTTTCTCCCAGCATTCCTGGGGCTGCCTGCTGGCATCTGGGCCAGGTTCTGGAGACAGACATTCCCGTAACTGCCCCTGCCTTCAGGGATCCCACAGTCTAGTTTGTTAATAGTCTCCCCTTCACTCTGCCGCCTTTAAGGACCTAAGATTCAGGTGGGGCCAGGCTGGCTAAAAGGGAAACCCTGCTTTCCAGGTGCTGGAAGAGGTCAGGAGTGGGCAGAGGTTTCTATTCCGTGTTTAGATGACAGGATGGGCTAATGGGCCTAAAATTCATTTGTCACTTGGGAACAGAGGTTTCTTGGGACCGGAAAACTAGCAACCGGCAGAAGCACAGTTGGTTTCAGTGTCAATATTTGCTACATGGTGAATAAACAAAGCCTCCCGGGTCGGAATCCAGCTGTCTGGGCAGGGGAGCCACACGGGTCAGGGGCCCAGAATGTGGCTCAAGCAGCTCTCTGAATAGCAGACAAAAGAATTCCAGTTGAAGGAAGAACAAAAAATATCATTCCCTTCTCCTGAGAGCCTTGGGTGGGTGGCGAGGCAGCCTGGGTAATCTTGAGATGAAATAGCCCTGGGTGATCGGGAGTTGCAGGCCTGAGCTCTAAGCAGTGCATCTTCAATATCACTGGCCTGTGTAACAGAGTTGCTGGGTGGCCATGGCGTCCTCTGCAGGCCTGGCCTCTGCTCCCATTGTCCACAGGTCCACCCCGCTGCCGTACCAGTCCCTTTCTTTGCATCTTGGTGGCATGAGCTGCAACTGCAGTCACATTTTCAGAAAAACTGCAAGTTTGCGCTGCTAATTTAAGAAACCTCCAAATTCAAACTTACCAAGTAGACAAATTAGGAGAGGGTTATTTGCATTCCAGAAAGTCTTCTATTTTACAATAGGGGCGAGCCACAAGAATCCTTTAATGACTGGCTTCTTCTAGATCATTTTTGACAGAGGTTCTAGAGGAAGACACATAAAGCTAAGGAACCGGAACCACTGGCAGTGTCCCAACAGTAGGAAATGGAGATAAAACATCACTGATAGAACAATGGAATCCAATGGGAAGCACCATTTGATTCACTAAAACTTGATAATTTCATAATTTCTTAAAAGCTGTATTAAATATTCTTCCATTCGTGCATGCAACAAACATATTGATTACCAAGTAGCACAAGGAAATGTGATATAAGACATAGGCCTTGTTTTCAACTTTTCCAGAAGTAATAAATCATCATTGATACTATGAAGTGGGGTTGCAAGCAGCAAATTAACAGTAGACTCACAGAGAAGGGTCTAAGTCAAATTGGAGGAGGAGCAGTCAGGGAAGGCTTCCTAGAGGAGGCAAAGCTCAAGATAGGTTCTGAAAGAAGAGTAGGTATTTGCCAGCAGAAGAGGAGGGGGAAGGGTAATCCCAGCAGAGGGAACATGCATGCTATGGAAGATGTCATGTTCTAGGGTACTCCAGTGTGGAGAGCTGCAGAGTGTGGGGCAACCAGGTTAAGGAGGGCAGAGGCCAGCCAAGGTCCCAAAGGTCTTTCTGTGCCTTACCACAGAGTCTGCACTTTTCCTAAAGGCAAGTGGGCCACCAAACTGGGTTATGCAGGTGGACTAACTTGATCCTATTTGCATTTTAGAAAGATCCTTCTGGCAGCAGTGAGGAGAATCACATGGGGAGCCAGGTAGGAAAGAGACAGGAGTGGCAGGGCCTGACTCAGGTGCTGGAAGAAGGGTGGAGAGTCAGGCCGCTGGACCAGATATGGTGGTTGAAGCCACAGGACTGACCACTGGGGAAGGGCGAATGTGGAACAAAGCCGTGTGCAGGACGCCAGGTCTGCTTGCCCTGGGCTGCTGCATGCCCCGCATACATTCGGCATGGAATAGTCGGGGGTGGTGAGGCTCCCAGGGTCATGCTCAGGTGGCATCCCCAGGACATTCAAGTCACCAGGACTGAGGGTGAAGATTAGAGCCACCCACTGAAGCAGCAGCATCAGGGGTCCATGGCAACAGACGAGGGAGCCAGCAGGCACCAGCAGCAATGGTGGAGGTGGGCTCCTAAGGAGTCTTTTGGTTTGAAGCCCCCGTCCCCATCACTGGTTTTGCTGAGAGGGGTCTTTCCACAGCCCACTGTGGGCTGCCTTCCCTCCTCCACAGCCTCCAGATGCATCTCATCCCGCATTCAGTGACAAATATGAAAGTATTTTTCAGATGTGTTAATTGGGATTTTTAATTGACCATAAGCAAGTTATCAAAAGCTGCTGGTCTCCCATGGTTGTTTATTCTCCAGGGGACAATCCTGCCCGGGGTGGTGTCCTTGTTCAGCGAGCATGCATCCCTGACCCTCCCCCCTCCTTTTTTTTAGTTTTGCCTCATTTAAAAATAGGAGAAAACAAAGGAGAGTGTTCTGGCTTAGGAGGCAGGACCTGCCACAGTGAGGCTGGGCAGCAAACCCTGCCGGGCTCGTCCCTGGGAAGGAGCACTGTAGAGACAGGCTGCTCTGGGTCTCCTGGGGGAGGGTCCTGTCCCTTGTTTCTCCAGTCTCATTCATGTTCCTTACATTCCAGGAACCTGGTTTCTCATGAAGAAGCTATTATTACTAATAGTACAAAGTAGGTCAGTCAATTGCTAGTCTTGTCCTTGACCTGACTGGCCCTGTGCAGGGAGCTTGGGTTAGAATTGGCTGGGATGCCCTAGTGCCCAAGGGAGCTGGGGGCCCCTCTAGTCGGATGGTGAGAGTCTCTAGGCTGCCACGGATGTCCTCAGCCTCTCGAGTCTCAGTTTAGAGTCTTTGAGATGGTCTCTGTCCACCCAACTTCACAGGGCTGCCAGCAGACTTGAAAAGATTTGAGGAAATTTTAGAGCACTGTTACAATGAATAAACTCATTCATTCTTCAAATATATATTGAGCAGATGCCAGGCACGTGTCTGGGCCCTGTGGATTGAGACGAAGGTGGCCAGGCTTTGGAAGCAGCCCCTCCCAACTCAGGAGCTTCCCAAGCAGAAGGACGCAAGAGATCTCACTGAGTGTCCTCCACCCGCAAAGCCCAACATGCTGGTCAGGGCAGATACTTGTGCCCCAGTCTCCTTGTTTTGATTAGCATTCAGTCTCTACAAGTGAGGTGAGATCAAAGCCCAGAGAGGCGGCCTGTACTGGGGGGGGGGGGGAGTGTGTGCCAGTCCGGTGGGTCATGTGTGACAGCTTCCCTGTCAGTTTGAGTCCCCAAGAAGCCGCTGACTACTGCCACTAGATGTGCAGTCAATTTCATGGGAGAAAGTTCTATGGAAAACAAAGTAGGGAAGGAGCAAAAGCAAACGGGAGAGGCTTCCAAGCCTTGGGCAGGGAGAGGAGAAGGGCTGCAGGGAGGAGCAGGAGAAGCCTCAGGCCGCAGGGGGGCTCAGAGGGCAAGTCCCAGTGCAGGACAGCTCCAGGAGAGGCACCTTGCCTGGTGCCTCTGCATTCCCACCACTGACCGGGAGTAGCAGCACCCGAGAGCGCAGTGTTGGTATGAAGCTGTGCTGCGGGGAAGGTGCGCCTGCAGGAGGCGGTCAGCCCACCACGTCTCCTATCTCGTCTCATAGACAGAGGTCTGAGCAGCCCATTCCTGTGGCTACCTGGTCCTGTTTTCCAGTATCCCCTCCCCGAGGCATTGGGCATTTCTTTTCCTTGCCTCGCCCAGCCCTATGCTCTGGGGTGGCCAGATCTCTCATCCTGAGCCACATGCCTGGACCTCCCTGCCCTTCCCATGCCTTCCCTATGGGGCACCTCCTCCCATGGGCATCTCTCATGGCCAAGGCCCTCCCCTGCAGGTTCTGCCATGATCACTGCCACCTTGGGACGCACCCGTACTGTTGGCTCAGATGGTGGTGGCCAAAGCCAGGTGCTGGCTGCCCTGTCCCCTCTCCCCTCACTGCTGGATTGCACCAGGGCCTGCCTCCCCCTCCTCAGGACCTGCCATCCTGTGCCCCTTTCCTTGAAGGATGTCATCTGGGTAGCTACACAGATTAAGGAATTCAGGGCCAAGGGTGAGTCACGGTGACTTGATGTGTCATCATTTCTGGGTCAACAGAGCCTGTGGAGGCCTCAGCCCTGGAAGGAGTGGTGGTATAATAATGCTGCGTGCTTGACCAAACTAGTGTGCAGGTGGAGCAGGGGAAGTCCTGCCCTCAGAGCATGCCACCTTGAGGGCTGCGGGGAGCACGCGAGGAGGTGTGTTGTAGAGGGCGCAGGGTCGGGACTTTAAAAAAAAATGGTTTAAAACAACCCAATTCAAAAATGGATTGAATAGACAGTTCTCCAAAGAAGAGACCCAACGTGGAGAGATGCTCTTCATCAGAGAAATGCCAATCAGAGCCACAGGGGACACCACCTCACACCCATGAGGACGGCTGCTGTCAGCTGAACAGAAAATGACAAGTGTTGGCAACGGTGTGGAAGAAGCCGGAACCCCATGTACTGCTGGTGGGAAGGTGAAATCGTGCAAAAAAACCCATAAGTTACCATGCGATCCAGCAATTCCACTCAGGGCATAGACCCCCAAGAACTGAAAGCAGGTCTTGAAGAGGCATTTGCAAACTCGTGTTTGTAGCAGTGTTATTCACCAAACAGCGAGAGGTGGAACCAACTCAAATTGTTGGTCAATGTATAAATGGATGAGCCCAATGTGGCATACGCACTCAATGGAATATTATTCAGCCTTTAAAAGGAAGGAAGTCCTGGCTTGTGCTAGAGTTTAGACGACCCCTGAAGACGTTATGCTAGGAGAAATAAGCAGCTGCAAAAGGACAAATGCCTGCGATTCTGCTTCCCGGAGGTAGAGGCTTCCGGAGGGCTGCAGGGTGTGCAGCAGCATGGGGACATTTGGGGATCTTCTGCTTTCCCAGAAGCTTCTGTCTGATGCTAGTGTGGTGAGGTTCACAGAGATGGAAAGCAGAATGAAGAGTGTTAGCGGGTACAGCCGTGAGGAAGCAGGGGTTAGTGTTTACTGGGGACAGAGTTTCTGTTTGCAAGAGGAAGCGTTCTGAGCTGGATGGTGGGCGTGGTTGCAAAGTAACATGAACGAACTTTAACACCACTGAAGTGTGCACTTAAAAAGAGTTAACATGGTGCATTTTGTGTTGTGTTTATTTGAACACGATAAAAATTCTTTTTGAAAACACCAAAAAAGTCCCATTTTCCATAAGAGAAGAGAGAGAGATTTGGTTCATCTGAGAATCTTTACTTTGCATCTTCCAGTGAGGATCTGCAGAAGGCCAGTATACAAAGTGGTGAACACAGAGGCTAGGAACCAGGGGTCACTGCCAAAGGGGTCCTCACAGAATAGGAGCTCAGGGCAGGAAGCTGGGCACAAGGGGAAGCTGTGCCAAATTTGGGTTTGATCTCAGTGCTACTGGCTCAATGCTGTGTGACTTTGGACAAGTGTTCCACCTTTCTGAGCCATTATTTCCTTCTTGATAAAACAAGGTGACAATACTAACAATATCAGAGTTATTGTGAAACTAAAGGCCACCTGTGCTGTGCATAAGGTGGCTCCTAACAAACAGAAAGCCCTTGTTAAATGTTAGCTCCCCTATTAGTCCCTGAGGAGTCTGTGGAGGAGGTAGGGTTCTGGGTCTGTTTAAATGCCAGCGGCTGGCTCAGATGACAAGGGAGGTTGTACTATTAATGGGTTAGCATGTGAGATGTCCTTTTCCAAGGTGTCGGGCAGGGAGTTAACATGCTGGAGGTGAGCAGAATAGTGAGTACTGAGCTTTTGGCTCTCACTGCGGGAGATCAGGGTTTCCAGCCCCTCTGACCCCATGAGTGCAGACAGCTCTGGGGAGTAATGAAATAGGTGCCTGGCCACCCTGACTCTGGCCGGGGCCGGGGGAAGCAGACACAAGGGCAGCTCCCAGGATGGATGGCAAGATGAGATAGCTCCAGCCCCAACCTGGGGAGGGCAAGGAAGAGAGACACAGCCTCCCCAGGAAGAGGGCTTAGTGGGCACCACTGGCCCTGCGCAGGCGAGACTGACTCTGGTCTCTTCAGGGCACCAGCTGCAGAGTGCACGCCGCCATCCCCGACCCCCACCCCCAGCTATACCCGCTCGCTCCTTGGACGCTCTCCTTTGGTCCCTTCCACACCCTCCTCAGTAGCTATTCCAGACTTTTCCCTCCTCAACACCCCATGCCAGCTTGGACCCCTCTCGCAGGCGCCTGGACCTACACACACTATGAAGAAGAGCTGGAGCCACCAGCGAGGAACAGCTCCCCTCCTGTGTCCCAAGTCACCTTCTGCATGTCTGGGAAATCACAGCAGCTGGCCAGGGATCCACCTTTGCTTCCGCCTCCCTGTGTCCTCCCTTGTCGTCTAGGACGTTGTAGCACCAGGAGGGAAGGCTCGCCAACCTCTTCTTCCTTACCTGCATCCTTCTTTCAGCTTCTGCCATGTTTAAATCCTCTCATAACCTAATATTTTGAATTTTCAATATTTTGAATGATCCCTTTCACTAAACCTCCATGTTTGTGGGTTCTGCTAACATGTATGGATCATCTGTTGTATGTTCTAAGTGCTTTGTTTATAGTGTCATATTTAAAACTAACAACACCTGAAAGAAAGGTCTTTTTGTTGTTGTCCCCATTTTATAGTTGAAGAAACTGAGACTCAGGGAAGGAATAACTCATCCAGTGTCACATGGCTGTGAGTGATAGAACCAGGATTCGAATCCAGGCTCATTGCAGCTACCTAGCCCCCAACCACTAGAAAAGTCCCCAGTGATGCCCAGGTCCACCTCTGTGGTCTTCATCGCTGGATCTCTTTGTACCCCTCAGCACTGCCGCATTTGGAATGTGTTCTTTTGGGTTCCATGATCCCAGCCTCTCCTGGCTCTCCTCCACCCTGCTAATTAGGTTGCTTTTATCAGCTCCTCTATCCTCTTTCCACCCGCTATGTGTTGGCTTCGCCGTGGCTGGGTCCTCAGCCCCCTTACCTTGTTCTCCATGGGCTCTCGGGCTGACTTTGCCCGCTCTTTTTTTTTTGTACCAGGGATTGAAGGCAGTGGTGCTTTAACCACTGAGCCATGTCCCCAACCTTTTTAAAATATTTTACTTAGAGACAGTTTCTCCCTGAGTTGCTTTTAGGACCTCGCTAAGTTGCTGGGGCTGGCTTTGAACTTGTGGTGCTCCTGCCTCAGCCTCCCAAGCCACTGGGATTACAGGCACGTGCCACCACACCCAGCATTTGTCCATCCTTGATTTAAACCATCCCCTGTACAATGATGGCTCCAGTTCCCACACCTGCAGTCCCTAGCAAGCCCAGCGTGTCTTCAGATGAGCTCGTGACCTCCCACATTTCATACCTGTTTTTGCTCCTCTCTTCCTTAGATGGGTTCATGAAACTGGCATCTGTCCAATCATTTAAGCTGGAAATCACAGAAAACACCAATGGCAATGTGTGTCTCTAAACCTAAGGGATCACCAAGTCCTCTCAATTCTACCCTCTCAGTAGCTCTGGACTCTCCTCTCCCTTTATTCCAGGCATCACTGCTGTCATTCAGGACCTCGGAATGTTTCCCTTCAACCCTTGTCTTCCTTCTGGTACCTTCCCTCTAATCCATCCACGACACAGCATCCAGGGGTCTTTCTAAAATCTGGTCTTTCAGGGTGCCTTACGTATTCCCTGTCTTCTCCTCACCTAGAGGCTGAAATTCAGGCCCTTTGCAGGTGTTCAAGGCCACCTGGCTGGCTCCAGGGTACTCCGGCCTCCTCCATGACACACCCCTCCCACCGCCCAACTGCATCAGGCTTCATTCATGCCAGCTGCTCAGGAGCTCCTGGAACAAACTCCATGCTCATGCTCCACAGAGCAGGCAGTTCCGGGCTATCTATTCCACGGTGCTTTCCTTCAACCCCAGCAGAATGGATGGCTCCCTCCTCTCAGTGCTCATCACACTTGGTTCCAGCCACAGTGTGGCCCTTGCACAGCATGCGTCTCCCTGACAATGGGCAGGGCCTCGCGTTTCCCAGTTGTGGATCCCCAGAGTCCAGCATTCAAGAAAAAAGGGGATGGCATGGAGGGGTGGCACATTTAGGGACTCTAAATGCTAATGTCCCTTAATTTTGAGACAGAAACACAATAGGTGCCAGGAGACTACAGATGAGCACATATCCTAATCTACAAAAATGTGTAAAAAAATAGAGCCTCAAAATGGCAGTGGGAAGCCCCCATCCTCTACACTGAGCCACATGGCATTTAGGAAAGAAATCAAAACAATTCAGGTCAAAATATGCATCTCTTGTTTGTATAAGGACACAGGACTAGAGGAAACAGCATGACAGCTGGGAGTGTTTTGATGTGGATAAGGCTCTTGCTGGTCTTCCATCGTGTACTTGTGGGTAGGCTGACCAACACCCTGGAGGATACTCATTCATCTATTAGAGTGTTAAGCTAGAAGGATCTTCAGTGCCACCTACTCTAAACCGTTCTCATGGGGCTGGGATTGTGGCTCAGTGACAGAGCGCCTGCCTGACATGCATGAGGCACTATCTACAACTAAAAAAAAATTTAAAAAAAAATAAAATAAACCGTTCACATTGCAGATGAGGAAACTGAGCCCTCAAAAGCTCATTTTCCTAAAGAAACACAGCTTATTAGAAGCATAACAACGCCCAGGATCTGTTTTTCCCAACTTTGGAGCGCTCGCTGCACAAAGCTATTCCTGAATCTGTTGGTCGTTAGCCTGCGGAACAAGCGTGCCCAGAGAGTATTGCTGAACAGGCTGACATGGACCTGGAGGGAGATGTCGGATGGTGTCTGCGGGCCTTGATCCTTGACCTTGCCCATTCAGTCATCTATCAAGCTGTGGAGTAAAACCAGAAAGCACGCTTTTCAAATAAGTGAATGGTGCTGAACACAGAAAGGACAGCTGTTCTGTGGGACTCCAGGATCAGGACCTGAAAGGACTTTCAAGCTGAAACAACAGGCCAAAGGGAAGGAGATGGAGCTGAGCAGGAATAAATGGAAAGTCTTGCACGGAGATTTCCAAAAAAATTGATTCCATGAGCGCAGGCGAGGGGAACTTGACTTGAGGAAGGCTCAGATGGTCAGCGTGTATGTTGATAACAAGAGGAGTCGAAGACATCCCGGCAGTTAAAATCCACCCAGCAAAGAGCTGAAGATCATTCTTGGGCTGAATTAATAGAGTACATTTCTAAAACAGAGGGGTGACGCTTCCTGTCCTCTGTGCTGCCCATCACACTTTTGGAGGCGATTTGACACACTGAACACATTGGAGGCCTCACTCAGGATGGTGAAGAGCCAGGAATGCTGCCAAGCAAGGAGTGCTCAGAAAAATGCGAGCCCTTGGTCTGGAGAAAGTGCTAAAGATGAAGGAGAATAGAAGGAATTGGATTAGCTTCCCTATGTTCATATATGAACACACGACCAGTGAAACTCCTCATTGTGTACAGCCACAAGATTGGGACGTTATATTCCATGTATGTGTGATATGGCAAAATACACTCTACTGTCATGTATAACTACAAAGAACAAATTTCAAATATTCAATAAAAAATCCTCAATCTCACTAGCAATTGAAAAAAAATAAAAAAGAAAGTGCTACAAATGATTGACATGTGGCGGGGAAGTCACTGCCTACCTGGGCTCCAGAGGCCAGAACTTGAGGGCTGTAGGACAGCACTCTATGGTCTGTGTAGCGGGGGACACATCCATGGGGTCTCTGCACCCAGCAGTTTGTCTGTGCAGATCACAAGCACCAGGTCACTGCAAGGATGCCCAAGGCCTAGATGACCCTCAGTCTGGGTAGCACAGGAGTTCCCCTTGGAATGAGGGTCCCTACTGGTTATCACCTTCTGATTTTGATTATTATTGCTATTATTCTGATTGTGGAATCATAGCTGCTATGATTCTGTGACCCTGCATACATCTACAAAAAAAGACCTTGCAAAGACAAATCCCCCTTTCCCAGCCCCCTGCCGTTACTCAAGCCAAGTGGGAGCCATGGTTTAAAATCCCACCCCACATCTAGTTGTGGAGCACCCAGGTCGCAGAGCCCTGGCCCAAGTGTGTTTGTGGAGGGGTAAGAAAGAGGGAAACACAACAGAGACGGCCCTGCCTCTCCTGGATCTCAGACAAAACCCACCTTGGCGGATGCCGGGCGAGACGTGGGGGTGGAGGATGTGACAGGCAGAAGCGGGGTGTCGCCTCTGCTCTCCGTCACAGTGAGAAAGCACCAGACAAAAGGGGCTGACATAGCAAAGTGGGAAGAGGGCTGAGAGGGGACCGGAGGGGTGGAGGGGCGCAGGCAGGGAGGAGGGAGACTCATCTGGGGAGGGAGCTTGCCAGGGGACCGTATCATGAGGATCCTTGCCTTAGGACAAGGACACAGCGCCCCGTCCCTCTGCAACTGGCCTTAAAGTCTTCACTCCCCCTCAGGCCCAGCTCTCTAGCCGAAATGGACTTATTTATTTTTAATAGAGCCTATTTGAGCTAGTTGTGTTTTCAAAGGCTGATGTACTCCTAAGTACTTTCTTTATTCTCGCAGGTTTTAAAAAATCCCTTTCAGAGTGGGAATGCTATATTGGGGTTGGGTGGAGAGGATCCCTGGCAGCCTGGCCAGCCTTACTCACCTAAGGGTAAGGGGTCCCACCCAGGGTGCATCCCACCCCAGCTCAGGAGGGATGACATGACAGTGGCCAGTAGGCACCCCAGGAAAGGAGCTGGAGGAGATACCAGGAGGAACGGCCTTCCCACCCCCTCCCCGCTTCCTCTTCCTGAACATGCAGCTTCGATGTAGTCATGGCTTTTAAACAACATTACACACACTTGTCGTCCAAGATAAAATGTTATTAAGATTAAATGCCGAGCAGGGAACGAATCCGACTTCCCACTGTCATAGTTCAGCTGTGTTGAGTGATTGCATTTCGGTAGCCCCAGCTCCTAAGCAGGGAAACGGCATTATTATCATTAATAAGCCCATAATGGAGAAGAGAAATTACAAACATTTCTGCAACAAGCGGCCCTCCAATGTTAATATTTTATGGGCACACAGAGAAGTCTGCCACTGAATGTAAATGGCAGAATTATACGTAACCATAATGTAAACATGCATAATTGGGTTGAGTTGGTGGGAGGGGGAAGGCCGTAGCAACGGGCCCAGGGTGGCAGTTGTGGCACTGGGTGGATCCCCCACAAGAGGACCTCAGGAGCTCAAGGGCACCCTTGTCATCTTCTCCTGCCCCTTGCGTTTCAGGGTGGCCCATCTTTCCCGGACCCTGTGGGCAGGGAGATGGCCTGTCCATTTCCACACCTTGGCACTGGGTCACTGTAGACCGACTCTGGACACGGAGAACTATCAGCCTCAGTGGTGCTTCCTGGGGACTTTCAACTCCTTTCATGCGTGGGTTCCCTCCATCTTGAATTGTAGTCTACAGATCTGCAGGACAGAGGCCTGGTCTCTGTTCCCTTAGTAATCACCAAGTGCACAAAATGCGCATCAAGGGGCCCTTCAAGAGGTTTCTTTGGTTGTTTTCATTGAGCTTTTGGACCCTGCAAACTTCGCTTGAAACCAATAGTTTCCTGGAAGCCCAAGGGACAAGTACTGCTCAGATCAAGACAGGGCCAGGGCCAGAACCCCTCTTTTCTCAGATCTTTCTCTCTCCCAAGGTCCCCCGCGGCACCTCTGACCTCTCACCTCACAGGATGAGAACCACTGAAAGCTCCCCTTCTGTTTCCAGATGGTTCCACGGGGATCCAGAGATGAGTTGTGACCTGCCTGACCCAGGGATGAGACCCCAGCCCCTGCCTCGCAAGGACTTGCTCCACATGGTCAGGGGCTGAGGGATCTTCTGCTTGGCCGCTAACAGGCTGATGGTCTTGGAGAAATCTCACTGCCTCTCAGAACCCCACCTCCCCATCTGAAAAGGGAATGGAGATGACGAGGTGGTCTCTGACACCTTCCATCTCTGAATTCTAGGAAGTGTACAGTCCTTAAGGAAATTCCACCATTCCGTGTGTTATGTAATGAAGCTGATGTTGGAAAACCCAGAAGGGGCAGCCTGGAGACCTTTCAATGCCTGTGGTCACTTGCCAAGCCATTCTGGGTTCTGTCCTCGGATTTTTAAGTCTCCTGGGCAGGGACCTGCATGCTGCTGGCCTTGCACATAATGGTCTCAGAGGCCTGGACTTGGAGGACTGGCCCATAGAGCCTAGCACAGTGCCCAACTCATAGTAGGTACTCAGGAGAATCTGTTGAACAAATAGTTGTATTAATTATTTAAGCATTTAGTTAATGAGCTGAAGACATCTTTAGGTGTACTTTGTTTTTTTGATTTTTTATGTATTTATATTTCCAGCATACTCTGTGGCTGTCCAAACCTGTGGAGCCCCTACTAGGTGCTGGCACCGTGCTGGTGACTTTGTGTAAAGACAAGAACGCCTCTGGCTGGCAGCCCGTCTCTCTTCCCCTCCCCTTCCCCCGCCCCCGCCTCCCTGTTTTCCCTCTCCCCCTGCTCCTATTCATTATTTCTCTCTACAGTTATGTTATTATTGGCCTTGGCAAAGAGTTTCAGAGGTGTCGTTTGTCTGAGCAACATTATGCAGAATTAAGTTCCAGGGTAATTTCTGATGCAAATACCTGTCCTCCAGGAGGCTGTGAATTAGGCCTGCTGGTCTCAGCTCAGCAGAGGCAGTGTGCGGAAGTCCAGGTGGCAGGCGGTCAGGAAGCTCCAGGAGGGCAGGGAGCCCCCCAGCTCCTCCTCAGGAAGTTCTGAGTAGCCCAGACACAGGTCCCAAATGGCGGGCCTTGAGCAAGCACTTCTTTACCCTCCTGGCACTAGGGTCTCATCAGCACCCCAGAAGCTAAGGATCTCTACCCTGGCCTCCCTCCCTGCTGGGAGGCAGGAAGGCTTCCTTTATAGCTAACCCTATATTTCTTATTTCTGGCTATGTGCTACCATCCTTTCGATCCATACTTTTCAAATTTCAGAGTGTCTACAAATCATACTATAAAACAGATCATGGTTCCTTGGTCTGGGCAGAGCCTGAGATCCTGCACTTCTCACCAGCTCCCAGGTGATACTGTTCAACGGTGGTGCACGCTTCAAGTACTGAGAATTCAGAGAAGGTAGAATGAACAGAAAAACAAAAGGCAAACAGCCCTGCTGATTTATTTGCCTGAGTCCCTTAGATGTGTCTGTCTAGAAGGCTTTATCTCTGCTGAGACTCTGTCTGCACATCTCTTCCCTCTGGGAGTCTCAGCTTCCTCATCGGTACAACCAGGATGATGATATCTCAGGTGGGAGTCGTCCTGAGGGTATGTGCTGGAAACAGAAGGCCCAGGAAGAGAAGAACATGATGGTCTGCCCCGCCCCTAAGGCTGGGAGGCAGGGAACCAGTGTGCTTCTGGGAACTTGGAGTTGCAGTTTGGAGGGGTTGCTCAGCCTCCGTGGTAGAATCCGGGGGGTTGTCAGCAGGGAAGAGCCAATCCACGGCCTGGTTAGGCTGACCTGAGTTTAAAAGAAAAATAGTACTATTAGTATAACTGGGGGTTTTACAAAGCATTTTGAAGAAGATTCTGGTTATTGGATTGGATACTCATTTAGGGCTTTTATTCCCTTCAAAGTATTTTTCCGTAGCCTCTTTTCCTTAGCCCTACACCTCTGTAGGGCAAGAAAGGCAGATGTGCATCACTTTTATGCTATAGATGCCTGGTTCAGAGAGGGTCAGGAGCTTGCCCAAGGTCACACAGGCTGTTCTTAGAGGACCTCAGCCAAAAACCATCCTCTGCCTCCCTGGTCCCATGTTCTTCCTGCTGCTCTTAAAGATGGGCAGGAAGCAGGGAGGGGGATGCTCTTGTCTCTGCCTGGATGATGTTGGGCTGAGAAGGTAGAAAGGAGGCCACTCTGACCCCTTCTTCTAGCGCTTGTCCCTCTGGGACTCAGGACCCTTATCAGGGAAGGCTAGGCCTGGCCTGGGTCCAGCCCACAGAGAAGAGCCTTCACAGGGCCCCTGCTTGGAGATGGGAGGGGATCTGTGGCTGCTGGACCACCTAGGTGCTATCCTTGATGTGTGCCAGCCTGTCCTCACCTGTCCTGCCTCTTGGGGTCGGCACCTCCACCGCAGCTTTACTCTCCAGATTCTCTGAGTCACTATCTTCCCAGACTCTATTCTTCCCTCCTATGTGGCTGCTGCTGCTGGAATCTGCTGCTCCCTCCCTTTCTCCCAGCTCTGGCTTCTCTCACCAGTGAGCCCCTCCTTCCCCACAGCTGTCGCAGAGAAGGGGGTGGGTAGCCCATGCTCATTCTGGGCCTGCCGGGGGTCGCAGAGCCAGCTGGCTCCTCTCAGGGCTGCCTTTACACCCCCTCGTAACTTGGACCTCGAGGCCTGTCCAGCTGTGGTCAGATCCAAGGTCCAAGCCATCTGGCCTCTCTTCTTCTGCCATCATTAATCTGCCCTTATCATTTTTGTTAATTATTCTGAGTCTCCATTTCTTCTGCTGAAGCCTAGAGACTCTATTCTGTTCTAAGCATTGATTTCCTCATTTTTCCAATGGGATGCTCATGTTAACCTCCTGGGGTTTAGAGGAGTGGTCAGTGCACACTATTCACCATAATACATAGTAGATGCTCAATAAATGGTTGTCAGAACAAAACATTATAAAAGAATTGGAGGTTTAAATACAAACCCAAATCCTGGTCCATCTGCCCTTGACTTCTCCCTCTTCTCTCTTAATTTCCATGACTGTGACAGCTTTCGTCTCCTGCTACCTCTCTGGCCTCACCTCCTTTGCCTCCTCTCTCTCTCCTGTAACTCTTTCCCCACCTCCAAGCCTTGGCCTCCTTCTCGTGGTGTGCATTCTGTGCAGCTCCGTGCCCACCCATACCTGCTGCCCCTGGAGAGGGGGGACTAGTGAGACACTGCCCACAGCCCGGAGACCTCTCAGAGAACAAAAGCCAAATTCAATGTGTCATTCACCCAGTGTCCCGATTCGCCCACTCTTGGAGCCAATGTGTAAAGACTGTTTGAGAAGACAGTACCAAGTAAGTGTGGTTTCACTATCGTCATCATTATCATTGTCATCATCATCATATTCGTCACCGTCATCTTCATGAACTCCACCCTCATGGGTTTCCAGAGGCTGTGGTAGACGACTCTCCCCCCAGTGACGAGAGTGGTTCTGCCCTTCTGTTGGATTTTGGAGGCCTTGAGGTCCTGGTAGCCACTCTGCCTTTCTCTCTCTCCCCCCCGCAGGTGAGTGCCTGCCTCATTCTTAAACTGGTCCCCTTTACATCCAGATGTCCCCAGGAAAGGATCCTGGAAGGCTCTCTGGCCATCTGCACCTGAGTGTGAGTGAATTGTTCACAACCAGCGAGAAGAGACATTGCTCAGGAAGGAGACCCGAGATGCCAGGGCACACGATGGGACCTGTGCAGAGTAGGGACCTAGGTGGGGAGGGCCATGGGACAATGGCATCTGCAGACCACAGGGTTCCTCTCAGGCTCTGCCACCAGTGTGAGGGGCCCGGCTGCCTCTGTGCACAAAGAAGGGTCAGCCCAACCCTGTGCCTCTTGCTCTGTGAGCTTCTCACAACCGATCCCCGCTGAGGGCAGCAGGGGGCTTCCACTGCACCTCTGCCCGCATGGAGGGCAGGACAGCAGTTGGGGACTTCTACAGTTCCTGAGCTCTAAGCCAAGGGTGACTCCTGCCAGGGCCCAGCAGCCCTTCCCACTGGCCGTTCTCCAGGCCCCTGTTCAAGGGGGCTCAGCGCTGTTGGACCTTCAAGGTCTGTGCCGGAGCTGGGGCTCCCATATCAGAAGGAAGCCTGGGACCTCACCCTGGGCCCCAGCTGCTGCTCTCTGTGGCCCTGTGCCCAAATCTTATACCTCTGAGCTCAGTGGGAGTAGTGCGTCACAGACGGAGTCCACCTGCAGTAATCCCTCCCAACCTCACAGAGAGAGACCAGAGCACTCCTTTGGGGGTCCAGTCTGTTCCCCATCCCAGCTTCCTAAAAATAAACTCCAGATGAGGGGCACTCAGTGTCCACTTTATTTATTTATTTATTTTTCATACCAGGGATTGAACTCAGGGGCACTTGACCACTGAGCCACATCCCCAGCCCTATTTTGTGTTTTATGTAGAGTCAGGGTCTCACTGAGTTGCTTAGCGCCTCGCCGTTGCTGAGGCTGGCTTTGAACTCGTGATTCTCCTGTCTCCGCCTCCCAAAGTGCTGGGATTACAGGCTTGCGCCACTGTGCCCGACTCAGTGTCCGCTTTCATTACCATAGAGTCGACATCACCTCTGCTAGAATTCACCATCTCCCTGCAGAAATAACAAGACTTTATAACTTTCAAGACATTATTTAACCTGTAACTTAACTGGCCACACTGTGGAGACCAGACAGGGCAAGTTTGCCGATAAGGAAAGGCTTGCAGAGATCAAGCTGCTGCCTAAAGCCAACCAGAGGTCACCATGCTTCTGCCTTCTATGAGGTGGCTCAGGGCTCACAGCAGCTTCAGGGGTAGAAGGCAAAGTGTTGTTTCTTCTGGAATATTTATGGGTGCCTGACCTGATGCCCTAGCCCTCAGCAAGCAGGCCCTGCCTCCACCACCAGCCATGTTAGCTGGGGGCACTGGAACCTCTGGGCTGCCTCTGGGGGTACATGTGTTCCATCACTCTGCCTGAACCCAACTTTACATGCCCCATCCTTGTTCACTACTAACCTAATCATAAAAGGTAGGGAGAAGGGGTAGGAGTTGACAGGTAGGTAGACTAATGAAAATAACCCCTGCCTGGGAATTGGGAGGCCTGGTTGTATCTCTACCCATTAGTTTTCTGTGTGACTTTGGATAAATCCCACAATCTCTCTGAGCCTCACTTTCCTCATCTATATGAAAGAAAAGGACCTAACTGGATGGTCTCTAAGATTCAATGCAGTTCCAAAATCTGGACTCCTACAATTTCCCCCACAATTATCTTACCCACTATATGATCCCATGCCAATTCATCTTGAAAAGTTTTGGGGGAGATCCCCTGGAGCCTCCACACCCTGAAAGCGTTTGGTCAATCTTCAGGCCTGACCTGGCTCTGACCTTGAGCAGGGACTTGAATGGGGGACCTCCTCTATTACCAAGTTTTCCCACAGGGCTCAAAAGCTCTGGCCTCTCCTCCAGATTCTTCAAGGGCAACTTTGGAGCTATCTTCCCACCTGGCCCCCAAGAGCAATTTGGCAGCCAATTCAAGTCCCATCCTTTGGCTAACGATGTGAGCACTCCACAGGCCCCAGTAACATAGAGAGAGGGGTTAGGTGCCACTTAGCACCCCATTTTCTATTCTCAAGCACACAAACAGCCTTCGTTTTTCCATTGCTGACTCAAAGGCGCTAACTTTCAACAATGCATTTTACATCACGCAGACGATCACATCAGCACAAACTGGCACAAGCAGCAGGGCCTCCTCCTCCCAGGCCTGCTCTTCTCTCTCCATAATGAAGTTCCTCCACCCTCCTTCTTAACTCTGAGGCCCTGTATATGGTTTATTTGTTTTTATTTTTTGGTACCAGGAATTGAACCCAGAGCGCTTAACCATTGAGCTACCTCTCCGGCCCTTTTAATATTTTATTTAGAGACAGGGTCTCGCTGAGTTATTTAGGGCCTCCCTAAGTTGCTGAGGCTAGCTTTGAACTGCGATCCTCCTGCCTCAGCCTCCTGAGCAGCCTGGCTGTATGTGGTTTTGATGCACTAGCATCTTTACCCCTCACAACACTTCCTTTTTTTTTGGTTAATGAAATGTGTGAACAGTTTGTTCCCAGCTAAAAACAGGGGCTGGCAAGTTTCATACCTTTCTGTGTAGGAGGGAGAGGAAGGTTCTGAGCAAGGCAGGGCTGGCGGTGGGCAGCCTGCCTGCGGGAGGTGAGATGGAGAGGAAGAAGGAAATGGAAAGATCAGTATGAAACTTTGTGTGTGATCCGTTTCTCTTTCATTCTCCTGTGTGCAAACCCTGCTGTGGGCCTTTTGATTGGAGCATGGGCAGAGGGACTCGGGGAGGCCTTGGCCTTTTGGAAGTGAAGCAAGTGCATCTGTGAGTCAAGAGAAAGGGATCGACACTCAGGATGGCCTTAAAGGAGATAAAACCTTCTTTTGGGTTTATTCCTTGTTATCCATCCCCAGGGAGGGAAAGAAGGCAAGGCATGGATAAGAAAAGGACACCCTTCTGTGTCCTTTAAAGCTGGTACTGGGAACTTGGCTGGGGGTGGACAGAGACAGCCAGGTCTGTGATAAAATAATAGCATCTAACATTTATTTGATACCTCCTAAAAGCTAGGAGTTTAAGTTCTGCAGATATGTGCCATGTTTCTCCCACATTATGTCTGAGGAAAGGGAGATTCAGAAAGACCAAGCAACTTGTTCAAAGTCTCACAGCTTTTAAGTGGTGAACCCAGAATACAAACCCAGGCAGTTTGGCTCAGAGACTACATGCTTAACCCCAGGGCTATAAAGACAAGGCTTTTTGTAGCTGTTGGCTTTGTGACCTCAGGCTGATAACCAGCCTCTCTGAGCTTCCATTTCTTTATTGGGTTATTAGAAAACTCTAAAACAAAGGTGATTGTCAATGCACTTTGCAAACTTGGAGGCGATGGTAGTAAACTCCTGGATGACCGAGCTCAAACACCCATCTCCATATTCCCTGGGGAGCAGCAGAGTGCTTCACAATCACCAGCCCTTCTTATTCTTTTCCACTTACAAGCTCGCAGTCCAGCTTGCCACTAACTTTTGGGAAGAATACAGCCCTCATATACTGGGGGTCCTGGGGACCAGCCGTGCTCAGGCTTCTGACCATTTTCCTGGTTGCTCCAGAGTTGGCAGTCCCTTGTGTCACCCCAACTCCCTCGCCTCTGCAGGTGTCTTTAGAAGCTGCCAGTGATTCCAGCTGGAGCAGGTTAAGATACACACTAACCGAAAAACAGTTGTGAGTGTTCAGTAAGTACTTCCCGACTGGTGGAACCACAGGACAGGAGTGAGTGCATGAATGAATGACCTGGCCAGGGAAGGGGCACATCCTCTGCAAAGGCACAGGGACCACTGTGGATGGTGATAAGTGAAGGAATCTGGGTCTGATTTCTGTTTCAGCCATTCAATAACCCCGTGATCTCTGACAAGCCACCGTCTCCTCGGGTCTCCTCATTGGTAGTTTCCTCATTGGTAGAGCTGGAAGGAAGACAGCTAAGCCCAGGGAGGTTCTCTTTTGACCCTCTTCCCTCCACAGCTGCTCCAGCCAGCCCCTGGCCTTCGTACCTTTCCCTAGGAGGGTCACACACTTGTCTCTGTCACTCCTAGACTCAGGGACATGGTCACATTCTCTTTAAGCTCTCTGCACTGCCTGCAGCTTTGGGTCCCAAGAGCCACAGAGTTGACTGGGGGAAGGACACATTCTGCTTGTTGTCCCAAGTGGGAAGGAAAACCCTGACGTAATCTCCGACAGCTGTCACACTCTGGGAATAAGTTCTTCACAGTCATGACAGATGTGCTGGAGGTGGTGTCAGGCTACCTTTTAGCAGGTCCTGCAGAAACAGGACTTATCACCTTTCTGTAGAATGTAGTTCTTCCCACTGTTGCTCTCAAGAGTTTGACTTCAGCTGCAGTGAAGGACACGTCGAGAAGTCCCACCTGTCTCCGCCTCGTGTGGGACACTTGTGCTCCATCCTAAAGAAGGATGTGCAGAACCATGCAAGGGAGGCCAGGGAGGCGGGTGCACGCGGCACTCTAGGGTAATGGGGAGTGAGGGATTCCTGCCAGGAAATATGTGGGTTCAAGTTCATGTCTGACACAGGTGGAAAAGAAGGAAGGCAGCCGCAGTGAGGAAAGGACCCTGAGGTCTCAGAGACAGCCTGGAAAGGTGTTATATGCCACACCAACGAGGGGGACCTTTAGCTCACGCTTTTCTCAGCAAGGCCCCCTAGCATTTGAGGGGGGCAATACTTTGTTCTGCTAGGCTGTCTTGTATGTTGAGGATCCCTGGTACCCAGGCACCCCATCTTTGTGACAACCCAAACCACCCATCCTCCAATTTCTTCACACCACCTAAGGGGACGGGGGTCCACCCGCAGGGAGAACCACCCTGAAGGTGACGAAAGACCACCAAAGGTCAAAGCAATGGAGATGAGATCAGACGCAGCTTTAGAAAGTTCTCACAGAGCCCAAAAGCAAATTCTGGAGCCAGGTGGCAGAGCAGCCAACAGGAGCTTAAATAATGATATTCATTTGTAGTCTTGTAAATAGAAGAGGCTCCTGTGGGCTGGAGGGTTTCGTGTGGGTGTTTTGGTCCCACCCAGTGCCCCAGGAGGGACTCCCAAGGAGGCAGTGAAGAAGCAGTCCAAGGATTAATTTATTAAATTAATTAAAGGAACAGTCTCCACAAACCACATTCTCATGTGGGTTTTCTGTTTTCTTTTTAAATGGAGAGAGGATAGGATGCTAGGACTAGGAAAGGGGGCGGTGGCGATGGAGGAGAAGGCGGTCTCTGAGCAGCCATCAGGACTCCACAAATTAAAAATGGAAATTCAATAAAGACCTGGCATGTCAAGAGACCTTTCTCCAACTTGAAATTCCATGGTGGAGGAGGCTGTCTTGGAATAGCCTGCAAAAGGGGAGGATGGCTGTCTTTCCCAGGTTGTCTAGGATTTTGCTACCCTGTTGCCAAGCCAGGGAGCCTTCAAGGAGTAGGGTAGCCTATGTCCCCAAAGCAATGCTTGCCAGTCTTCAAGTGACCCAAGGCACTTGTTAAAATATAGATTCTGGGGCCTGGGATTGTGGCTCAGTGGTAGAGCGCCTGCCTCGCATGCGTGAGGCAGTGGGTTCGATCCTCAGCACCACATACAAATAAATAAAAATAAAGATATCACGTTCATCTACAAATAAAAAAAATTAAAAAAAAAATATAGATTCTGATTTCCCGGGCCAGATTCTGCATTTCTAAAGAGCTTCCTGGTGATGCTGATGCTGCTGGCCCGGGGACCGCACTGAATGAGTGGCAGGACCCAAGAGCCTTGTTCCATTCTGTCAGTTTCATTCATTTGCAGGGGAGGGAGCTGGGCCTGGGGGATGTGGGAAGGAGAGACGAGTGGGCTGCTCCACGTGCCTGTCCCTGGGACCAGATAGCTGTTGGATATTTGGTTTGGAAAATGCAAGATGAGAAACCAGGGGCAGAAGAAGAAAGTGAGAGTGTGAAGAGCAGAGTTTCCTCTTCAGCCGTCAGCTCGGGGACAGTCCCTCTTCTCTTGCACTCTTTGAAGCCACTTGTGGGGCTTTATCCCTCACAGGCCCTGTGCTTCCAGAGGCTGGGGTCTCTTGACCACCTCTTCCCTGGGGTTGCCTTCAGCTGTCACGGCAGCAAATCCAGACCCTTTCGAGGGGAGGGTACTACAGAGGACCCTCCCTGACAGGGTCCAAGGCTGCTGGAGCTGTCAGGCGCCCTCAGAGTACCGTGTTGGATCTTGGCAAGAGGATTCCGGGAGACTGGCCCAGGGGTACTTAAGAGTCCTGGTGACCTGGTGGCCCACTGTGGAATGGGATTATGCCACCATGCTATAGAGAGGAGGGAAAAGCTGCTATTAGCTGCCTTATTACAGACTGGCCTAAATCAGTGCCTCCAGCCCCACAGCCCTGGACCTGCTCGCTCTTCAGTACCTTGTGTGGAGAGCTTTCTAGATCTATGAGAAGCTCTGCTGGGGAAGGCCCTTGAACTTTCCGCTCACTGGCCTGGCCAGATCTGAGGGACCTCATGGAGGCAGGTGGGACTCCCTGTGCAGTGTCTCTCAGGGCCATGGTGGCTCTGGGCTCACAGTAGCATCGGGGAGCCACAGTAGGATATCAGATATGGGGGTCGGAGGCTGGGCTTCTTGTTCTTGCTCGTGATGTGGACCAAGGTAAGACACTGGGATCTTCTGGGATTCAGGGTCCCATTTGTATAAAGGGGGAAACAATCCTTACCAGTCTAGCTTGGAGAATAGTGAGAGGGAGGCACAGGGCAAGTGGGGCTGGACTGAGCTCGGGGGCCGTGCTGGGTATCTGCCGTCAGCTTAGGGGGCATTATCTTCACCCCGCAGCTGAGCAGGTAGAGAGGCCCAGAGATTAGGAAAGGTGCTGGGAGTGGAAGAGTGCATCCAAACACCCCGAACTCTGGCCAGATGCAAAGCTGTCAAAGGCCAGCTCAGGAGCCCTCATGTAGAGGGTTTCCTATCTGACTCTGAATTCCACTATGGGCAGTCTGGGCTTCCTGGCTGGAATCTGGTGTCTGTGTGTGTGGCTTTGGTTTTTTGTTATTTATTTATTTATTTATTTATTTATTTATTTATTTTGTACCAGGAATTGAACCCAGGAACACTTAATCACTGAGCCAAATCCTCAGCCCATTTTTATGTTCTATTTAGAGACTGGGTCTTGCTGAGTTGCTTAGGGCTTCACTAAGTTGCTGAGGCTGGCTTTGAACTCATGATCCTCCTGCCTCAGCCTCTGAACCACTGGGATTACAGGCGTGTGCCACCATGCCCAATTTGGTATGTGTTGTAGTGGGAAGAGTGTGCTAATCTCAGCTTCCACCTTGGAAGAGGAAGTAGCTCTGTAGGCCTCTGCTGGTACTCTGGCTTCCCCAGGAACCCAGGCTTTTGGTGAACTGCACTAGAAAAGGCTTTGTGTTCAGACCACAGGGAAAGATGAGGGTGTTGTGGGGGGGGGAGCAGGGCCACCACAAGGAGAATCAGAAACTGTCCTGAAAGGAGGGAGCACCAGGTAACAGTGGGGATAGGAGCAGGTCATGCTGGACAAGGGATATGGGCACTGTAGGTAGGGACATGGCCCCTCACCACAGGCTCAAAAGCCCCTGCCTCACCAACAGCAGCCAGATTTCACAATAGCCCTAGCGGAGCACCTGTTAATATGACCCAACTCGATTTTCAAGGCCTCTTCAACACCCCTCCTCCTGGCTGTTTCCCCTGACCCTCTGAGAGGAGGAAAGGTGGCTGATTCTAGTCCTACCATTCTGACCTGCTGCTGCCTGCTGCCTAGTGACAAATCTGGGCCAGGACCGGTTCAGAAGTCCTGCATCTGCCAGGGACCCTGGGATGGGTGGGTCTGTGGTTAGCACCAGTGGAGCTAGACGGCCCGCAGCTCTCCCCTTCCCTGTGCCCAGGCCCAAAGCCAGCCTCCTGGATGCAGTGAGCACATGGGTTCAGCCTGGGGCCCATGTAGACCACAAATGGCCTTCTATCCAACAGTAGGCAATAGAGGTTGGGGGCCCTTAGATGTGCCCACTTAGCTTTGGCCACAGATGTCCTCACTGAACCTGCCCTGGACCTGCTTGCAGGGTGGCCTTCAGCAGGCCTCACTCTCTTCTCTGAGTCTCATGAGGTGGGGGCTGTCCCTTCTCAGCATGCTGTGAGGACACAGTGAGACCCGTAGCCTGAGTACTTAGTCCAGCACCCTGCCCCACACAGCGCCCGGCCCTGCAAAACCCTCAGTGAGGGTGTGCCAAAGAGTCATCCCAGAAACACACATGGCAGAGCTGCTGGCTCTGCTTTATTGAACAGACTGAACTTGGGGAGTGTGAGCAGGACATAGCTTTCTTTTCCCACCTCTGCAGTGGGAAAAGAAAGTACCTGCTCTGTTGGGGTTTCCCTCTCTCCCCCTGCACCACACCTTGCACAACCCCATAGCATTTCTGCTCTCTTACTTTCTAGTCTGAAAAACTAACTTCTCCTCAGCTCAAAACCTTCTAATAGTTTCTGTCTCATTCCAAGGAAAAGCCCAAGTTCTTGCCCACAAGGCCCTGCAACAGCCTGGTCCTACCTCTCTACGGCTTCATCTCCTGTCATTTTTCCCATCCACGCCCTTCCAGGCACAATGTCCCTAGAACATTCCTCTTTTCCTCAACGGTGCCACTTGTACCAACTTCTGGCCTTCCTACCTACTTTTCCCTGTCCTACTTCCTGGAATGCTCTTCCCCCAGATACCTACATGGCTCCCACTGCCTGCAGGACTCTCAGGATGTTGCCTCTTTAGAAAGCTTTTCTCCGATCCTCTAACAATATACCCCTTCCCTGCACACAGTTTCTCTGCTTACTACTCACCCCTCCTGCGGGACTTAACACTATCCACATGCAAGGTATTTGCTGATTCCTTTACTATTTATCCCACCTCACTGCAGGCTCCAGGAGGGCAGAGATTCTGTCCATTCATTGCTATGTCCTCAGGGGCCTGGGGCATTTCCTGCACATAGTTGATGCACAAGAAATATTGTTCATGAATCTCAATCAAAACTTTAATCCCTCGAATATCAGTCTCCTCTGTCCTACCCCACTGTCCACCTGCCAGAGGGGACTTACCTAGGCTGAGTGATCTGCAAGGAGACTTGACTTCATGCTTGACTTCACCTGCCCCCAGCCCAACTCCAAGCAGGAGCCGGGTGCAAGGAAAAGGGCTAAAGGGCCCACTTGCTCAATGGCCACCAGCCGCCCCATCCAGGGATGATTTCCCCTGGGCCCTCTGACACTACGCCATTCCCCAGTGACCTTTCCATTTGTTCTCCTCCAGGCACGTTAGGGCCAGCTCTAGGACACTCACAGGGTTCCCTTTGTGGGCCACAGCAGGTAGTCCTCGGGGGCAGTGTCCTTGGAGACAGTGTGGGGGAGGCGCGCTCTGGAGCAAGGCCACCGGACTCCAGTGCTGCTTCTGATGAGTCCCTTTACCTCTCTGTGCTCAGTTCCTAATCTGTAACATGGGTTAGTTCAGTGTTTTACTAGGCGGCATTTAAATGACATGACAAGTATGAGGCTCCTAAAGCAGAGCCTGGCCTCTAGGGATGCTCAGCAGCGGTCGGCCATGGGTATCAACCCCTTCTCCCTCCATGGTGTCTCTTCCCCCCTCAACAAACAGAGGCCCCCCATGCTCGTGCTGTAGGCCCCAGAACCTTCCCTGCTGCCTCTGCCCACGGGTCAGGTTGGTCAGTAGCCCCTGCCCTGCAACCAGAGGCCACATCTTGCTTCCCTGGACCTGTATTGGACCAGGGATGGGATTCATTCTTCAGACACATGTGGAGGCCACAGAATGTCCCACTCTCTTCAAAGATGATCTCGTCCTCACTCTGCCCTCTCAGGAGAGGGCTGTGCTCCTTTCCCCAGGCTAGGGCTGACCATGGGCCCAGGGGTTTGGGACAGCTCCCACCCCACCCACCAGCAAGCCCCTTGACGGGCCAAGCCTCTTCCTAGAATATGCTTGAGGCCCTCGTCTTCTGTGAGTCTTGGTTTGGAGTTTCAGAAGAAATTCAAAGAAAGTGGGAAACGACTGGATTTACCTTATGTCATACAAATTCAGTGCATGTTAGAGCAGAGAAGAAACTCGAGGGACTGGGGTGGTGGCTCAGTGGTAGAGCACTTGCCTAGCACTTGCGAGGCACTGGGTTGGAGTCTCAGCACCACATGTAAATAAATGAATAAAATAAGGTTCACAAACAACTAAAAAGTATTTAAGAAAGAAACTCGAAGACGTCCGGGTGGATGTAAAGAAACCAAGACCCACGATGATGAAATGATGAAGCCAAGAATCTGCCCCCGATTTCCGGCTGCATCTCCTGTCCCTTCGTGACTGTCCTTGACTTAGGGGAGGTCTCATGGCTTGGCCATGCCCTCCGGCATGGAACGCCTTGCAGGGCACTAAACGGAGCCTGGGCCGTGCCCCTGCTGGAGGCCTGTGGCTGGAGGTGCTACCCCCACACGGAGCTGAGTCCAGCCCTGGCATCCAGCCCTGTGAAATGAGGCTCCAACTCATGGGGCTCACTGGAGAAGATGTCAGCTGAGCGGCCACAATCCTTCCAGACAGCTCCTGGCCCCCTGTGGCCGCCTCCGACCAAACCTCGGGAACACCACTGTCTGTGCAGCTGTGGAAGCAGAAACCCATGGGCCCTTTGGGGAAGGCCGTGGTGGACTGTGAGAGGCAGGCCTGGGGTCTGAGCAGAAATGGGACCAGAGGGAGGGACGCAGGTACCTCCCAGACCTCAGCCCAGAGCCCCGCCCGGGTGCAGAGGCACCTGTGTTGATGTGTGGAGTCAGTGGCGAGTGCAGCCTTCCTCCTGTGAGGTGTGGAGCAGTCTGGAACCCGCTGGAACCATCTCCGCCTCTACCCACCTTGCATTTGTGGAATCTCCCCTCTCCAGTGCTTTGCTTTCTTTTTCTTTCTTCCCTTATGATTGCTTCTTTTAAAAAATATATATAATCAAAACTAGCCATGCCTTTTTTTTTTTTTTTTTTTTTTTTTGCTGATGTGATAATATTGCCAGTCCTTTCGTTGGCTCTCTATTATCGCCTCCATCATAATGAACTTTTTATGAGCGAATGTGGTGGATTTGGAACCCGCCAGCAGAATGGCAGCTCAAAAGCTCTGTGCCCTCCTTGCCTCCCTGACCCCCCTCCCAGAGCGGGACCACTCAGTTGGGAGGGAGGACCATAACTAGGGTTGGGGACCATTCGATGCTGTTTACATTTGATCAGGAGGAAGTATTGATAAGGCCCAGGCTGCTGTCACGAGCTGAGCTTCTGTGGGTTACCTTGGGGCTGCTGTGGATGCAGGATGACGGCTGACCTTTACACCTAAGCAGAAACGAAGTCGTAGTGCTCCTGCTCCAGCCTCTGCTGGGGAACCCGGGGGAATACACAGGGCAGCAGACCCATCACAGTAAGGGCAGGTTTCTTCCCCTGGGGACCAACTGCAAGCTGGGACCTGGTCTCCTGCACAGCTGGCAGGGTAGGAAGTATAACTCGGATATTTTGTGGTGTATTTGAAAATGGTCTGAGCTTTGGCAATGTCTGTGTGCATGCTTTGGGAGCAGATTGGTAAAGAGATAGACTGTCCACATGTATAATTATAAAAGCTAATATGCAGATACTAAGTCCTTTTTGTATATTAACTCATCATATCTTCACAACAACCTTGTGAGGGAGCTATTACTGTCCTCATTTTACAAATGGGAAACAGAATGGGTGATAACTTGCCTAAGGTCACACAGCAAGGATTGAGCCAGGCAGTTGGCTCTGGCTTCTGTTCCCCCAACCTTTCCATTGTCTGCCTGATGAGATACTTTACATCCCAAAACCTATACATATATCACCCCATGTGGTCCTTAGTATCCCTATGGGACAAGCAGCCACAGGTGATTTGCCCCATTTTACAAATGCAGAAATGCAGGCTCAGAGAGTTCATTTAATTTGTCCAAAGTCACAGAGCAAGCAGCAACAGAAAGCCTTAGAGTACCCTGGCAGGGGAGATCTAAGGAACCATTTCCTCAAGGGCTTTCTGAGGAGGCTCTTTCTCTGTAACCACTCAACTCTGTCAAGTAATTGCCTCTGTGCAGGCCGTACACAAGAAAAGCATGCTTGGCTGGGTGCTTCGTGGAGTACGGGGGGTCCTGCATCTGTAGTGGGATATCAGGGGTGGGGTAGCATGCAGGAAAACTGCCTCAGTAATATGGGGGCTTTAATATCCCAAGAGAGGGCTTGGAACCTGGAATGGATGGCACAAAGCATGAGGACCGGGGACCCATGCCATTGAGGGGCCCCCACGTGCTAAGAGCATCACAGTATTCCAACTTATGGCCTATCAGAAACACCTCTACCTAGAACCCCCTTATCTTATCATAATGGGGCCATTGCTTTAGGTCTCTCCTCAACAGAAGGCCAAAGTTCCTACCTCCAGGAGTGACTGCACCCTGGTGTTGACCTAGGAGCCCCCAGTGTGGGCACAGACTGGCACTACCCACGTACGAGCCATAGGGCCTGCCCAGCATGTCCCTGGGCTTGAGTCAGGAGTGGCTGAGACAGACCAGCCTCCACACAAAGGTGTGTTAAGATGCATCAGAGGCCTCTGGAAAGTCGCTCTGGATGCCTGCGCGGCCTTGGCTTCCTCCCGTGGCCAGGCTCCTATTTAAGGCTTGCAAGGTGGGGGCATCCAGGGTAACTCACTGCATGAGTGAGCCTGGAGAAAAGGAGTTTGTAGGAAAAAGGTGGAAAGATTCGCTTCTAATTGAATCCATTTCTGGGTACGGTCCTCCCAGGTCAGCTCTAACCTGCGCGTTGTGCACAGAAATAAGGAGATAAATAAATGGAAACTCTGAGTTCCAGGGCAGCCTAGAAGGTTGGGGAAGGAATCGATGTTCTCCCCAAGCAGCTGTCCGGAATGAAGTGTAATAGTTAATAAAGGCTGACTGTGCACACACACAGCTGGGGCCAGCAAACAGAGCGAGGAGCCCAGAGGGGCACGTCCCTCTCCTGCACCGCCCCTCCCCCACCCTGTGCTGATCACGGGCTGATTAAATCAGACTTCCAGGCGGCAGATCCAATTAGAGGGGGCGCGGGAGTCTTGGATGCTACAATGACTGCACAAGACATGTCAAGTAATCCTTAATCTTCCTGATTTGCTTCCCTGGGTGAGGAGTTTGGTGGGGGCAGAGGGAGCAGGTAGGGGACAGACAGGGGAGAGAAGCAGAGCAACAGCCCCTGAGCCCTAGGATCAGCCCAGGCGGAGCACGTCCTCCCTAGTGGGCCAGGAAGAAGCAGAGGCGGGATTCTCGCCTTTAGGGAAGTCCACCCTGGCGCTGGCCCAGGAAGGGGCTTTATTATAAACAGATCTTAGGAAGGTGGAAGATAATTCAGAAATCATAGCTATCTGGCTTTGGAGTGTGTTAATTTTGCTCCCAGAAGATTGACCCAATTCTACCTAGCTTAAGTAAGTGATAAAAATGTGTTGGCCCTTTTCAGTCACATCTGCACCAGGACTCTCAGGCTCGAGCTAGGTGGCTGGCGGCCGGAAGGCTCTGTGAGTTTACAACTTGTCCAGAGAGAGCCACAAAAATAGGCCATGAAAACTGCTTGCCCAGAGAGGTGGGGAAGCAAGGGAGAGCTTGAATGTTCTAGAGAGACTAGATCCAGATTGCTGTCTGGAGCGGCTTCCTAGAAGTTTGCACCCAACATTGGGAACAAGAACAGAAACGTACAGCCCACTGGAATGGCTTCCCCTTTACTTGCCACCACCAGATAGAGGTCAACCAGATGGCACTTGCCCCTTACCCCATGTAAAGGCCACTCATCCTGCATGGATGATTGTCATGAAGTTTGCAGTCTGCCAGGCCCATAGTGATACCCCATTTGAGGGCCTCAGGAGAAGAGCAGATGGACCCCAGGATGGCTGTATGAGAAAATAAGACCTCTGACAAATAGCAAAAGACATGCATTGCTGGGAGTTGTCACTCACACGATCCCCTGGATGCCTGTGGACTTATTCTGAAGTTGCTTCTGTTGCTTCTTCCAGAACTGTTGCCTGCACACGTGCTCATGTGGAATTCCTAGAGAGATGGCAAGTCCTTGTCCTTGGAGCATCTTCCCTTCTGATTTTCCAGAAGGGTACTGAAGCCTCAGGCGTCTCTGTGAATCTTTGTTAATGGATAAGCCTTGTGTGTGTGGGTGTGGGGGAAATGGTCACCTGGAAATCAGTGAGTGCAGCCAGGCACGGTGGTGCACGCCTATAATCCCAGCACTTTGGGAGGCTGAGACAGGAGAATAGTGAGCTCAAAGCCAGCCTCAGCAACTGCGAGGCGCTAAGCAACTCAGCGAGACCCTGTCTCTACATAAAATACAAAATAGGGCTGGGGATGTGGCTCAGTGGTCAAGTACCCCTGAGTTCAATCCCTGGTACCAAAAGAAAAAAAATGGAAATCAATGAGTGCCTCTAAGCACCAGTGACATCACCACATCCCCCAAACTGCCTGCCCCTCTGTTCATGGGCTAGGAGATAGGAGGCTAGATACAATTCTTGCTTTGACACCAACTCTGCTGGTTCCCTTGCACAAGTCTAATCTCCTGGATAACCTAATTTGTTCATCCTCAAAATGAGGGGGTCAGACTGGATGAGGCCCAAGGTTTCTTCTGCCTCTAAAGATCTGATGCAGGAGATGGTCTCTCCCCTCCCCAACTCTCTCTTTCTCTTTCTCTCTCTCTGACTTTCTATTACTGTGGCCACAGGGCTTCTATTTTTATTTGTTTCCATGTTCCAGGATCTGAGCATCACTTTTGACTGACTGTAGGTGTAATAGAATTTGTACTTTCTCAAAATTTAATTACTAGCAGTAAACGATCAATCAATCCATTGATTAACTACTTATTGATTCCCCCTGACATGGCTCTGAGACAGTTAGGCTGCATTTGGAACACAATCCTTTGGTAATTGGCTTATCCTGCCGGGCGCACAGCCTTCGTTAAAAGGCATTTGGGTCTTGGTAAATGGCTTTTTATCTAAGTATTTATTTCTCAGATCTTAGGACTTCTATTGGGAGATATTTTATGTGTGTTCTGGATTTCGCAGGTAAGACCTGAGATGTAAACATGGATTTCACGTGTTTGCTGAAATCCAGTATAAGCCATTCAGGCTGTTTAACTGGGAGTCCCAGGCCCTTTAACAGAGGATCCCAAGATAAGTCATTTTGCCTCAATGTACCTCTGGTAGCTGCCCTGTAAAGCAAAGGTTTGAGGCTTCACAATCTCTAAGTGTTCAAATTCCTTAACTCTGAGTTTAACTCTCTTTTTCACCAACAGTCTGCCTTAAAGAGACACGAAATTTACATATCAAACACCGCTGTAGATGCAGGTCATCCAGGTGCAGGTCGTCCAGGCTTGGGAAGATGTAGATGGACAGGGTGATGCTTTGAAGTGTGAACACTGAGTACATTTCCTTATGCCAGGCACAGGCCAGAGGGAATTGGCCTCGAGGTTTCCAAATGTGCACCCCTTTCAAGGTGCAACCAACCCCCAGTTATCCACAGGGCAGGGGGCGAGGCAGGGGGCGCGTGGAGAGGGGAATTTGGCACCCATGCCCTCTGTGCTCCTTCCCTTCTGTCAAGGCATTGCATGCCCAGAAAGGTGAACTCACTTCACGGTCAACAGGGGTCTGCCCTCTCCTACCCCGTGCCGCTGCCCAAACCCTCTGTCGACTCTGAAGTAAAGAGGAAAGGATCTTTGGAAAACTTATTGGTTTGGAACATTAGTTTCAGACACACAAGTAACTGAACTATGACAGAAGAAGAAATCGAATGACCCCCAAGCACAGAGGCGCAGCCCTTTCCTTCTATAGGAGAGGTGTCTTCTCCCGGACCCTCATGGCAGCCTCTGACTGAACACGACTGGACCCTTCTGAGCCCACTCCTCTCTTGTCTCAGAACCTTCCCAGGGTCCCCACACTCCAGAAGCAAGTCCAAACCCCCTGTCATTAGCAGCCAGGCCCATCTGGATCCAGCCAGACCTGCCTCTCGCCCACCTGGCCTGCACACCGTGGGTTTTCAGTATTGACTGGAATAAGCAAGTGATGAATGAGTGGGTTTGGTTTTGAATGACAAAGGGAAGTTGAGGTTCATCCTTTGCAGTTAAACTTAGGGAGAAGCCACAAAAGCCTCAGAACTGCTCTCTTGGTTTCTTCATCACAGACTTGGTCAGGCTATGTTCCAATTGTAGCTCATGGCACAGTCCCCTCACCAGGGAGCTAAGCTACACCAATCTCTTAGTTTCTCAAACAAACCAGGGTCTTTTATACATGCCCCTCCCCTGCCCCAGGGCCTTTGCACATGTTCCTTTGGCCTAGAAAGTCCTTCCCCCCATGCTTCACATTTGGATCTATCTTGTTCTCAGGTCCCAGTGTAAGTTTTCTCAGTAAACGTCTCTTTTCTGACTAATTTAAAGTAGTTCTTGTCCATTCTTGTCCATCTCACTCCCTGCCAGTCTTCCACACTGCCACTCCCATTTCTGTTGTGGTTGTTTTGACATGATACTGGGCTAGGCTGCCAGCCCGTTAGCACCAGGACCGACTATCTTGGTCACTGGCCTATCCCCAGGGCCTTGGATGAATGAATGGACAAGCCAACGCGGAGGGCTTGGACTGAAGGAAGCCTTGCTGCCATACCTCATACTCGCCACTCAGGCAGATGGGACCTTGAAGGTCTCCCAGGGCAAGGTGCCACAGTCGGCAGTGAGTCAGAGCAGCCCGAGGGCCTGTCCCCAAACCATCTGCCCACTCTGGTGCCCACACCTGCCAAGGTTGCCAAACCCCTTGAAGCGCTTTCAGTGGAGGCCTTGTCTTTGAGGGGCCACATTCCACAGTAGGAAGCCCTTTGCCTTTCTCCTTTTATGGGAATTTTTTGCTACTGGATTGACTGTAATTGTGGGATTTGCACTTGGTACACCTGCAGCAAGAGGCCCCGGGGGCACCTAGGCCTTTGGAAATCAATAGGAATAAACAAACAAATATATTCATAGGAGGGGAATCTGGAGAGGAGGGGCGGCTGGAAGAGAAGGGAAAGAACACATCCCAGTGCCAGGCTCGTCAGTCTGCGCAGAGCCGCCGCCCCTCCCCCTCCGCCGCCCCCCCACCAGACCGACTCCAAGCTCCGAGCCAGAGTCCCCGCATTCTATCACCACAGTGAAACCGAGACTGTAATTTCGGTGCTAGCCTGAATGGGTTCATTTCTTTTTATTAACTCCAGCACCGGGGTTTTAGGCAAGTTGGCTATTGTTGGAGCCAAGCTCCTCGCCTTTCCACTCCCCACGCTTTGAAGCAGCAGGAACAGCCGGAAGGAGATGGCATTGAACAGCAGAAGTGGCTGCTGTGAGACCAGATCACCCTGCACAGACTGAGCGAAACTGGAGCTGTCTGGTGGAAGGAGGGGTGGCGGGTGCAGGCGCTCTCTGCCTGGAACCCAGTGCTGCTCAGGGACTGGCACAGGTGCCTTCCTAGGCTCACCTGCCTGCTGGTGTCCTACAATTAGAAAGGGACCTGGCCAGCCTCCCAGGTACCCACTGAGCTATACCATAATGAGGCAAAAAACAACCAGCATGCCCTGCTCTTGACAAGGTGCCTTTACAGATCCGCATGCACAAGCCAGTGTTTGCTGAGAGCTGGACCAGGCTCCTGAGACCCTGGGCAGCTGGCTGGCGCTGCTCTGGAATGAACTGGTCCCAGGGGATCTGTAGACTGTGAAGCGCCCTGTAGAGTCCAGGGGGCACGACGTCATCCCCAAGGGAAAGCCCATGGCCTCAACCAGCCTCTCTGGACACCAGTTTCCTCATCTGGATTGTGAGCTCCCTCAAGGATGGGGACCATATTGCTATTTTCCTACCACCCTACCTGGCACGTAGCAGACCTTCAGGTTTTTGTTTGTTTAGTGCTGAGGATTCAAAGTTTTTTTTGTTTTTTGTTTTTGGTACTGGAGATTGAACTCAGGGGCACTCAACCACTGAACCACATCCCCAGCCCTATTTTGTGTTTTATGTAGAGACAGGGTCTCACTGAGTTGCTTAGCGCCTCGCCGTTGCTGAGGCTGGCTTTGAACTCACGATTCTCCTGTCTCAGCCTCCCTAAGTGCTGGGATTACAGGCTTGCGCCACCGCGCCCGGCTCGATTAAAAGTATTTTTAAAGGAGTGAATAAATGAAAAACAAAACAGGTGGAGAGAATAATGTCCATGTCCTAGGGTGGGATAGGAATAAATGAAATCATGCGTACCAAATGCTAACGGTGTTTAGTTGTTACATTGTTCTCAGGGTGGTCCTTGCTCCCATGTCAGACACCTAGGAGCTGGTCAGTCTGGCACTAGATCCCATATCCTTTCTTCTCCAGTAAAGGAATTCCAGAAACGAGCATGACTTTAATGTGTTCAGTTACAGGCTGGCTCATGGGACAGGAGGAAGCACCCGGAAACAGGTGGGGCCCTTCTTAGGGTGAGGCTGCTGCCAAGCATGGAACCACCTTCTTCCACGTGTTCTAGTTAACCTTGCAGGTGAGATTCTGTCAGGGCCGGAGGTGGCTTCTGAGAGCACTCAAAACAGAGGAGGGAGCCAGGCTAAGCGGGAAGAAGTCCTGTGTGCAGACAGGAAGAGAGAGCTGAGACTCGGGCAGGGAGAGAGGGGCACCCACCTGCAGCCTTGCTGTCTGGGCTGCTGCTTCAGGGCCCCAGCTGGCGAGGCCCTGGGAAATCCAGGCCAGTAGAGGTCAGGACCCTTTGCCAATGCTGGCTGCTGGGGAGGAGGCTCCTGGTCCCACCTGCTCTTGCCAGCCAGCCCCTCTAGGAAGCTAGGTGTTGTTCCTTGGACCCCAGCTGCTGTCCTGACCCCTGCCCTGGGTGAACCCATCATCGAGGCCAGGTCTTAACACCTGCCAACTGCCCACCTGAGATGACAGTCCCCACCACTGAAAAATGCGTGATGGCAAAGACACCGAGGGTGATGACGGGATGCTTTACAGAGCATGTACCAGGTGCTGTGCAAGGCTCTCCATTTCATACCCATCACTGTGTTTGCTCCCTCCAGCCACCTGGCAGAGACAGAGATGTTGTTATCACTGCTGTACAGAGAGATCAAAGCTGAGAGACCCCTGAGGGAGCCACATGGAAAACCAGTGTGAAGTTACTGCCTCTGGACAGTGTCCTCCTGCAGGGCCACCCTTTAGAGAAGTCTTCTTCCCACAGCTCAGGTCTCACGTCCCCTACCACCGGAGACTAAGGTGATCTCCAAGGAACTGGAGATGTGACACAGGCTCAGTGGGGTAGGGGTGGGAACTGGGAGTTGGGAAAGGGCCCAGAGAGATGGGTGAGGGGTGTCAGGGAAGCCCAGCAGCAACGATGGGCAGATTCCTGGGTAAATAGCACAACTTTGTCATCAGGGGCTTCTGCTGCAGCTGGGGGATGACAGATCTGGAAAGAGACAGGAACTCAAAGAAAGAGTTTGAACCAAGAACCAAGGGGAGAACCAAGGGGAAGGCAAGAACCAAGGGGACAGTGTTACAACATAGAAGTCCAATCAGTAGAGGCACAGGGACAAATACTGATTATGCACCTTCTCATGTTCACCCTGGAAACTGTAGAGCACCACGCGGGTTCCTCACGTTTATGATCTTGTTTGATCCCCATCACCCTTTGTAGTGGTATTAACACCCTGACTTACAGATGAGATCATTGAGGCTGCCGGGCTGGCTGAAGGTCCCACCGTTACGAAGCACCAGAGGCTGGACTTGACCCCAGCCCTTCTAGGGTACATGCCATTCCCCCATAGCACTCTGCTTCCAGGGACAAAAGGCTAAGGATTAGGATGACTTGATGCTGGGATTGTGGGTACAGAAATATTTTTACTATTTCTTTCCTGTGAATCAGGAAGGCTGAAACTTTGGGGGCAGGTTTATAACCTATTATGGGGACTTAGGGAGGTGTGTGGTTGCAGGAAAGGAGTCACTTGTGGTGTCACAGGGTCCCAGGAGCAGCCTGAGTCTCTAACTGCAGTGAATCAGCCACTACCCACTGAAGTCCTTCCTCAGTCCCCTCGAGAGGCGATGGAGGGAGCCTGGCCCTGAGTCTCTAACTGCAGTGAATCAGCCACTACCCACTGAAGTCCTTCCTCAGTCCCCTCGAGAGGCGATGGAGGGAGCCTGGCCATCCATTGGTAGAGAACAGGCTCTGCCCTGACCTTGCTATTACATAAATTTTTGCAAAAGTCACTAACTTCCCAGAACCATGGGCTCCTCATCTGTGACATGCGGAGGCGGGAATGACCATAGTTCCCATTTCCTTCCTTCCCTAACATCCGACCCATCTATACAAGTGCAGTAACTTAGGGTTGCATGGCGTGGCCTCACCCCGTAGCATCCCTCAGTCCTGGACAGTAATGGAGACAGTTGGGATGATGGCTCAGGCACCACAGTACCTGGGCCTGAGTCCCTGATCCACACACTCTGGCTATGTAATGGGGCAAGTTGCTAATCTTTCTGGGTTCAGTCTTCGCATCTGTGAAATAGGGACAAGGTCAGTACCTGCCTACAGAGGTAGATCTGTTGGAACGAAAATGTGGCTTAAGCCTGAGTCCCTTATTTGCATAGACCCGTTTCAAACCACTCCCCCCTTTTTAAATAGACTGCCAAAATCATATATGTTTCAGACCCCCAAACCTGAACCCACTCCTGTCTGCCTAAGAGTTAAGGAGTGCACATCATTCCTCAGGCCAAGCTGTGCTCATGCTAGGACCTTAGGGAACGCTGGCTGCGTGTCACTGCTGTCATTTCATTTCAGGGCCCCCATTTTAAGGAGGAGAAGCCACATCTTAGGAACGTTATACGACTTGTCCATACTGTTCAGCCAGTAAGAGCCAGCAACCCTGCAGTCTACTTTGGGACACCAGCTTCCGGGGCTGGTGCTGTCTGGTCAGGGAGGACGTACTGACGTGAAGTGTGCTTCAGAGGCTGTGAAAAGTCACACGTGCTTCAACGCCAAACTGAGAGGGGCTCAGAGAGGAAGTGTTGCAAGGAGTTGTCACCAAAGACGCCACAAGGGAAATAGGACTCTGCTGAGGTGGGCAGGACTTGGACTGGCAAGAGGAATAGTAAGGAAAGGCAGAAAGAGCTGCCAGATGGGGGTGCCCAGGTCAGTGGGCAAACAACAGCCGCTATTAATGGACAGGGCTGTGAAGGTCCTAGCAGACACGGAGCTGGGAAGGAACACAGAGGGCTCCCTTACTGCACTCTGTATTCTCATTAGCATGTAAACCGGGCCATTGGGAAACATTCTGTGAAACCCATGAGCACCCGTAACGCTCATCAACCAAAAATGTACTGAACTACCTCTATGCAATATCCATTAGGGACTCAGCATAGTGAGAGGTCCTTCTTTTTTTTAAATTGAGATGAAATTCACATAAAATGTTAGATACTTTTTATTCATGACCTTAACACTCCAGAAGAGCAAGGTAGGTATTTTTATTCCTATTTTTATAGAAAGGGAAACTGAGCTTCGTAGCTCTTCTATGACTTGTCCTAGGCCACACAGCAGAGAAATAGCAGAGGGACACCCAAGGTAGATCTACTTGAATCCAAAGTCTTATCCTTTCTCTGGCACCACAATTTGCAAATGTACTTATTTATATAAATTGATGAATAAATAAAAATATCTACTCAGAAAGCCTATCCTCAGCCAGTGCTTCTTAAAGTGTCATGGTTGTAGATTTGGCAACTGGCCTCTCCTGGTGGCCCCTGAGCCCCTGGTTCTCTGCAAGCTGGGCTAAAGGTGGGTCGCTTGTTGTCTGCCTGGAGAACCCACCCTTCCTCTCTGCACCCTCAGTCTTGGTCCCCGTCCCTGCCCCCATCCTGGAGCAGCACCTTCTTTCTTCCCAGGCCCTACCCACCCTCCACCCCCGCTGTGAGCCGCAGCATTTCCCCGGGTGCACTGTTGTGTATCAAATGCTCAGTGTTGGCGCTGAGCAACACGCACGGCAGCCGGCCCTCTGTACTTGTTACAGCTCGGTGGAAACACCCTCGCTCTTTGGAAGAGCAGGGGAGGAATCAATGTTTCAGTCGCACTATAAATAATGTAGCGCAAAGGATGTTGTGTAAGTGGTGCTCTGGGTTTTGCCAGGAGGTATGTTTTCCTTCTTTCTTTCTTTTTTTTCTTTTACCTTCCTTCCCCAGCCCCTCTTGATTCGGTCCAATACAAAATGCCTCCCACCAGGGATCAGAGGAAGACAGCTCTGCTCCAAGGGAAGGAGAAGATTAAACTGTTGAAACTAAACAAATCAATCCCAGTAGGAGGAGAGCATCTGGCCTGGCCAGCACTTGGCAGTGATTTGGGTACCTTAAGAGAGGGAACCTTCTGGAAGAGGCTGGGTCTCGTCCTGGCAGGAGTGGGAGAGGAGCAGGAAGCACCCTGAGAAAGGGGCGCTGTCTGGAGGAGGGTTGGGGGGACTCTAGCCCTTCCACTTGCTCAGCCTATTACACAGATGAGCTCCCAGAGGGCTGGGTTCTGCTTACAGGATGGGGTCCATACATAGGGGACAACCCCAAGGTGTGGGGTCCTGGGAGCCAGGCTGGGAAACCAAAGGCAGAGTGGAGGCACAAGTAGAGCCCAATTTATAGTAAAGGTGGGAGCCAAGGGCTGAACCCCATTGAGGGAGCCCAGGGGTCACTGATGAGAGGTGAGATGGAAGGTCAGAAATGTCTATTTTCATCTCAGGTGATGGGTGGAGTCTCCTGTATCAGAAGCCAAGCTTGGATGGCATGAAATGGCAAGGGTCTGAGCATGGGTCTTTTGCTGAAAGATGCCTTCATCCTCTTCCTGTTCCTCTGGGCCTTAGTGTTACCTATGATTCAGCCAGAATGAGATGGGACCTTCCCACCTCCGGGGACAAGCGAATGTATGAAGTCAAAGACAACAGCAATCCCTGCAGGGCTGATACCAGGCACCAGGGGAACCAGTTGGCCTTTCTCCTGAGACTGTATTTCTTTAAGTGCTATCTGGCCATCTCAGATATGGGACTCATCTAGGGAGCTTGTTTTTAAGTATGCAGTTTTCTTGTCCCCATTCCAGCCCTACCGAATTCAAATTTTGAGTGGGGCCCAAGAATCTGCATTTTAAATAAGCCCCTTGGTGACTCTTGACATGAATTTTGATAACACCTATTGGGAGTTACATTCAGTATTTGGTTTGAAAGGGTCTGCTGGAGAAGGCCTCTCCTACCTTCCTGAATAAACATCATTTAATATTGGTCATCTGACAACCTAGAAGCATTGATTGAGCACCTACTATGTGCAAGATTGTGCTAGGCTGTTGTCTAGAGCCACAGACACAGTCTTCAGGTGGAAAGGACCTCAGAGAACATTTGCCACCCCGTGAGAACATATCATACGGCAGCCTTGATGTGTGGTCATCCTTGAGCTCCCTGCTTTGGGAGGCAGCCATGTCCATGGTGGCTGGATTGCAGGCCCTGACTCTGCCTCCAGACACACAGGCCACGTCCGCTCCTTCCCATACATGGCAGCCTTTCAGATTCTGAAGCTCTGTTCCTTGAAGTCTCTTTTCCAGACTAAAAAACTACCAGTTCTATGAAAGGAAGAGCTTGCCGCTATGAATTCTCACCTGCAACACCCTTCCCTTTTCTGGATGCTTGGGTTAGTAAAATGCCATTCTTAAAAAAATGGCATTTTACTCCTACGATGGGGTGACCAGCAGAAGCAAAAATCCGAAACAAACCTCCTCTTCTCCCATATCTGGAAACAGACCAGCCTCTGCCCTAGCCAGTGGTCTTTAGAGGAGGGAGACTGGTTCACCAACAGATTTTAGTGGCAGAAGCACCTTCAAGAAAGACAAGAAGCAAGTTGCATTCAGGGTACTGCAAACTTTGGTGCTGAGTCTCCCTGGCCAGCATCTGGCCTTTGAGGGACTGTTTTTGGGGCTTCAGCCCACAGACGGCCCAGCCATAGAACATGCTAGGAGACACCAACTCTCTGTTTCACATCCTGCCACTCTTCGCCACAGGCCAAGTCTGTATGATCAAGAGTCACCTTCTGGCTCTCTCAGCTCTTCTCCATCAAGGCAACAGAAAAGTTTCTCTTTAGCATGGAAAGAAAATGGAGAAAAGTGCCCTTTGACAGAGATGATCCACAGAGGGGACTAAGCCCTGAATCGTGCTTTGTCACACTGGCCTTAGGGAGGGATGTAAGAGACGACCAGGTGGCAGGCGAGGAGGATGATTTGAGCAGTGGCATTTGGGACTGATTGCAGGGGAGACAGTCTGGGGCCAGGGAGGCTTCATTATAATAATTGTATCCTTCCCCTGTAGTTACGACCTTGCAAATGTTACTCGATGTTTGTAATGAGCCATAATTAGACAATCACCAAAAGTTGCCTAGAGTAGAGTGAATGCAAAACCCAGCTCGCAGCGGGGCCCGTGCAGTCCCTGTTCGGCTGCACCTGCTGAACTGCCGGCCTCCTCCTCCCCGTGGCGACAGTTCTGGGGAAGGCCTACCAAGGCCATGGCTGCCTCCTGGCCACTCTGCTGTGATTCAGTCAGGATCTCCACCATCCTCTGTGGTGCCTCTTTCTTGTTCCCAGGCCCTGAGTTTCCTTCTGCCATTTCCATCCTCCAAATTGAGTCCCTGGATCATCAGCCCTGAAAAGATTGGGCATGACCCTAGGATCCTGGGGTCCTAGAAATCCTAGGACCAAGCCATGGTAGCACACATCATCCCTGGAACAGTGACCTAGGCACTTTTGTCACTATTCCTAAGAAAATTCGGGTCCCCAAGATTGCACAACCAAGAAGTGGCTAGAGACAAAATACATTCTCTCTTTGCCATTAATAGGAACACAATCCCTAACTCAAAGGGACCCTTTATGATGGATTTTAGGTGTTGACAATGAATATAATGGTATAGGAAGATATCCAGAGGCAAGAGGTCCTTCTCAAACTCGGGACACAAAATCACCTCAGAAACAGCTGGCCCTATGTCTCAGCTGAGCTGGAGTCCCCACCCCTCCTGCATGGGTGTTCCATGTGAATGACATCCCTTAATCGAATTGTGTTCTGGCAGCATATACAGGGCCCCTGTTAATGCTAATGATGGTGAATGGTGCTCTGACCCTCTTGGCAGCTGAGCCCTGGCTCCCAGAGTGGAGTGAGTTTGAATGTTTACAACATTTACATTTTAATTAAAATCCTTTTTTGGACTCTCCAGAGTTTCCATGAATCTATTAGTCCCCTCCAGCCTTCTCTGCTATGGAAAAGTTATTTCAGAGGATGGGGCCCATACTAAGTCTTCACTCTTCCTGGTCATCAAATAAGTCCTCTTGGAGAACCAGAGAGGGAACATAGAGATTACAGGATCCAACCCACCATTTTTTTCAGATGAGGAAACTGATGCCTAGATGGAGAAAGCCATTTGCACATACACGGGCTGTGGTGGGACTGGGCTTTCAGCTGACACCAGGCTCCTCATCTATATTTTAAACATTAGATATAATTTCAGCCTCCTTCCCCTAGCAGAGGAGCCCATTGGTGGTTTCAGTCTGTGAGAGAGACAGAAAAACAGGAAAAGATGACATGAAAAGAAAGAAGTGGTTCTGGGTAAGTTTAGGACAAGGGTGTGGGGCAGAAGACCCATGCCAGGCAAGTCAGGGGGCTGTGTTGCTAAAATGTGCTAGCCCAGAGTGGTGGGTCCCCAATCATCCCACAGAGCTAGCCCCATGGCTTCTTCTGCCTCCCCCAGGGGTGCTTGGGGAATCCAATTATTTTGAAAACTGGTACCCTTTGGGCCTCAGGAAGACCCATGCTTGAACAATAAAAATGTTTCAGCAAGGTCTAGGTCAGTCAAGCTGTTCTGGAAGACAGTCTCATTGCACCGGCGGGCAGGACCTCAGATTGTCCTGACTTCCCCTATTCACTCTGTGGCCATGATGGAAGCACTGACCCTCTTTTGGCCTCCATGTCCCATTGTTAAATGAGGACACTGTAATAGTTTCACAGCATGTGGTCAGGTTGGTGTTAGATCCACGTGAAAGTGCTCCTTCAACTGGATGGCACTGGGACAACATTCAAGTTCTCTGTGTGGTATAGTTGGGCAACCTCTTCTGTCTGATAGATCTACCTCTGGGGGGTAGAGGAGCATCAACTAAGCACAAAAGAACAGTCTTACAAAAACTAGCTCCTGTTACTGTGGACCTACATGGAACTTGGCTCAACCACTTGGCCCTCCAGCACCCTGGGATACCCACAGTGCTTCCACAGGCTGGGCGACAAGCTACCAGGAGTGGGAAGGATGGTAGTCAGTGGAGGGGGAGCCTCTTTGTCTTGTTCCATTTACAAGCTGGTGAGTCTGGAGATCAGATCTGCACCTAGACTGAAGGGAGGGCCAGATAGACTGAAGAAAAGCTAGGGCCCAGTCTTCACCCTGTGACCCGGGGGTACCTCTTGAACCAACTTTTGCTGCAACGACACAAGTAGCGCATCTAGATGTAGGAATGCTGTGGTGACACTTTTGTTTATGGGTCAGTTCATGGCCGAGCAACCTGGTTTACCTAAGGAGAGCCTTGGCCATTTGAAAATGTGTTTATCCTCATCCTGAGCTATTCGTCGGCTCTTTTCTTGGCTGGAATGTATTGTCTGGGTCTTCTAATTTGTGTCATTCTCTTCTGAGACTTTAAGCCTTCATTGGTCCAGGACAGCTGTTGACATGGGCCCTTGGATGGAGCTAGCCTTTCTTGAGCACAGATCATACACTCTGATGGCCTGTGCCTTCTTCACAGATAGCACACCCTGCCAATGTCCAGCTACAAACCAGACAATCTTAGATCTCACTCTGAAGATAGGAGGTTTAGATCTTGCTCTGCCAGCGATGGGCAACTTGACTTTGGACAAGGCACATGCTTTTCTGGGCTTCGGTTTCTCAGTCTATAAAATGAGGCAGTCAGGCTTCCTCACTTATAGAGGTGGATTGGCAGAGCCCCCTGGACATCAACAGTGGGAAGAAACACCCCATAGCTCAGGCACACCACTGGCAAACCGTGCAATCTCAGGCCATCTGACACTGAACATGTGGCATAAGCTCCAAAGACTCAAGGGCTGCAGGAGGACATCACCGCAGTTCCTGTGTATGCTTAAAAATGGGTCTTAAAATAGAGGCTTGTGTTCCACCCCACACTCCACAGACAGCCTTGCGATTCCACAGTCACAGTGCAGACTTTGTTGTCAATTAGCAGGCAGTGGCATGGTGGAAAGGCCATTGTTCTCAAGTAGGCAGCTCATGGTGCCTCCATGCCAGCTGGCATCCTGTAACCAAGCCTGGCTCCAGCACCGCAAGGCGACACCAGCAAACAGGAGCGGTCGGCGCTCACTGTGGCATGCCAGTACACGTACCAGAGTCAATCGCCCCTTGACATTCCAGGAGAAGAGCACCCTTTTCCAGCAGGCACAGAAGAGCTCTGCTTTTGTGAGGAACAATAGTACAGCTGACCAGGTACCCATCGCAGTCCTGGGATCTGGGGGTTAAAAGGGGGCCTTAAAAGGTCACCAGTCTTGGTTCCTCTCAATGCTCAAATCTCCCTTTGTGATCCAGTGTCCCTGCATGTGTCCTACAAGCTTTTTTCTTTTCTTTTCCTTTTTTTTTTTGTCCTACCAACTTTCTATAAGGAAAATTTTGTCCTACCAACTTTCTATAAGGAACCATTGACAGTTGCAAATGAAGTCCAAAAAGTAGGTCCCATCTAGATGAAGGGACAGCACGAGGAGGAGATTGTTTTGCCAGCAACCTAGGATTAGTTGGTCTCTGACATTGAGCATTAAATTCAACCCTGAGCTTTTTTGGCAGCAAAGACAAAAATGGAAATATGATTGTTATATGGGTGTCTGACAGGAGGACTCACAGCAGGAGAGACGCGATTTCCCCTGCTACTAAATTTTAAAGCAAGTGCATTCATTTGCTGGCCCGGGAAGGTGACCCTGGAGGTTGTGGTTCTGTTTCTCTTTTCTGTCTCTGATTCCCTTATGTTCCAAGCATCTGGAAGACCCCTTAACGCTTTGCCTGGCTGGCCATTTTCCTCTGTTTCTTCTCTCAAGAGCCCATTGGATTCAGGTGGTCTGAAGGCCTAGGGAGAACTGTCCCCTTGGAAAAACTCCAAGGGCCTTTGAGGATCAGGAAGGAAAACAGTGTTTGGGACGTGGATGTTGAGGCACAGGGCAAGAGTGGCACCCTTAAGCACTGGCTGCCATTAGGCCTGGGAGTGTGGGAGGACTGAGTGGTGTGCAGGTGTCCGTCACTAGTGGCACACGGGCGGCCCACACACATCCATCTGCAAATGGATGGGTTTTACCAGCTTCCAGGGGGGCACTCAGCACAGACCCCTTATGTGATTCAGCACATAAACCTATTCTCTATTTTTTTCTCTAGAATAATCGGGGCATTTCTGGTTCTCCCTTTCACTAGTCAATGACTAGACCCAGATGGCATCACATTGGCACCTCCTAGTAAGCACCCAGTTCCTCAATTGCCCTGGGGCACAGGAGGACCACAGCTACTGTGCATATGTTCCTGCCACCCGCCAGGTCTGGACACTGTTTTTAACACTTGAGTTTGTTCTTTAAGGACTAGGTGGGTGGTAATGAAGACCACAGACTCCAAGGACTGTGTTTTAATCTCAGCACCAACCAGGTGTCCTGGGGCAAATTTTTTAAATCTTCTGAGCTTCAGTTTTTTTGTTTTTTGGTTTTTTTGTTTTGTTTTGTTTTTTTACACTATAAAAGAATAATAGTGGGGAAATAATAATAACAACAACAACAGAGGAAATCGCGTCTCTTCTGCTGCGAGTCCTCCTGTCAGACATCCACATAACAATCATATTTTCATTTTTGTCTTTGCTGCCAAAAAAGCTCAGGGTTGAATTTAATGCTCAATGTCAGAGACCAACTAATCCTAGATCTACCTTACCCGTCGAGGTAGATCCAATTTACTTAATAGATCTAGAGATATTCAGGTGAATGTTTGCAACAGTCATCCTTGACTCTGTTACGTAAATAGAGAAGCCTTTCCTCTCAGTATCTCTACCTTCAGAAAGTCTCAGTGGAGCTGGTGCTTTATCCCCATTTTACAGATGATGGCATTGTGATTCCAAGGAGCTAAGTTCCTCATCAAACAGAACCCCAGGATTAAGTGGTGCAGCAGGGACTTGGATGGGGTCGGCCTTTCTCCATCCCCTGGGCTCTGTTTACAACATCTTGCTGTCTTGCACTCCTGTTCTAAAGAGTGAGCAGCCACCTTCCCTCGTCCCACCTTCTGAGACCGTCACGCTGCATACTTCCAACTCTGCACTAGTGACAAGGACCCAAGTGACTTTTTGTAGAATGGGTAGAAGGTGAGCTGGTTTCTTTAGCCATGGCAGAGGGAACTAGGGCAGGCACCATGGCCAGGCTTCTGCACCCAGGTTTGCCTTCCAGCTGGAGTCCAGCAAAATCCTCCTCCTCTCCCTGGTATGTCCATCCGGACATTAAACAAAGCCCAACTCCTACGGGGCCAGGGCATTTGCCCAAGATTGCAGGCTCTCCACAGTTAGCAGTGGTGTTCAGGACGCGTGAGTCTCCCAGGGCTTTGTGGCACTGGGGATCTGGTGGAAGGCCTGAAGGCCTGACCGGCTGGGATGAGGTTGCACTTTTCCATTGGCTTTTCACCAGACACACCTCATTCTAAATCCTAGCTCTACTGTTTACTAGCTGTATGACCTTGGGCAAGATACTTAACCTCTCTGAACTTCACTTTCCATATTTATAAAATGAAGATAATAGTATTACCTCATAGGGTTATTGTAAGTGTAAATAACAGTATCTGTAAAGTCTATGCTTAGTGCATAGCAGAGTGGGGGCTATTTATTAGTAGTATGATCATTATCATTAACACATCTTCTGCCTCAGAATTCAAAGCCCCAAAATAACCAGACCCCTTCCACCTGCACATGAACCTCCCCCAACCTGAACTTGGGCACACCCAGATTCCTATTTATGCCAGGAAGACTCCCCTTGCAGCCAAACCCCAGTGGCAGGACATCAAGATGGTAGGTGAGACTGCAGGCCTGTGTGTGGCTGGAGCCAGGCCAAGCTATGGCTGCAGCTCAGCCTTGGGCTGTGCACTTAGGGTTTGCACAGAGGGAGTGTGCTGGCAGCTGCCAGAACATCTGGACACCTGGCTTTGGGGATGGGAGGCAAGCATGGGCAGAGGGATTTCTGTTTTGGGAGACTGTTATTTCTGATTCTGTATTTAACATCCTGGGGTAGAGACGGGGAGAAATGCCATTCCAGGTGGCCCCACCAAGGCACCTGAGTGAAGCATTGCCATTCCTAGCCACTGTTTCTTCCATCACCTCAATGGCCTCCATTACACAGATAAGCACTTGTTGTCTAGGAGGAGAAGGGGTGGGTATGCGTGTACCTGCATGAGAACAGAACTGTCCTAGCTGTTTTCTGAATTGATCTCTAAGGTCCCTTCCAACTTAACATTCTGCAGGATTCTAAGCCCATAACTCAAGGAGGCTGCAGCTCCCCAGAACAATGACATCTCAACAATAAATCTTGCCCGTTTCAATAATGCCTCTGTTCCTATTCCACTTGCTAACGTACTTTCCTTCTCGATTTCTCACATCACTCCTCAGAGGCTGGAATTAATTGCTCTCTGTTTCATGGATGGACCAATAGGGGCTCAAAGGAGAAAGTGACTTTTTCTGGGTAATGGGGGAAACGGGTGGTGTATCTACAATGGGATTTCACATTTCCCAATCTCAGCTGGATGTTATCGCTCCTCTTTATTTTTTTCACAACAGCTTTATTGAGATGTTATACAATCCACCCATTTTAAAGGTCAGTGTAATGGTTTTTAGGATATTCACAGATATGTGCAACCATCATCACAGTCAAGTTTAGAACAACTCAGAAATAATGACACACCCCCCAACGCGCACATACACACACACACACACACACCCTTTAGTAACATGCCCCTGCTCCAATCTGTCTCTTTAGATTTGCCTATTTTGGACATTTCATATCAATGAAATATCAATGAAATATCATATGCCACCTTTAGTGTCTGGTTTCTTTTTAAGCTTCCTCTGTATCAGGACTTTATTCCTTTTTATGGCCAAGTAATATTCTATTGGATGGACATACCACCTTTTGTGTATCCCTTCATCAGTTGGTGGACATTTTGATTGTTCTCACCTTCTGAATAATGCTGTTGTAAACATTTGCATACACATGTTTGGGTGTGTTTTCATTTCTCTTGTGTATATGCCTAGGAATGGAATTGCCGGGTCATGTGATAACTCTTTTTTCTCATTTGAGGAACTTCCAGACTGTTCTCCAAACTGTCCATTTGACATTCCCACCTGCAGGGTATGAAGGCTCCAGTTTCTCCCCATCTCACCAATACTGATGCTCTTCTAAACTCTCCCCTAGCTAAAGAGCAGGTGAGAAGCTCTATGGAAAGGTGAGGAAGAAATGAGAAGGGACTCATTTAAGCCAAGTGATGGATGACTACCTTGAGGTAGAGGTGGAATCCCTCTGGACCACCAGTCCAGCCATCCAGAAGTCATCCTGACATCAGTCTTTTTCTTTTCTTTTTCTTTAACCAGGAATTGAACTCAGGATACTCAACCACTGAGCCACATTCCCAGCCCTATTTTGTGTTTTATGTAGAGACAGGGTCTCACTGAGTTGCTTAGCACCTCGCCGTTGCTGAGGCTGGCTTTGAACTCACGATTCTCCTGTCTCAGCCTCCCAAAGTTCTGGGATTACAGGTGTGTGCCACAGTGCCCGGCTCTGACATTAGTCTTGACCAAAGATGAGCACTGGTTCCCACAGAGACTGTCTGCAGCATAGAAATCAAAACACTGGGTCCAATTAGTGGAAAGATAGGTTCAGAGGAAGAAAACACTGTTTACAAAGACAGAGGTGAGCCTGGACTTCCCCAGGGTCTGGACAATACCCACAATTGCTTATTAATAGAAAATAGTTGGTCAAAGACCACAACTATCTTGCAGAGCAGGTATTGTCATCCTGATGTCTCCCTGAGCCTGTCTGGAGTAGGAGTAAAAGCCTGACTTGGGATGCTATGACCATGCCACCAGATAATGTCAAGAAAGAACTTTGAAACTCAAAGAACAACAAATTTTTAGGGATCTAGTTAGTCTCTTGCTAGTGATGTAGCCATGGCTCAGGCAGCTGAATGGAGCATCCTTCGGTGAGAGAGAGAACAGAGCCTGTTAGATCGGGGAGGCTGGAGATGTAGAACACAAGGGCGGTGGCTACAGCCCCTGCCAGGAGGGGCTTTTCTGTCATCTTCTCACCTGTTTTCCTTCATCTTCCCATCTTTAGACTGAGGCTGGGGTTGTGGGACACTGGTCCAGTAGGTGTGGACAGAGGCAACCGTTGTGGGCTCTGAGACTAAAGCACCTAGACTAAGGCTTTGGTCAGGATGTGAGCTGCATCTCGGCCCACAGGCCAGGCCATGTCCAAATGCCTCCTAGTCACAGGCTGATCTCTAACCTCCCCAGCATTGCTTTCTTGGCTGGGAAAGCATGAAAGACACCCCAGGACACTCAGGTGACATCCCTGCCCTCTCTCTGAAGGTCACTTGGAGAACCCTCACCACATGGTGGACACAGCTTGATGACCCTGAACCTACCTGAACCTCACACTCACTGCACATTTGCACACACCTTAAACAGAATAACTCAGAAAGCCTCTGATTCCTGAAGTCCTATGACCTTCCTTCAGATGTGTACTCAAAACTGTCAGACTCCAACAGCCCCTTTGTAAGAAAATGTATGTGATCTCTTCTAGCTTCCTGTATGTCCTGACAGAGGTAGAGAGGAGGGTGTCTAAAGACGGGCAGCCACTTCTCTTCATGGCATTCATTCATTCATTCAGCTAACATCTACTGAACATCTCAGTGCCATGGCTGGATCCCAGGACCATGCAGAAGAGACATGGCCCCATCCTCTTCAGCCCTGGGATCTGCAAAAACCATTGACTCTAGGCCAGTCCACACACATGGATTCTGTGGTCCAGGTTATGCACAATCTGGCAGCATCTCAGAATCACTCGGAGAGTGATACCAAACAGATTCCTAGACACACACACACACACACACACACACACACCGGAAAGATGCAGATTCAGAAGGCCCAAGATGGAGCCTGGGAATCTATGCATTTTGAAAATTCCTGGATGAGGCCAGTGAGGAGCCACATCTGGGGACCACAGCTCTGGTCCATTCTCTGATTCCACAAATGAGGTAACTAAGACCCTGAGAAGGTTTATCAACTTGCCCAGGTGGCGACCAATGCCTCTTCAGCATCCTTTCCAGAACATCCTGCCAACCAAAGGGGGAACAGCTTGAGCCAAGCCAGGGGTTCCATCAAGGGTCCTCAGAGGCAGCTCCCAGCAGGGAAGGCTGAAGACTTTGAGGCTGGAGGTGGGGGTGCGGGGAGAAAAAGTCTCCAAGTGAGAATTTTCTGGGCCTGTGTAGGGAGTGAGAACCAGAAGACAGGTCCAGAAAGTCAGGTTGAGAACAAATTTGAGACCAAGAAATTCATACATTATGCAACAAGCATTAGACCATGTGTTTTCAGCCAATGGTTTTTCACTCAAAATAAAGGAAGGGATCAGTTCAAGGGGGCCAGCGCAGAGCAGGGAGATCAGTGAGAAAGAGCTGGTGAGAAGTGAGCCCACACCTGCCCCACATGGTGTGGAGATCACCGTGGGGCCTGGGAGGAGAGCAGAGATGCAGAGAGCAGCCCGGGAAAGCACAGGAAGCCGGGGACATGGGTGAGTCAAAGATGCTCACATTTTGAACCTCTGTGCCTGCAAGATCAGGAGCAGGACTGTGGATCTGCGGGACTTGTCAGGGCTGGGGAGACCGAGTTCAAGGAAAAGATTTTTCCTTTGGGTCTGAGATAGAGCTAATTTAAGTACAGTGACAGGCATGATGGCTGGCCTAAGTAAGTGCTCAAGAATGAGTCTGTCACTCGTTCCTCACCCAAGCTCAGGCTCAGTTCCTGACAATCACCTTCTGCACCCTTGGTCTGATTCTCTTAGGCAGGCACTTTTCTTCCCAGATCCATTAAGCACTTTGCTTTACAAAGAGTTCACCTCCTCTTGTTGGAGGTCCCTTGGAGTCTGGACCTCCAAGGGCTGCTGGTAGCCTGGGGGCAGGTGAGGAAAAGGAAGGGAGTAAACATTTATTGAGCAGCTACCAGGAGCAGTGTGCACCAGGTGCAATAGCTCACTAAGTGTAACTTCTTCTAGCCACACAGCTAAGGGGTGAGGCGGCACACTGCCCCTGTCTTGCAGAGGAGAGTCACTCACCTGAGCCACTCTGGGACCTGGAATGAAGAGGCTGAGCCAGCCCAAGCCAGGTCTGTCTGACCCCAGTCTTGCTTCCCCTCCTGCAGGCCCAGGCCCCTGCCCTTCACAGCCCTGTTTCCCTTGCTTTGCCCACATTTACTTCCTCCTGGCATACGAGGAACTGAATCCTGCCCTGAGTGATGGAAGCAGACCTGCGTTGCTGAGTCCCCTTGGAAAGGGCTTTGGTGTCAGGACGTGGTTGCCAACTCACCCTTCAGCCTTCCCCCACTGGGGAAGCCCAGGAGCACCCATGGGCCCCACCCCCACCCTTTCCCCTGTGTTCCCAGAGTGGAAGTAATTCACCCCAGGGACACACAGCTGGGCGGAAAAGCCAGGCCTGGTTTCCAGGTCACTGCGGCCCCTTCTGATGGGAGAGTATGTGTGTGTGCAGAGGGGCTGAGGGTGCTGGAGAAGAGAGGGCGGTCACAGGGGTTGTGGATGGGGCAGTGGCTGGTTACTTGGTGGCTGAGCAGAGTCCCTGTGCAGAGCTGCCTGGGCCCTGGGCTGCCTCTGGGGTGCAGAGCGCATTGTAGACAGGTCTCTGAGTTCGCACATACACTCCACACCACAAGCCCGGCGCCGCAGGCAGGATGTGCTGCACAGGCCACCAGGGCCCAAGGTCACCGGCGCTGTTGTAAGGGAAGGCTGTGAAGGGGACAAGGTGTGAGCAGAGGCCTCTCCTTGGGGATAGTTCTCCCTTGTCCCCCTCTTCCTCACTCCTGGACTCACTCCACTCCCTCTGCTTTATCCTTTCTGGGTTGTTCTCTTGCCGTGTTCTGTTCCCTTGTTGCTTCCTGCTAATCAGAAGGGATCTGCTCTTCACACTCCCCCACTCCGCCACGTGTCCTGCCTCTGCCTTCTTTTGCTCCACTTCCCAAGATGCCCCGCTTCCTCTCCCCTTCACATAAGTGCCCTTTGTCCTTCTCAGTGTTCCCCCGTGACCTAAGAGCCCGGAGGGACTCCAGTTTGCTCGTTTCTTCACATCCCTCTACTGTGGCCCACAGCGAGGTCTCTGGAGCTAGCAGTGGCCTTCTGACTTGAGAAGACAGGGGCAAGTGGAGCCCAAGCCCTCTGTCCCTGTGGCCTGGTCCAGAGGATCTGGTTGCCAAGGGCCTCGAGAGCTGTGTGAGTTCACCACCCTCGTTCCTCCCAGGCACAACCTCCGCCCCATCATCCCATACAGCAGCCTGGCTCATTATCCTGATTCAAGGCCAGAGTTTGCTAAGCACCTACAAGATGCCCCTGCCCTTTCCTGGGGAAGCAGCATAAGGGCAAAGGGACAGGAAATACTCAGGGCACCTTCACTCCCATCTCTGGGCCTTGCCTGAAGTCCCCTGGGCTTGCCCTCAAGTGACCCCGCCTCTCCAGCTCCTGGTAAGCAGGCTCAGGAGTAGGGATCCGACTGTGATATCATGTAAAGAGTGGTAGGAAGCCGGGCGTGGTCGAGCACGCCTGTAATCCCAGCACTTAGGGAGGCTGAGACAGGAGAATCGCAAATTCAAAGCCAGCCTCAGCAACAGCGAGGTGCTAAACAACTCAGTGAGACCCTGTCTCTAAATAAAACACAAAATAGGGCTGGGGATGTGGCTCAGTGGTTGAGAACCCCCGAGTTCAATCCCTGGTACCAAAAAAAAGTGAGACCCTGTCTGTACCTAAAACACAAAATAAGGCTGGAGATGTGGCTCAGTGGTTGAGTGCCCCTGAGTTCAATCCCTGGGACCAAAAAAAAAAAGTGCTAAGAGAGGGAGATGTGAATTGTAAGGCCACCTGTATCCTCAGGGAGCTCTGTCACCTCCCTGGATTTCATTTTGCTTTCCCACATTAAAGGATGGGACAAGATCATTTCCAGGGACTTGTCTAGCCACAAAATGCTGAGCAGTGGCTGCTCTGTGGAGGTGAAGTGGGTCACAATCAGTCTCCCACCTGAAATCTGACCCTTTGTGATTGATTCATCCCTTGGGCTCCCCAGTGTTTTTTCCTTCTCTAGGAAACCTCTTTGGAATCCAACTATTATTGAGACATAGCTACTAGTGGTGTGCTGGCAAATGCCTAACAACCAGCTCTCAGGGAGCAAAAAGCTCTCACTGGTAATATTGGCAGATTGATTTCCATGGCATAAATTCTACCACCACAGCCAATGGCAAGCTACCAACACGAGGCCACTAAGTGTAGAGTTGGGAAGAGATGTATAATTGGTTCTCTGAGCTGGTCTGAGTGGCTCCAGCACATTCAGTTACTCTAACATCTTGGAAAGTGCACATAGTTGATGCCAAATAAAAGCTGGGAGGTAAGAAATAGCTGGGAGCAAAAGGGAACAAAGGAAGGTACTAGAGTGAAGGTTGTAATAGGGGAAGATCAAGGGACTCTAGGCAGGACTGGAGTGTACAGGGGACCCCAGCAGAGCTGGCTCAAGGTCAGACTTCCCACTCATGGCTCCCTCCCCATCAGGCTCCTCTTTCCTCATCAGATGTTCTAGATGGAAGTCCATCTTGAAAACATGACTGAAAACATCTGCCTGAGACTCCAGCCTCTATGGAGAGTCCAGGGACTCTGTAGACATTTCTTTCTCCCCCACTTTGGCCAGGCCCCAGCCACAGAGAATGTACTTTTGCAACCAAAATAATTGGAACCTGTGGTTTAACAGAGGATATCTTTTCCTTGGTATTTAAATGAAGTCTCCCAAGGTCTAAAAATTAAATCCTGGTTATACATTAATGAAATGCCCTTATGGATAATAATGAAATTATTTTACATTTGAAAGAGCTATAAAAATTCAGCTAACCATATAGCAGTTAATGCCATGTTTGAAAATAGAAATCTCTCCACTTATTAGGATATGTTAATACTGGGTAGTGGGTATACACAAGTGATGGTTATATAATTCTTTCTGCTCTTCTGTACATTTAGACTATTTCAAAATAAAAGCAAAAAGAAAAAGAAACAACCCAAGAAATTAGGAAGCTTGGTTCTCTGAATTTCAGTTTGATCCTCCCTGGAATTTCTCTTCATACTCCTTTTAGTTCCAGGAGTGGAGAAAATCAGCCTCAGTTGTCCTGGCCCTCAGGTAAAGAGGCACTGGGGTGAACCCGGGGTGGAGACTCCAAGCAACCCCTTTCTCTCTCAGGAACTCATCATTCTCATCCATCAAATAGCCAGGGGAGATTCTGGAGGTTCCGAGGTCCTTCCCTGGCCAGGTAAATTCTGCAGGCCTCATGGGAAACATTTTCCTTCCAGACTCAGACCTGAGCCATCATTGTGAAGGGCTCTCTCCAGCTGAGGCCCTGTCCATGAGCCCAAGGCCTGACTGAGTGGGTCATGCCATGTGGAGAAGCCTGACCCTCACATCCTGAGCTCCCAGTCTCCATCTGTGACTCTGAGATGGCACCTTGGCATCTGAAACAGAGCAGGTGTGCTTTCACTGAGCTGTCTGAGGTGGGCCCTGGGCATGTGAGGTGTGTGGCCCGCCTCTGTGATCTTTGTCACTGGCTAGCCTCCTCCCCTATTTGAGAATGGGTGGCCTCTCAGTCCTCCCTGGTTCAGAGCAGCATTACAGGGTCCCCAACCCTAGAGACTGCGAAGGGCAGCTGCACAACTGAGAGGACTCCCAGGCTCCCCCTCAGCATCTCCTTGACAGCTACAAATAGGCTCTTGAATGTATTTAATAAACCCCAGGAAGGAGTTGTGGCTGCCTTGCCTCTGCTGGGGAAGGTGATGGATGTCTTCAGCAGGAGAGAGGAGAGGAAACTTTCTAAATGGGCCACACTGGGGAAGAAGAATGCTCTGGAGGGAGCTCTCGGTGCCATGCTCATCCCTGAATGCACATGGGCGCCCAGACCTCTTCGTAGGCCTGACTCCCTGGGAGCGGGTGGATCCACTGCCCCAGTCTCAGCCCTCGGGACTGGCGAGCACTGGGATGGAAACCAGCCTCACCTGTCCAGTGCTTTGCACTCTGGCCTTCAGCTTCCAAATGAGAGTCTATGGCCCTCACTAGATGGCACTTTGGGGTTCTAAAATATTCCATTGCCTCAGGGCACCTCTGGGTCTTATCTCTGGAACCTCACAAGACTTGGGAGCAGCTGTGAAATGTATTTCCCTCAGGAAAAAGGAAGTTTGAGGAGTTGAAGGGTCAGAGGCCAGGGGACCTTGAGCCTAGGACCTCACCACAGGGCACTGCAGAGTCCTTCCCTGCAGGCTTCCTGTGAAGGGCTGTGACCCCAGAGAGGAGAGCTCCTGGGTAGCAACTGGGGGAACCAGGCAGTCTCTACCTCAGTGTTAGTTTCAGGGCCTGAGAGGCCTTTCCAGACTATACACAGACGGGTGTGTGCAGAACTTTCTGGCTCCACTGCCTACTGACCTGCTCGCTGGGGAGGAGTCTCACTGTTTTTCTAAACTCCTCTACTCACCTGTGGAATGCAAATAATGCCTGTGCAGCTCACACCACAGGGTGATGGTGAGGATGATGTGAGGAGGCATTCGTAGGCACACTGTCACCTGGCAGGGGGGATGGCGACGTGTGGCTGGCCACCCAGTTGTCTTTTCTATGGAACAGGGATGCCATGGAGCCCTGTCCTGCTGCAAATGAGGGTCTGGGCCAGTGTCTGAAGCTTGGGCCGGGAGGCCCAACTCACCAAAAACTGTATAGGCCTAAATTGGGACAGATTGGGGCTTTTTAAGTGATCTGGAAGCTCTCCCTGGGTGGGTGGGGGAATGAGTGAAAGGTATTCTAAGGAAAGCCTCCCTGCTCCAGAAAATTAAAATAAAAGGTCCATTTGTAGAATTCTTTAGGGGTCAGCTGCATAGGGGAAGGGTTGGATTTTGTATCCAACACCAACCTCAAAGGAAAGGGACTGGGAACAGGAGATAAGGGGACATTTACTGGGGAACTGCGTGTACTCCCTCAACTACGTGCACACAGCACACCATCAGACACACACACACGGTCACTTTGGTTCTCTTCCATCATCCATCATAGTCCTGACATCCAGGAGTCAAGCTAAACCCTTTCAGAAGCGATTTATATTTTCAGTTTGTCCCACCTCTTGGGGTTAGTCGTTCCGTAAGTTTACAAGCTTCCGTATGAAGTCTCACTTCTTTTTCTGGATCTTAAATGAGCCCCATAAAAGCTTCAAAGGGAGTGACATGGAAACAAGGAGACATAAAGAGAACACAGGGCAGATCAATTCAGACTCAGAACTAGGTAACAAGTACACAGAGGCGGAGCCTGACATCCCTGCACCGGGAGGGGTGACAGTTTCCATGGTGATCACAGTGCGTAGAAATCACAGGAGTTTGGGGTTTCTGGAGGAGAAGGTTGAGGGAAATTCTTTCAGCTTCTCCTTCTCTTACCCCTGGAGGGCTTCCTGGGGGAGGCAGCATCTCCTAAGCTGTATGAACCCAGAACAGCTTCACAGCCTGGGTCAGGAAGGGTCAGAGGTGGAAAGAGGTTGAAGGAATCCAAGAGCGAGATGGGCCCCACAAGGGGTGTTTCTCAGCCCCTCCAATCTCATGTCTTCATCTGAGCAGCAACAAGAGCTGGACTTACAGCGACCCACAGGCCTGGGAAGGAAGCAGGAACCACAGATCCAGCTCTGGGCCCCTGCAGCCATGCCCAGGGATGGGCACATGCCACTCTGTGGAGGCGGAGCGTGTGCACTGCATGCAAGACACTAGGGAAGTCATTATAGCCTCATCTTGGATGCAGACAACTAACCATAAGACACATTCTCACACTAATGTGATCACAGAGGATGCCGAAGTCAGGCCTGCAAGATAAAGAGCTAAGACTAGGGCTGCCACTCCCAGCAGCCCCTGCAGCCTTCCAAGTGAGCAGGCTCCATTGTCCAGGATGGGGGAGGTGGCATCTGGCCATCTGTGTCTCAAGTGATCCCTGTCCAGGACCCTTGGGTCAACTAGTCCCCAGTCCTGGCACCTGATCAGACCCAGCATGCCTGGCAGGATGGCAGGGGAATTGAGATATGGCCTTGCCCCTCCTGGAAGCATGCGGTCTCATCTTGCCAGTTGGAGTGGTTCTTACCCTCATTTGCTACAAAATACAGTGTGTTTATTCTCTTTTTTTAAAAAAAAATGTAGAGGTAGAATAAATAAGCTCTAACAAGAGTCCTGGCTACACGCCTGGTTTCTGTGTTATTTTGGTTGGAGTCAGAACATGTATGTACGTGCTGGTGGACGTGTGTGCTCACACCCCCAAAACAGAAAACAAGAGTCATCTGAGTTCCGTCGTGACACATCTGGTGAGTCGCAGCTCTGTCCCTGCTCTGAGCTAAGGGAAATTGAGAGTGGAGAGGCCCTGAAACACTGACCCAGAAAAGGCTCCATCAAAGTCCACTGCGGAGGCTCCTGAGGTGCCCAGGGTGCCCAGGGGAGAGGTCTTTGCTGTCATCCGCGAGAGAAGATGGTGGTTTGGGCCACAATGGTTGGGGTGAGATGTGATGAGATTAAAAGTATATATTTTTTTCCCAGAGGTGGAACCAATAGGATGTTCTGATGGTTTAGATGGAGCTGTGAGAGGGAGGAGTCACAGATGACCCTGTAGTTTGGGGCCTGAGCAACGGGACAGTATAGGACTAACCCACAACCCAAGGCTGGCTTTGAGTCCTCACTGGGACACATGCCCCTGTGTGATTTAGAACAGTTCATTCCAATAAACTTCACCCCTCTCTAAAGAAAGAGCAACTCCCCACCTCCTTCCATAGCTTTCCGTAAGGATTAAACCAGGTCACCTGTGTGGGAGTCTCTGCCGACATGGAGCTAGGACAAGTGAATGGGCCGCGTGGCAGGGAAGGAGCTCTCCATCCATCGTGGGCTGCCTGTGGGTTGTGTGTGTGAGTCAATGGGAAGCCGGCTGGGGAAGACATGAGGAAAGGGAGAGCCCCGGCCCAGGCTTGGAGGACAGTTAACAGCCGAATGCGCTGTGGCTGCTGCCCCCGGCGCTTCCTGGGCAGCCCCCAAGCCCTCGAGGGCCATTCCACACCCCACCCACCCAAATCAGTACCCACAGCTGTCTGCTCACTTCTCCTCCAGGAGGGGACCTTCCTGGTGACTTTCGCTTGGCTGAAAAGACAGAAGGGAAAAGGTCAGGTGTCAAAGGAGGATGAACAGCCCCATGGAAGGAGGACGGAGGCGAGCAGCCACAAGCGCAGCGTGGTGGCTGCAGTTTCCAGGGTCCCTGCAGCTGCTGCCATTGCTCCTGCACTGGGCAGCAGCACAGGCCCAGCCTCAACCCCTGAAGCAGAATCAGCATGAGACTAGCCTGTCCACCTGCCTCCCCCTTCCCTCTTCCCTTTGGATGCCTTTTCGCCACCGTCCCTGTGCCTGGGCCTTCCTCCAAGCCCCTCAGCCCCAAGATGGATGAAACCAAAGACTTTGAGGTCCGTTCTCAGTTGGCCTCAGCCCAGCCGACGTCAAGCCCTGCTACTGCGGGCAGCCAATCCCTTGCGTTCCCTGGGGGCCCTGCTGGTTAAAGCTCACTAGGACGGTTATAATTTAAAAGACAGGTGCCAACAAGTGTTGAGGATGTGGAGAAAGCAACCCTCACACATCACTGGTAGGAATGTAAAATGGTGCGGCCACTTTGGAAAACAGACCAGCAGCTCCTGCAAAGGTCAAACAGAATCCCCGTGCGCCCCGGCAGCTCCACCGCTAGACATCCACCCAAGAGAAATGAAAACATGCATCCACTTAAAAACATACACAGTTGGTCACCCATATCCGTGGGTTCCACCTCATGGATCCACCCAATTGCAGATGGAAAATATTACACAAAAAATTGTATCTATACTGAATGCATACAGCTTTTTTTCCTTATTATTATTCCCTAAACAATACAGTATAACATCTATTTACAGGGCATTTGCATCATATTAGTATTATAAGCAATCTACAAATAATTTTAAGAATATGGGAGGAAATGTATAGGTTATATACAGATACTTATACCAGGGACTTGAGCACCCACAAATCTTGGTATCTGCAGAGGACCCTGAAAGCAAACCCCTACAGACACCAAAGGGTGGCTCTATGCGAATGTTCATAGCAACATTGTTCATAATCACCAAAAAGTGGGAGGGACACAAATGTCCATGAACAGACCCAATGAATGGGTGCACAATGTGGTATTGTGTGGCCATGCAGTGAAATATTACTTGACCATGAAAAGGAATAAGTGCTGATTCCTGCTGTAACATGAATGGATCTTAAAAACATGAGCAAAAGACCACATAGTGTATGAGTCCACGTATCTAAAATGTCCAGAATAGGCAAATCCATAGAGGCAGAAAGTAGTCATGCTGGGGGTAGGGTGGGGTTGGAAAAAGGAATGGAATTTCTTTGGGGAGTCATGAAAAATGTATTAAAATTGCCTGTGGTGATGGCTGTACAACTCTATAATATAAATACACTAAAAATCAGTGGATTGTACACTTTAAATAGGTGAATTGTATGTTATGTGAATTGCATCTCAAAAGAGCTATGGCAAATACATGTGTGCACATGAACTCTTACTGTCTTATGTGGAACTAGCATGGCCAGATGTCCTGGTTTACCCAGACTGGGTTCCTAGGCCTGGGACTTTTAGTGCTAAAACAGAGACAGTCCTGGGCAAACAGGATGGCTGGGCACTCCACGTGGAGCCCAAATCTGCCTCTCCCTCATGTTTCCTGACTGGTTTACGGTCTCCATCTGGAGTCACCCAGAACATGTCCAGGCCTTATTCCTGCCCCAGGATAGCCCAATGCAAAGAGAGCCCACGGGCGAGGCCTAACCCACCTCTCCTGAGCTCACATCCTCTGCAGCTCACAGTGTCTGCATACATGAGGAGTGGGGTCTCCTCACCATTCTGGGTGGCCTCGCAGAATGGCCTCTGCTCTGTAGGTGGACATTTGAAAGAGGAACTGGAAGTGAATTCAGCACTTTGACTCTGTTTACCCACACTGAGGAGAAGAGCCAGCACCTCATATTGTGTCAGCTCTAGGGGCAAGACATACCTCATCACATAGTCCTCATGAGACCCCCTCAGCTGCTTGTGTGTGAACCTGTCACCTCCATTGCTACTTTTCCACTGGCATCCGGTTATCTCATTTTCTTTCAGATTCACTTATTTCTTTTAAAGATAATTTATGGAATATATATATTCAGTGACATGGAGGATACCACAGCATACAGGGCCTTGTCCCTGGTCTTGCTCAGAGTCTCAGGGAGAATTACAGATGGTGATGCAGGCCATTGGGATTCTCTAAAGATGCTGGGATCGTGTGAGCACAGGGAACAGCCTTCCAGCTCAAGTTGTGCATCAGGGGAGGCTAATCAAAGGACATGATGTCAAACAAGACCCAAGGGATGAGCAGAGTGTGCTGCCAAGCATGTGGGGATGAGGGGTGGAAAGTGGATTCCTAGTCCAGGAACAGCATGTGCAAAGGCCAGGAAGCAAGAGGTGTGACATTGCAGACTAGCACTCAAGAGCAGGGCGTGCTTCATCTGGAGCTTCTGGAAGTGGTTCCTCTGCCTTGTCTAGGAATAATCATAACAAGTAATAATAGCCTCCTTCAATATTCAAATCATTAATTGACTGATGGCCACCTAGACTCTGTACCAGGTTCTTTTCACATACAAGATCTAATCTGTACAACAACTCTACCAAGCAGATGTAAAATTCACATTTTACAAATCAGGAAATTGAAGCTCAGGAGGAATCAAAGAATCACCCAGGGTCACCTGGTGAGCAAGTGGAGAAACTGGGTTGTAGGCCCAGGACTACCTGACTCTAAAGCCAAGCAGAACTGCTTTGAGCAAGGGGTTTTGCAGGTTCCAATCCACCAGGAGGACTTCCTACTTTCCCTCCCTTTCCTTAGGAGTTGAGGAGGTGGTGCCTGCTCAGCCTGGGCCTCCCACTCCAGCCAGCAGTGTGGGGTCCACAGGAAGCCATTTCCTAGCTGGAGTGGAGGGGCAGCTGCAGCATCATTTCTGAGGAAGAGAGAGGATTCTTGTCCATGTGTTCACACATGCTGAGTGACTGGGTCCCAGGTGCTGGCTTCTGCTAATCCTGATGCATTGGGAATTGTTTAATAGGATTTTTTCCTTTTAATTAAAATATGATAATGAAACCTACTGCTTGGCTCTTAAAAAGGAATGCTTGAAAATACTCACCTATTCCCCAAAAGTCCTGGCCAGGAGAAATACGGATGTAATTTTATTCCATGTGGCTGTCAATGCAGAGGAAGGACTCAGTTTTCCTCATTCAAATACAGAACTCCCATCATTTGTCACTTTAGGTCTTCCCACTCTTAACCCCCTCTGGCCTTCCAGGGCAAGGTTTTTGGTTTCTGGGAGCAGAGCCGGTGCTTAGCTTATGATTTGGGTGTGTACAGAAGAAAGCTTACCAAAACCCACACATCTGAATGTAGATACATCCACATTCAGCTGGGTGCTCTTTGGAGGGATGGGAGAAATGATGGACAGAGGGCTTCATGAATGGGGTTCACCCTTGGACATGTCATTTCTATGACCTGGGCCTCAGTGACCCTCCCTGGACTCCAGCCATACATTTCCGTGACGGTAGCCCACCCTTGGCAAAAGCCCCATTTCTCAGCCAGCCTGGTGACTGCCACACCGTGGCCTTCTCCCATGCCATGCAAGCTGAATTCCTCTTTTTCCCTTTTCTTCTCTTTTCTCATACTTTGCTCTTCCCTTGGCTTTCTTCCTCTCCACTCCTTCTCCTTTGCTCTTTCTTCCTCCCCGTCTCTCTTTCCTTTCCCCTTCTTCACTTCCTTTCCTCTTCTCTCCTCCCCACAAAAATGACTCCAAGGCTCCCCTGCCTTCCTTCTCTTAAGCCCCCGGTGCACCCTGGGAAATGGAGAATTCACCAGTGAGTCTGAATTTAAAACACACACACACACACACACACACACACGAAAATCCTCCACTTAAAGCCGAAAACCCCAAGCAGTGACTCCACATCCACATCCTTGGATATCTGTGACTCTGGCTGGGTGGATAGACAACTCACAGCTCGCTAAATTCCTGACCAGCCAGGGATGAAATGGTCAAAGTGAATTTGCCTGGAAAGAATGGGCGGGCAGAGCTGGGGCTTTCTCTCTCCCTCCATGTCCCCCTCCTTGTCCCCTCCTGTTCCCCTCCTCCTCCCACTTCTGTGCATCAAACCGAATGTGATTGTGTGCCGCAGCAGAACATCAAAGAGCAGAAGAATTGCTTAAGAAGAAAATATTGGGGTTATGCATCTGAGAGCAGGCTGAGCTTCAAGTCACCTCCAGGGCTGCACATCTATCTTTAATCAGCCCCCAAAGGGCAGTTGGCTTACTGTTGAGCAGACTATCAGGGGCTCGGTGGGCAGCAGGCATGGTGGTGCCAACTGAGGAAGGAAAGGGCTTTTGGCCAGGTCACACTCACTTCAGTGCCTAGCCACAGACCAGGGTCAGAGACAAGATCAGACTTCAAGGCCCATTTATTCCCATAGGCTTGGCTCTTGGGAGGTGCCAGACTTACTCCTTCTGGGACCAGACAAGTTCCCAGAAAACCTCTTAAAACCAGACGAGGATCAAGAGGCCCAAGCTCGCATCTGTGACCTGCCTCCAGAAGGCAATATTGTGGGCCAGGGGGCCACCTTGCAGCTGGGAGCCCTGATTCACAGGTGTATTGGTGGGAGCTGGGAGTTGTGCTGGAGGGAAAAGGATTTGCAAGTGGACGTGGCTTTGGGGCCCTGCTGATCAGCTACTGCTATCAAATCATTAAGGAGGAATCACTAATGCAAATTCCAGAAAGCACAGACTCGAGGTTTACTCCAGATCTCCGAGCAACTTGAATGAAATTTGTAGTCCCACACCATCTTGCACCCTGGGTCAACTTGTCCTGGCCTTCCAAAGCCTCCTCCAGGAACTCAAAGGGCCTTGAAGGGGGCCGGTCTTGCCATGCCAGGCAGAAAGGGGTACAGCTGCAGTTTGATGTCACAAGGGCAGGGAAGGGATGCAGGCATGACCAGAGACCCCACAGCCAGGAACGCTCCAGCCCAGAACTGTCTTGTGTATCAGGATGCTCCTGTGCAGGAGGCTCTTTCTCTGCTAAACTGTGATTTCCTCATGGCAAGAGGAAAACTTTGTTCATCATACTGTCCCCCAGATGCCCAGCACAGTACAGAGTGCACAAGAGGTTATTAAGACACATTTGTTGAAATTGAACTTGAATCTTGGCACCATCGCCCCCTCCCACCTCATTTATACACTTGGTACCACTCAGAGTCAGGGTCACAGCCAACATCAGCCTGTGCGAATGCATCTGTCTCCCCTCCTCTCACAGAATCCCACTTAGGAGGCACAAAAGCCCAGAGGGCAGGAAGGTGGGTGCCTAATCATCCAGGTGGCCTGCGACTTCCTCCCCTCCAGGAAGACAGTGCTCATCCACTACGGTGCGCCCGCGTGGAAGAGCCACCACGTCCCCCCCACCCCGCCCTTCAATCCTGAGGGGGATTTGCACTTTGATTATTTTTGAAAACAGATTTGTGAAAAATTTGATTTGAGAAAACATTCTTCTCCCACATGCTGAAGGATTGAGGGTCTGTAATCCCTCTCAAATCGCCCGGACGAGGTTGGTATTGCAATGTCGGTATCAGAGCTAACAAAGGGGGATTAGCAAGGAGAATTCTGCGTGAAAACCTGCCACGCGCTGAAGGCTTTCAGTGCAAAGCAGATAAGATAGGTACAGCCAAGCCATTTTTAACCCAGTTTTTACAGCACTCGGAGGCCTCCTTCTGCATCGACAGGAGCGAGGGCTGGATTTAGTCAGGCTGTCACTTCCCTACCCCTTCAGCTTGCTCGGCTGGGAGAGGAAGAGCCTCTTTCACTATGGGGTGGCCAGAGCCCTGGCTGACCAAGGTGTGACCAGGTGGGAAGGCGTGACCTCTCAGGCAAAGGATGACAGGGTTCCCACACTGTTCCCAGATGCCTACTCTTCCATGTGGGATGTCCTCCCTCCAAATTCCAAATGGTAGACAGAGACCTTTGCACTGTTTATCCTAACCATAAGGCTGAAGGGCCCACAGCAATGTCCTAAGGTTGAAAAGTACATAGAGTCCACCTGACTCCAGGGTCTCCTGGGCAGCCATGTTTCCTAATGGTTAGAACTCTTGCTTTGAAGTTACTCTTCGTATAAACCTAGGCCCAAGTCAACTCCTGTAAGCCTGTTTCCTTTTCTTTAATAAATAGTATCCACTTCCAAGTTCTGTTGAAGAATTTAATGAGATAATACATGTAGAGCCCTTTTCATGGTGCCTGACACACAATAAGTCCTTAAATAACAGCAGTGTCATTTATTATGAATGAATTAGCAGTATTGTTAGGTGTGGAGAAATGAGAGCATTTCCAAAGTGACCCACACAAATCTGAATTTTTTTAGTTGGGAGAATTCTTGGTCTCAGTCCCCTTCCCAAACCCCTATTCCAGATCTGAGCAAATGTCAGGTGCATGCCTTAACACTTAGTGCAAGTCTTAGCCACACTCCTGAGCTACTTATAAGCGCTTGTGTTTTCCACCAGATTGGCTGCTGGACTTCAGTCCCTGAAAGCAAATCTTTTGATGGCCTGCTCTACCCTAGGATGAGAGGCCCAACTACTGGAGGCTGAGAACTTGTCATAGGAGCAAAGCTTTTACAACTCTTGGAGAAAACCTAGTCTCTGTTCCCTAAAGGTCTGGGAGAAGCAGTAGTGTGAAGCAGTGAGGCTTGGAGACAGAGGATTCCTGGTTGACACAACCAACAGCAAGAGCTGCTTGGAAATGAAGTGGCCTCTCTGGAGAGATAGTGAGCTTCCCAGCCACGGGGGCATGTAAGACACCATGTGGATAGCCTCTGATAAGGATGCTGTGGAAGAGCTTTCCTTATGGGCTGGAAGGTGTAACTAATTTACTGCCACTGTCCCTCCTAACTAATAGTCATCTGGGGTGCAACAGTCATCTGCAAGCAGGAAGCTCTGCCGCTTCTCTAAGCTCCCCTCCTGCTCTGGCCTGGTCGGAGCCCCGGCTGTATCAGGGAGCTCCTATCTATAGACCCTCTCTTCTTTGCTTGGGCTTCTCTTCCAAGGACAAGGACCCGATTCCTGGCCTCTGTCACCCGAGAGCTTGGCTCAAGGCGTGTTCCAGGGAAAGTGGGAGTGGTTGGATGGTTAGGTGGCAGGTGATTGGTCGGAGGAGTAATGGGACGCTGGAGCGCATGCGCACAGAGGCATACTCGCACACGTAAGCACACACGTGAGCCCCCTGAAATCTCTGCCTGCCCCATGTCTGATATTCTAATGTGTTCTTTCATGATAAGCATTACTCTCTCCCTTTGGGCTTCTTTCGGAATGCAAATGTCCCAGAAGAGACTGCTGTTTAAGCGGAACCGAACTCATTTCTCTGATCTTCTGTGAGACCCAGCAGCAGCCGGTTCTGGGATCCAGTGGGGAGAGGACACTAAAAGGATGATTTGGGGCGTGCCAGGTGGGCTGGGCCAGCAGCCATGGCTCTCCTCTAGGGCTTCCTTGGGAGCCCTGAATATAGAAAGAGGTAAGGCTGCTGTCCTAGAAACCCTGGCAAGGCCTCCCCCTCGCCCCCCTACCCAGGGCCTGCAGGCCAGGCTGTGCAACCACCAGGAGCCCCCTGCAGGGATCCAGCAGCAGCAGAGGGCTCTGGGAGCTAAGATCTGGGGCTTTCCTTGGACTCGTATGGCCCCACATGCCAAACCTCCAACCACAGCACCAGGAAGCATGTCCGGTTTTTTCTCCAGAGGCCCCGGACCTTCCCTGAGGGTCCCTTCCTTCCCTCCACCCACCTTTCCCCCACTGTGGTCACGGCTGCTCTCCTTCCTGTAAAATGATAATGCTCACATTTACTGAGTGCCTACTGTATGCCAGGCATCATGCTGAGCGCTTTATGGACCCTCTTTCATTTAGTCTTCACCAAGGTTTGACCTAAACAATGTTCTATAGATGAGGAAATGAAGGCATAGAGAGTTCACAGGACCAGCTCAGGGTCACAGTAGGAGGCGTGTCAGAGCTGAGAATAGAACCCAGCCACTCTCTCTCTGCTGTGTTCTCAGTCACCGCACCCAAATATTCTAAGAAAGATGCTTTGTAGGGACACATTCTCCCTCCTGCAGTCTGGAGTCACAGGGAAGCAGACCCAGGCCCTGTCTGCCACTCTGACTTTTTGGCTCCTCTGTACCTCGGTTTCCACATCTGTAAAGTGGCAGCTGTGCCTTTCTTCACAGGGCATCCATGGGCCTGGATGCAGGACCTTGGAGTGTCTGACCCCGCCCCCCATGCCCTGAGGGAGCTACTTGGCCAGCGGCAGTCTCCCTCCTCTCTCCCTCTGCCCTGTGCCTCCAGTCCGCAGCTTGGACATCCTGGGAGCCCCAGGGCCAATGCCTCAGTTGGCCATCTCTAGGGTTCCTGTGGGGCTTCATAGGACTCTTCTTTCTTTTTTAAACCTTTCTTCCTTCTTCCCCTCCCCCCATTTTTGAGCCTTCTGGGAGTTTCGCTGTCACATCTGTCTTCTTGTCCTCACTGTCACATCTGTCCGTCTCTCCCATTATCTCTATGTAGTTTGCAGTTTCTGTTGCTCCCTCTGCCTGATGGTCTTAATCATAGTTTCCCAACACCCTTGCCCAGTCAGGCCAGTTGCCCCTGTCCGCTGCCTCCTGGGATGAGACAGAGAGCTCCCTGCCCGGCTCTCCCAGGCCTACATGCTTGGCATGGGCAGCCGTCACCTTCTATAGCCTCCTGGCTTGAGGACCAGCAAGCTTGGAGCTTGTCTATCCTCCCAGTCAGCCAACATTGATGTGGCCTCTTAGAAAAGGGCTGGGGGCAACTTGGGGTGCTCAGGTCTCCACACCAGGAATGCTGCTGCCTTGCCAAAGGCACTTCCTGTCAACATGGCTGAGCCTCCAAACCCAGACCTCACTCCCACACATACCCTACACCAGCGTACCCACCCCATGCTCTAGATAACAAAGTGGAATAGAGAAAATAACTGTGTCTGCTCTCTGTTGAGCAGATTTATGTTTGAAGTAGAGCTGGTGCTTCTTCATTATCTTTTGTTTTAATCCCCGGATTTGTTTCTATTTTTGTTTTTTCAAAAAGCCTTATTAGCATTGATCAATCTGCCATGTTTAATTTCCACCCAAATTTGGGAAGTTCATGTTCCACCTGGGTAGGCCCTGATCCGGGCCTGCTGTCTCAGATGCCCGTCTCCTCCACTGCACCCTAGGCTTCCCCTAAGAGAGCCTGGGCCACCAGGGGTAGACTCTGTCCAGCCAGTTGCTGGCTGGAGTAGACTGAGCATTGGATGAGGAGTCAGGCAGCCTGGAATCTAGGTCTGGTTCCAACCTGGGGCAGGTGCTTTCTCTAGGCCTCACTTCCTTCACCTGTAAAATGGGTGGGCTGGGCCAGTTGGCTTCCAAGAGAAACAGCTCCTGGTTCTGGGTGGGAGTGTAAGAGGACCTAAGTCCACATACCACTGTCCTTCCCCAAGGCACCTCCATCCCAGAGGAGTGTAACTCAGTAAAACCAAAAGGGATCACTATTTAAGAAAAACAAGTGCTGTGGGCCCAGGAGGGCAGGCCAGATGGGGAATGTTTCACAAAAAAGCTGCCATGGAGACAGGTCTCCAGGAATGAACGGAAATCCTGGAAGGAACCAGAGAATCAGCGTAGACCGGGTTGGAAGTCACTTTCAAGGTAACAAATTTGGGGTTTAATAAAGGATTTTTACATTTTACAGATGAGGACAACTGACGTTAGTGCCTCTGACTGCACCAGGGAAAGTGGCAGGCTCTAGCCCTCTTTCGTTCCCTCCTCACCCAGAGTCCTCAAGGATGGACCACTCCCAAGCCTGGGAAGTGTCCACTCCACAGAGGCTGCTGTGGTGGGCTGGAGGGTGGGAGTTGGGGATTCGACTCACCCTCTACCCAGTTCCCTGAGCCGGTGCTGTGGTAGGGAAACCCCCGGGTGAGGGCAAGAGGTGTGATTCCAGTTCTGTCTTTACCTCTACTCAGCTGTGTCACCGTGGGCACCTCAGTCTCTTGTCTCTTGGAGTAATGAGGGGCTGGGGATGTGGCCAGTGGTAGAGTGCTTCCCGAGCATGTGAAGGCCCTGGGTTCAATCCCCACGACTCCCCCACGACTCCCCCACCACCACCAAAATAAGACAGAAAAGAAATTGGAATAATGACACACATTGTTGTGTCCCTCACAGAACTATTGCAAGAGCCAATCCTCTAAAATACAAGGCTAACTACTGGGGGGCCCCAAGTGCTCTAGCCTAGAAGCTGTCTGGGAAACCTGAGGAGATGGAAGGTACAGAGGCATCTAGGACCCACGGGCAAGAGGAGCCATCTTGCTCAGAGCTGTAGGAGTTTGGAAAACAGAACATTCATGAAGTCTGCAGGGTCAGAGAGAGCATGAGGATCCCAATGGCAGATAAAAACAAAAGATAATGGGCAATGGGGCATGAAGGGCAAGGGAAAGTGCTTGGGCTCTGAGTAGATGCCCAGCCTATCTTGTCCACATTCCCAGAAGGGTGATCTGGGACAAGGCACTTAACCTCTTTCAGCCTCAGTTTCCTCAGCTCCAAAATAAGAGTGTTGAAATCCCCTGCAAAAATTAAATGAGACAAGATATGCTGAGTGCTTGGCATGGCTGTTCCCAAAGTTTCCTCCTGGAGAATATAAAGATAAACTCATGTGAAAGGCTCTGGTTATTGAGCTGAAAGCTGAGCCAAGCTGCAGACCACACACAGAATGCACTTAGAAAAGAGTGCCTGGCATTGAAATGGAGGAGAACCATGAAAGCAAGAGTCCAGAAGGGAGCATGAAGATGGTTGTATTAGTCAGTTTTGCATTACTATAACAAAATATCTGAGGAAATTAGCTTTTCAAAGAGAAAAGGCGTATTTTGGTTCATGGTTTTGAAGGTTCCAGTCCAAAATCAAGTGTCCCATGCTTTGGGCCTCTGCTGAAGGTAGCATATCATGGCAGGAGCATGTATAAAGTAAACCATTTAACTCACCAGCCAGGAAACAGATGAGAGAGAGAGGATGAACCAGGGTCCCAAAATCCTTGAAGGCATACCCCCAGTAACCCAAGGGACTCCCATAGGACCCCTCCTTCTAAAGGTCCACAGCACCAATAGTGCCCCTGGGCCTTTGGGGACACTTGGCCCTACCACAGCACTTGGTGTGGGGCTGGGAGCTGATAGTGGTTGGCTTCACGAGGTGCTCCATCCAAAAAAGGAATAAGATTGACCTTCCATCAAAACCTAAAAATAAACACCAGCCCACGTGTCCAGAACCAAAGCTCAATGGGACAGATCTAAAGAAAACCATCCTCAGGAGGGACAAGGAATGAACTTTTGAATGAAAACACCCACCTAAGAGGGAGAAGAGGGCTGGGGAGTTCTTTGTCACCTCTGCTGGCATCTTAGGGGGAAACTCCCCCCACCTCAGGTGCTAACAAGGCAGGATGTGGGGTTGAGCCCGGCCACATCCACCCAGGAAGAAAAGGAATAAATCACACTTCTCTAGTAATAGGTGGCCACCTAAAAAAAAGAATTAGAAAATTAATTATCTGCTGTAATTAGTGTAATGACCTACACCATTAGAGGTTATTTACCACAGAGATAAAACTTCCCACCATAAATGTCAGCTCAGCCTCCTGAATGTAAAGTCTCATAGGAACCAACTGCCTTGGGGTCTGGTCGACTTCATTTGTAGGTTTTTGTCCTGCTCTTTCTTGAGGTGGGCTGCTAACAGGTCCCATGGAGCACATGATGAGATCTGCCCTACTGTGTGCCCACAGCTTGTACCAGGCACCCTGAATCTTGTCCCAGGTGGGCAAGATGTCAAGGATGTCCCTCGGAGCAGCAGTTCAGAGCAGCTGGACCCTGGAGATGGAGGGGTGCCCAGTGCCTGGGAAGAGGAGAACCAAAGCACCCCCACATAGGAAGGGCCCATTGTGCATGGTCTGACAGCCTGCCCTGCACTTTGACATACTTTGTCTCTTCTGTTGTCACCGTCCTAAGGCAAGCAGCATTGTTAGCATCACTTACGGATGAGGAAACGGGCTCAGAGAGGACTGTGGCCCAATGAATCAAAAACACCAGACACAGTGGTGCACACCTGTAATCCCACTGGCTCTGGAGGCTGAGACAGGAGGATCATGAGTTCAAAGCCAGCCTCAGCAACTTAGCAAGGCCTTAAGCAACTCAGTGAGACCCTGTCTCAAAATAAAATTTTAAGAAAAGGGGAGGCTAGAGATGTGGCTCAGTGGTCATGTGCCCCTGGGTTCAATTCCTAGTACCAAAAAGCAAAGCCCCAGACGCTAACTATCTGATGATGGCCCCATCTACCTACCCTTGCCCCACTATTAAAGCAAGAAAGGATAAATAAGCTAAGATTAAAAGGAGAGGATCTTCCTGAGCAACTCAAGAAGCGGCATGAATGCCTGCATTTCCTGCTCAGGGCCCTGGCAACATGGGGTGGGGGCCCATCTGCTCAGGAAGGAGCAGCCTACCCTACAAGTCCTCCCTCCATGTAGCAACCATAGGAAGCTGAGTAGAGGCATGCGGAAACGTAGGCTGGTTCTCTGAGCAAGTCTCGTGCCAGAAGAGGGGAAGGTCCCAGCAGAAGTGGGCCATGCTGACCCGGGAGATGCTTTTGCCCTCCAACCTAAAGCTGGTAAGGAGGTCTTCAGCCTCCTAGGTATACAGGGCTTAGCCCAGAGAATGAGGCAATGTCCCAGAGCACTGCGGGAAACACAGCATCCCAGTTGCTGACCTCCCTGTGCCTGTAGAACTTACCTGGGGCCAGTTAACTTCCTCTAACAATGTGAAGGCCAAGCTAGGACACTGCTCCTATAATGGGCCTAGGAGAAAGATTAGCCTCATCAGCTGCTGCAGCCCTGGGATGGATGGCATTTCTCAAAGGGGACATGAATGGCATTTGGGGCTGCACCATTCTTCCATGGGCAGGGTTATCCCCTAAGTTCCAGGTTCCTTCGTGTTCCTGGGCTCTGCTCACTAGATGCCAACATTCGCAGCCTCAAGCATTGCTGATCAAAAAACGCCCAACACGTTTCTGAATGCCATTTGAAGGCAGAAAATTTTCTGATGCAAATACCCTTTCAGATAACTACAGAATCTTTGTTGCTGGCAGTCAAGGCCAAAACTATACCAGGCTGGGGCCAGGGTGAAGTTTCCTCTCTGCTCCAGACTCTACTGTGACCTGCTGAGCAGATGGTCTTGACCACGTTAGGTCTCACCGCCGGGAGACTGTTTTCCTCTTTTCTAAAACAAGGGCCCTCTCTGACTTTACTATTTCCACACTCCCTGCACATCAGCCTGTGGAGATGGCTAAATCTCTCTCCCTCATCATCAGTCATTTATAGCTTAGCGTGAATTTGAGTCACTCTGTTCTTCTCCCAAGGGCATTGCTGTTTTAAGCCTTATCTCTCACCATGGAATAAAGAACTTTGTCCCAGTGAAAGAGCAGCAGGTGCCAGGAAGGAGTGGGGATTGGCCATTCTAAAAGCAAGTGGGTACTTCCCTGGGGGCCTGAAATCCCTTCATTCCAAGGTTATCCTCAACTAGACTCCCTGTCCCAGCCTTCTGTGAGACCCCCACAGAGAATTTGTTGTTGGGGGCCACTTAAAACATTCTGCACATCCCAACCAATTAAATTACACTGTGTAGGAGGTGAGACTAGCCTGGGTGGGTTTCAAAGCTCCTTGGATGCCTCCCATGTATAGATCAATCCAGGAACTGCTGACCTAGACCCACAAGCCAGTCCTACCTTCACCCTCGTTCTCCCTTTCTTCTCCTCTGCCCTGCCAGAGGAATCCTTGCTAGATGGCTTGTGTTCCCCACAGGCTGACCAGCTCCTGAAGCTGTGACTCTAGGTAGGGCTGCATCAGAACCCAGGGCTCACGCACTGTCTCCATGAAGGATGGATGGAGGCAGGTGCTGCCACAACCAGGCCACGAGTGGACAAGTTAAAGGGCCACATGATCACTTCAAGGCTCTGAGCTGGAGCCACTGTTGTGCATAAAGGACCGTACTCAAAGCATAAATGAAAAGCCAAAAGGCCAAACCCAGAAGCTTCTTCTGGTGCTTTCTTTTAAATGTGGACTGGGCTGACTTTCCCCCCTCTGTCCCAGCGCATTCACAGATGGGTTTTGCTTCTCTTTGCAGTGACTGTGGCCTTTCCATTCATGACTCTGTCAAGAGCCACAAGGTCAAGAATAGGTATGGGCATTCTTTGGGGGCTACTGAACAGGCCTGTCCCCTTTGCAGACCTGCAGTGGCTGTCTTTCTGGCTCTGTGACCCTTCTCACCCTGTTCTGGAAGCGCCCTGTGATGCTCTCCCTCCAGATCTCCTGATTCCTATCAAGCTGAAGCTGGTGGGTGGCTTTGCCAGTCAGCTAGACTTATTTTAATTTGAAACCAACAAACAGTAAAAAGAAAGTTAATCATTTAATGAAGCTAAGCTGTTCTGTTTCTCCCACCTGTCCTTTACTCTACCTGGCCACCCAGCATCACTCTCTTTGGAATAAGTCCTGATAGCTCCTGTGGGAACTCACTGTTTCATTCAGGGGAACATTGAGCCATTATCCTCCTGTAGTGTCTTAACACACGTTATCCAGATTGGTCAGCATCCTTCAGGGGAAGTGTCTACCAGGCTGCCATGCCAGAAGGCCTGGGTTCAAGTCTCAGAGCTTCTGGAACCTCTGTTGCCTTGTCTGTTGGAAGATTTGTTAAAATAGTAAGAGCCAAACTTACTGAACATTTTCCACATACCAGGTGCTGGGCTGTGTGTTTTAGAGGCAGTGTCTCATCTAGCCTTACATCCATACCAAGAAATAGGAATTAATATTGTCCCCATTCTGGAAGTGAGGAAACTGACCCTTATGACCTGTCCCAAGGTTCTGAACTGAGTGCTGAGACTGAGCCCAGATCCCATGCTCAGGGGCTTTCTGCTGGAAGAGTTTGGTGTTTTAGACAAACAGATGCCCTTCATCATCACAGGCATGGTCTCCACTGATGCCTGCTGAAGAAAAACCAGGCCTCTCGTGTTCCATAGGAGCAAGGAGCAGTAGGAATAGGGCTTTGAGATATTAAATGACATGCCCGGAGCCACACAGCTAATAAGTGGTAGAATCAGGATTTGAGCCCATCTAAGGTCAGCACTCACACTGGCTGGACCAGTTTACCCAGTAAAAGAGCTTACCTGTGTATTACCTGGCAGCATTTGATCCATAGTATGGACTCAGCAATATGATTAGTTATATATAATCTGTGTCACTTACTGAACCAGTTACCTATAAGATCCTGTAGAAGTGCAACATAAGAAACATCTTGCATGCTGGGCACCTTGACTGAGAGAATGAGGAGCACCAAAACCTGAGACATTGAAATGAACTTGACTTCCTTTACAGTGTTGCTGAAGGGTCCTGGGTCCTGGGCCCCACTCATCCCTAGTGGATTAGGGTCCTAATCATCTCAAACTGAATACACTAAGAACAACCAGACATGAAATAGGAACATGATCTCCTTCTTCCAGGACCTTGCAGAGGATTTAGAGCCCCGGAACACAGAAAACTCCTCCACATGAGCATGTGGGGAACAGCCAGGCTCAGTTGGTTAGGGCAGTGTCCTCAGGCCCAGGCTGCATGAGTATGGGATCCACATATGGGCTGTTAGCTTTACAGGCTCACCACCATTGCCAGCCAGCTCCCTCCTAACTCGACACCATCAGTCACAGGGGGAAACGAGGGAGGGCAATTTTGTACAACCTGTCCCTGCTCCTGGAAGACAAATCAAAATTTACATCTTACAGATGGTAGCTTCTCAGCTTCCTCGTCTCACACTGAAGAGGGTGTGTTTCTCCAGGGGAGGGAAGCAAGAGTGCTGGGACGGGGCTGCCTCCTCGTATCTGCAGAGCTTCCCGGCTGCTGGCCCTTTGTGATGGATCTGATGGGGGAAATCAGCCTGGTAGGAATCTCACCAGACTTCTTCTTTCAAGTGTGTGTGGGGGTCTTCATTTTGGCAGATGTCAGAACCTTCACTTGACGGCGTCTCATCTTGCCACTCATTGAGCAAACATAGAATGTGGGCCACCTAAGTTTCAGGCCTTGTAGAATCCTTGCTATGATTATAACTAAATGTTAAAACAACACTTCAATCCACAGGACACTTTTTAGAAAACATATCCTTTCATTTGATCTTCATGGTGACCTTGTGAGGACTCCAGTTTTCCTTTGGAAGACTGAGGTTCAAAGAGACTACGTACTTTGTCCATGAACATCCAGCTAGTTAAGGAACAGGTACTTTCACACGTTTCCTCATTTCATCTTTAAAATAATCCTGTGATGTAGGGTTGGGAGTGTAGCTCAGTGACAGAATGCTTGCCTAGGATGCACAAGTTCCTGGGTTCAATCCTCAGCAGAGCCAAAAATTTTAATCAATTAATTATCAATCATCCTCTGGGTAAATATTATCTCCATTGCATAGATAAGGAAAAGAAATTTAGTGGTGTTGAAAAACTTGCCCAAACTACATGACCAGCAAGTGGCCCAACAGTTTCTAATGCCATAGCTAAGTTATTTTCCCCCCCAGATATACAGGTGGATTCTTGGAATCTTAGAATCTGGTTGAACAACAAGATGTAAATATGTGAACAGTTTTAAAGAAAATGAACCTGCAAACATACAGATCAATTCTTTTCCTGAGACTCGGAATCCTCTGACTTCACCCTGAAACGCTGTTCTCACTGGGTTCCTGTTTCTGTGTCTAATAGAGCTGGTCTGCAGCACAAGACCTCACAGATAGGTGGCAGCACTGAGTCACCAAAAATTGTTTAACCTTAGGGAATACAATTGTTCCAACTGGTGTGTGAATTAGGCATCCACCTGCCGTGTTTACTCATAATTGAGTGTTCTCTGTGGTCTCAAACATGCTCAAAAGTGCTAAAGAGCAATCAACAAAAAGAACAATAAAACTCAAGTGGTTTAATCAATGGAGGGAAATTTTGAGCTGGGCTTTGAATGGAGCACAAGTATTTTTCCAGCTTCAGCTTCCAACGCCATGTCCATACACAGCAAATTGCTCAGCTGAAATTATGAAATTCTCACAACCTGAGAGTTTTTTTGTATTCACCTCAAAGCTAAAATTTAGCATCAATTAAATACCTACTATCATCTCTTAAATACCTGCTATGTGTGTCCGGTACTACATGCAACATTTTCACATGCATTATCTTCCTTATTATTCACAATCACTCTACCCAATAGTCATTATTGCACCCATTTTGCAGTTGAGGGAACTGAGACCCAGAGAGGTTTAGTGATTTGCTCAAAGTCACTGGGTTAAAAAGTAATAAAAATGGAACCAGAATTCATCTGTCAGGGTCCAAATCTATTCTTCTAGCTTTTTGTACTGACTTTTCATCTTGTGTATTTGGTCTTTACTTGTCCCCAGGAGGTACTCTCCCCATCCTACCTATCTAGGCCTGAAATGGATTTCTAGGAGCTAGGGGGTTCCTCCTAGACCTGGGGAGGAGAAGAAGGCTGGTGGAGGTGTAGTAAAGTGGGGGCCTCGTCCAGACCAGTAGCAAGCAGATGAGCCTGTCTGAGCAATGGCTTGGAAATCTCCCCTCTGGAGTTAATTTCAGTCACAGTGTCTTTCCTATTAAGCGGAGCAGTTGGTTGACTGTAGGTGTCAGAATGGCCTTATAAAACTGGAATCCAATCTAATCTTATGGGGAGGGGTGTATGAGGGAGAGAGAAAAAGAAGAAAGGGGGAGGGAGGAGAGAGAGGAAGGTGGCAGTGTACTGGTAGGGTGGACAGCAGTTTTCCAGCTCTTCACTGTTGATGGCTGGTGAGATTCAAACCTCTCACTGCTTTGTGCTCTAAGCTGGGCCACATCCCCATGACAGCTCATCTGAGCTCCTCCCTTTACTTTAAGAGCTTTAACCAGATTTTTCTTGGCTACTCTGGAGAAGCTGGGGTTCTCTTCTGGGACCGTTCCCATTTGGGATCTCAAAGTTGCAAGGCTATAATTCCCCAGGCTACTCTTTACCCAGCAATGATGGAGTACTTCTGGTGTGCCAAGCAATGTGCTGAATGTTTTACCAAATTCGTCTGAACTCAATTTCTCACCAAATTCACAGGATTGAAATTATCATCTCCGTTTTACAGGGAAACTGAGGCTCAAAGAAGTTACCCACGGTCACAAATCTATTGAAGAATCAGAATTTGAACTCTGATGTTTTTCTCCTAAGTCCACATTTCTTTTCTGAATCATGATTCTTAATGACCTGCCCTAAGAACTTGCTGAGGAAAGGTGCCCTGTGTCCTGCTGTGCGTGTGTAAAAGCCCCTAAAGATCTACCTGTAGTCTATAACGCCATCAACAAAAAAGATACCATAAAACTGAGGAATCTTGCTTTTCCAAGATGTAGCCATCTTTTTTTTTCCCATATCTTCATTTAGAGCCCTTTACATCTATCAACATGAACATTTTGGAATCAAACTATGGTATCTTGTAATCCAGTTTTAAGTTCTTTAGCTAAAAAGGAACTACGATTTGCAAAGGGCACAGAAAGAGATTATGCATATTTTCCATTTTCTTCCAAATTTTAATTTTTTCCCCAAACTATTTCTTCATCTCATAGTCTGTAGATTTTCCATGAGCAAACTCGCCAGCCGCAGAGGTCTTATTCAGCCTCATCTCCAAGGATCTATGCCCTCAGGGTGAATCGCCTGCCTGAGGAAGGCTGGCCTGGGTGCCCATCACGGGTCTTAGGTCAACAGCAATGCCCCTGTTGCATGAGGACCAAGTCCAAGACCTGGCCTGGTGCAGCAGCGAGACTGTTTCCTAGCGACCAGGTTGGACAGAGAAAGCCTGAGACCAGCCGCCTGGGGCTGAAGCAGAGTCACTGAGCACCAGGCCTGACTTGGCAGTCCTTGCGGGAAGCATATGGGACTGAACAGATGGGCCAGGCACAGGCGCCCCAAGCTAGAACCATAAAGACAAGAGCAGAGCTGGGGAGGAAATGGAGAGGACGGCAGAGAAGATGGGTCAGGAATTGGCTCCAGGAGCTCCTCTGGGGCTGGGTGCTTTGAGGCAGGCTTCATACTGAAATCAGAGAGACAAAGAGTGCGGCTCCTGAATTATTCAGCAGTGTGTATCTGGAAGGTCTCTCTCCCAGGACACCCACCCCCATGAGCAGGAGTGGCACTAAAGGCTCTCCCAGTGGAGGCCGAGGGACAAGCCTGCAGGTGCTGGTCTTGGGTTGCATAAGGCCAACTCAGGAGCCGCTCTCCTTGATCCACGGGTACGCCTGCCGCCTTCCCTGCTTCTTTCTCCAATTTTAAACTACAAGCATCTATTTGCCTGCAATGAGACTGTTTTGTTTTGCCTTTTTTTGTTGTTTTTTCCCCAAACCAAACCTAAAGGCTTTACCGAGAGACAATGCAGGTGGTGTGTGGACACTTTCAACCAGGGACCCTTTTTGTTACAGGGCCACAATTTAGCTGCAGTGTTTTAGGTGGATGGGTTTCCGAAACTGGTTTGGAATGGCCGCGAAGTGGCATCATCAGCCTGCAGCAGAGAGGACTTGGGGCGGTGGGGGACAGCATGACTCACAAGCAGGTGCTGACATCCTAAATAGCTGTCGTATGAAAGAGGGGATTCGCTTATTTTCCAAAGAGTGGAACCAGCAGGTGGAAGTTCCCGGGAGATAAATTTCAGCTTTATTCTACGAAAAGCTTTTCTCTTAATTAAAACAATCTTAGAATGGATGGATGTCATTAATAGGTAGAGAGATCCCCGTCAGTGGAAATGTTCTAGCCAAGACTGAACGACCACCTGGTAGAATGTTGGAGAAGCTGTCCATCCACCGAATGAGGCTAAGGTCCTTTCCAACCCTGTGTGTCTACAACTTTATGAAAGGAACTGTATTGAATAGCTCAAAAATTTGATTCAAGTGACTCTGAATTCCATGTCCCTAAGCAATTGTCCTTTCTGAATGAGAAATCATCCTGAAAAAGGCATTGTTGGGATCAAAGGTAGCGTAGCTGAGAGAAAGAGAGGGAGCCTGGCACTCACAGACCTCAATTGTCAGGAATCTTCGCCAGCCGCTCAGGGGGCGTCCTGCGTGGTTACGTGGGCACAGACAATGTGTCCTTCAACAAGTGGGAGCAGGACCTGGCCCTTCCAGCCCCCTCCCTCCTGGGGGAATGTACTGGAGTGTGGCACAAGACTTTTCTTTCCTAGCACTTTAGAGAAGCCCCACCATCCGTGGCCTGCAAACAGGGACTGTTCCGGGTTACAGGCTCCTGGGAGTTCAGCAGCAAGTGAGTGTGCCCTCGTGTCGCACCAGTGTGCTGTGGATTGTTGTTTTGTTTTTTTTTTTCCCAAAATGTCTTAATACGCCAGTGTTTGTGGAGCACCCTTGGAATCAAAGTGTCTTTGGCGTAATTATTGTTAATTGCACAGACTATTCTATAAACTCATCCAATTAAGAGAAAGTTATTAACTTTATAAAATATCGCAGGCATCCCACAGTGCCATGTGTAGATGGAATAACAGTTTGAGAGGCAGAGTCAGCGTGAAATATCATGCAAATGACGAGGCTTATTTACTTCTTTTTAAAAATATCACAACATCCACACTAAGGGGATGGGTTTCCTCTCAGTTGTCCAGAAAGACTTAAGCCAGAGGCTGAGCCTGGAGAGCTGTACTCAGCCCAGCATCCCCCAGAACAGGTCCAGGCCTGCCTTTAGTTGAGCTTCCCAGCAACTCAAAAGAGGTCCCCATTCCACACCTCAAGAGCTGTGTAACCTTTCAATGCCTTCTTACCCTCTCTGGGCCTCCTACAAATCGGAATTATTGATTTGAATTATTTGATTTTTTTAACTCCTAATGTTATTGTGTGGATTCAATGAATTAATACATGGAAAATATTTGGAACAGTATCCGACATGTAGTAATAGTCAACAAATTTTCATGAATAATGGTGTCTTTATTATTGCTAGACTCTTAACTGTGACTCTGTGAAATGTCAGTATTTCCCTCAAAATTTCCATCATTTGTTGCACCTCTATAAAAAATTATAAAGTCCGGTAGTGCTAGTCATTATAGTATTATTTTTTAAAATTAATCATGGTTGGGTCATAATTTTTGAATAACTTTTAATGAAGGACACGTGTTTCAAAGGACACAGATGATAGATGTGCAGCTTAATGAATTTGCAAGGAAGTAAATACATCTGTGTAGTCATTGCTTAGCTCAAGAAATTGGGCATCACCAGGACCTTACAAGCCTCTCTTGTTCCCCTTTGGGTCCCAACCTCCCCTCCCCCACCCTGAGGAAAGCCTAAGATCTAATTATGTAACATGTGCTCTTTTGAGTCTGGCTTCTTTTGCTCCACCTTCTGTTTGTGGGATTCATTCATGTGAGACTCATTCATTCAAAACTGGAAAAAACTCAAATGTCCATCAGCAATCGAAAAACAAGCCATGCTATAGTGGTGGATGAAATACTATACAACAAAGGAAAGAAACAAACCCCACACATCCATAGCAGAATGTTTGTTTGGGTCACATAGTAACCGTACATGTTTATGGGAGACAGTTGACATTTCAATACATGTATACCTTAATGATCAGATCAGAGGAACTGGCCTGTCATCAGTTTTCATTTCTTTGTGTTGGAAATATTCAAAATCCTCTCTACTAGCTATTTTGAAATATGCTATTAATTGCTGTCAACCACAGTTGTGCTCCTGTGCTATAGAACAGAAGTTCTTCTTCCTAGCTAACTGCACCCCTGTACCCGTTAACCATCCTCTCTGTCCGCCTTTCCCAGCCTCTGTAATTCTGGACCCCCATGGTTGCACGGGCACCTCCCAAGCCCCTGTCTGCCCCAGGAGCAGGATCCGTTTCTCCAGCTCTGACTGCGTAGAGTGCTGACCCTCCGCCTAACGGGACAGTGGAGAGTGAATTTGCGTGGAGATCTTGGGAGGTAGTGAGACGCCTGTCACCAGAGGTGTCACTAGCAGATACAGGAGATCCAGGCTCCATATGACCAGTCGTACTGATGATGGTCCCCAGATCCCTTCCTTCCTGTGATTCTGTTATGGGACTGTCACGTTGAACAAGCCATTGGAATTCCCTTCCCCTGCTCCAGTAAACACGTCCCCTTCCATGAGATCTTCCCCAACTCTAAGAGAACAAACTCATTCGGGTCAGAATTTCAGGCCCCAAGGGTCATAAGTAGGATTTGCTGCCAAAAGCCAGATCCCCTGATTTCAGGGTGTGAAGGAGGCTAGAGGCTGGGCCCGAGGCTCAGCGGATACAGAGGCCAGTGGCTCTTCTCCAGGCTGAAGGGCGCTTGAGCAGTGGTTTCTCTCCATCCTCGGCACCATTGCCGCCTCGTGTTCTCGTTTTACCAACATAGTAGCCAGTGAGTAGGTACTATTCCCCCAACCCCCAGGCAGGAAAACCAAGTCCCGCCACCAGGGGCTTAAGTGACCCTCCCAGTATGAACACATCAATTCCAAGTCCACTAGTACTAAAAGGACGCGTGGATTAGAGCAACCTGGGATGCTGGATTCTGCAGCAGATTCTTTACCAACTTTTTTCTGTGCATAATTACTGATGGCAAACCACATCTGTGGTTTGTCCATCAGCATCTGAACCCACGCTGCCCCAGGCTTGCCTCCAGCCAGACAGGGGGCCAGCAGGGCTCCCTATAGGATCAGTGCGGCCACACTGTGAGGGGGCTGATGCTGGGTCTGACATGTTGACAGTGGCTTCTTCCAGTTCTCCATGAAATGAGCCACATTTTAATGCAGTTCAAACCGCCCCCCTCAATGTCAAGGCTCTGCCTTGGGGTGACCACTAGAGGGAGGGAGGTCAGGCAAGGCTGGGCACTGTGAGGATCTGGGCCTGTGTCCCGGCTCCACTGGTGATCAGCCACGTGACATTGAGCATGCCACCTAGCCTCCTTGAGCTCCTTAAGTCTCCCAGGACTAACATCCCCCTCCTGCCTACCTCAGGAGGTTGTTGTAAGAATCAACAACAGAAGATTAAAGGAGGACAAGGAGGAGGAAGGAGAGGAAGAGAAACAGGAGCCAACTGAGAGAATGGAAGGCTCTTTGACTAGACAATGGGGCTTCATGTTCAAATCACCTGGGAGGTTTAAAATCTGGATGGCTACACTGCCCCCCAGAACCCAGGCATGTGGAGGACCCCAGTAGATGGTGGAGCGGGGCCCCAGTGATGGGGGGTATTGCTTGATTGTCATTTCATCTACTAATTCAATTACCCAGGCTGGAGCAGGGGATAGAAATGTGAGCAGACACAGGCCCGTGTTCCCAAGGACCTTCCAGTCGATGGGGAGGAAGAACCACCCGTAAATGGAGAGCAAGCTCTGAAGGAAAGTCACGCCTCACATAACGACGAGATGTGTTCTGATGAATGTGTCACTAGGCAGTTTTGAGGTGTGCTTGCAAACTAAGATGGCTTCCATGTCACTAGGCAATATCTTGGGGGACCACTGTTGCAAATGCAGTTTGGCACTGATTTAAAAAGGTCATTATGTGGCTGGACGTGGTGGCACACGCCTGTAATCCCAGCAGCTCAGGGGGCTGAGGCAGGAGGATCGCAAGTTCAAGGACCCGAGCAACTTAGTGAGAACGTGTCTCAAAATAAAATATTTTTTCAAAGGGGCCAAGGATGTGACTTAGAGGTTAAGTGCCCCTGGGTTCATTCCCCGTTACCCCCCCCCAAAAAAAAAGTCATTATGTGGCACAGAGCTATAAATATGCATATACATGCATATTTATGCATATATAAATATGCATGTATATGCATATATATATGCATATCTCCACTGCCCATGTTCATCTCTGCATGGTTTTGGCTCTTTGTGGCCCCTTTCCTGTCCCTATCCCAGGGAAGGATGCTTCCTGGTAATACTCATCATAAATATCCCAAAGTAGCCCCTCCTGCAACCAAGAGCCCCCAGACATCCCCAAACTCCAGCCCCACCACAGCAACCACATCAGGGTGTGGCCCCTAGAGGTGGCATTTGGGCAAGGGGAGGGGTAGCTGGTGGGTGCTGGCAGCCTAAACCTCAGAGCTCTGCAGGAGTCTGCTCCCCACTCCCACACTCTCCCTAGACTCTGGCAGGAGGCAGCTGGAAGAGCAGCCTTAGTCTCTGACCCCCTGGGGCGGGTTATATTTGGATGTTAAAAGTAATGACACATCTCCACGAAGTCCTCCCTCCAGCCTGCCTAGCACAGTGAAGTCTCCTGGTAGGGAGGGGTTGCCTTCTATTTAGGTCTGGCATTCCCTGGTAGGCATCCTGTTCTGAAATGGAAATTCTTTTAATAGCTAGTCAGCCCCAGTATTTAATGAGCTGGTGTTGACTTTTTGATTTCTTGTTCTTGGTGGAGGACTGTGAACTGCCTCGGCTAATTGGGAGTCCCTCCTCACAAAGCATCCCATTTTTTTGAGCCTGGAGAAGAGGAGAGAGCTCCCTCTCTTTCCTCAGTGCCCCCTTCCTCTTTCTTCTTTAAGTTTCTGCCCATCTAAGAATGTTGCTTTCTTATTGAAATCCACCTCTTCCAGGAAGTCTTCCCAGATTTATCCACCTGCTTCTGACTAGCCCATTACTATTACATTGAAAGTACCCTAGTCTTTTTCTAGGTCACCCTAGAAAAGGACACCAGTCTTCTGTTTGTAGTCACAGAATTCTAGGTCTGCGTCAGCCATCTGGGCTCAAGGATTCCTTTAAGAATCCCATACGAAGGAAATTGGGGGGATATGGACCCCATACCCAGAAAAAATATGCGCATATGTTCAAATTAAAAGATGATTTCAGAGGCATGTGGAGCATCAGATGCCCATCCAGGGATCCCAAGTTATCTAATCTAACTCTTCGGCTTACAGGTGCAGAATCAGTGGTCCCCACAAAGAGAAAAGGTAACTTGCCAAGCCAGGTGTGGTGATGCACACCTGTAATCTCAGCAGCTCGGGAGGCTGGGGCAGGAGGATGGCAAGTTCAAAGCCAGCTTCAGCAATGGCGAGGTGTAAGCAACTCAATGAGACCCTGTCTCTAAATAAAACACAAAAAAAGGGCTGGGGATGTGGCTCAGTGGTCGAGTGCCCCTGGGTTTAATCCCCAGTACCGCCCCCCAAAAACAACAAAAACAAACCATGACTTGCCAAGGTCATAGGGCCAGGGAGTGGCAGAACTGGGACTGGCACTCTGGCTTGACTCTGCCCCCTCCACCCAGCCAGGCCTCTCTCCCATGATCCTCAGGGCAAGGTGCTCAGCACCCAGAGGCCACACACCCTGAATAGTGACCAGTGACTTCTCCACAAGGACAACCAGACCAGTTAGTTCTGGGCATGCCAGGTCTCATGCCCAAGGTGTGGCAGGAAGGGAGCAGGGCCATGTGGAATAAGGAGGGCTTCTGTAGCCTTCTGTGTGGTTCTGGTCCTGGGGTACAGAGATGTCCCCTTGATGCTGATCTCTTTATTACCACCTAGAAGGGCAGCTTCACTTGTCCAGAGAAACCACCTTTGTATTAGCAGCACAGGACTTCATCCCCAGCAGGGGCTGGTGCTGTGTTAGGGGCGGGGGCGGGGAGGCAGGAAAGGGAGCAGGCTGGAGAAGAAATTGATGACATGATGCTGATTGTGGAAAATGAAAATAGCAACCTTCCAGACTGATGGGAAACATCTGACTTGGCTGATGACAGCACCTGAGTTCTGGGGTGGGGAACACACAGTGTGAAAGTCAGCAAGCTCCGGGGAGGAAGGCAAGCCTCTTGGCCTTGACTGAGCCTGGGACTGTCTGCAGAGTCTCTCCCAGAGCTAACCAGCCTGGGGTGGCCGTTCTGCTTGAGCACCATTTGGTTTGAGTCTATCCAGAGTTTACCTGCTGTATAGAAAGCTCTGTGCTCAAGGCGGCAGGGCATACAGGGAGAGCATGGGAGGCTCCCTCCTCTGTAGGAATTGGTGCCCAGCATGCATATATGTAAAGGGTGGAGCAGAAAAATCCACAGACAACTCCAGTCTTCAGCCAAGGTGAAAGCTCTCGGGAGATGTGGTATTGTGGAACAGCGGGCAAGGTTAGATCCCACCAGGAGAGCTGGAAAGTTTCTTAGAGAAGATGCCTATTCTAAAGGATGAGCAAGGCAAAGTGATACAAGCAAAGAGGAAGCGGGCCCTGCGGGGAAGAGGACCCCAAAGCCTAAAGAGGGGAGAGGCCTTTCCCTGGCTGCGGAGGGAGAAGAGGAGGAAGGTGTGAAGGCCAGTGGCCTTCTCTTGGCTGAGAGACTAGGAGGGCGTGGATGTCCTTCACCAAGAAAATGAGCAGAGGGTGAGATGTTGGAGGAGGGAAAGAATGAGCTTGTTTACCTTTTGCTCAGTACACATGTTGGCTGCCGACTGCAGGCCACGCACTGTGGCCTGCTTGCAGGAAGACCACAGCCCTGAGAAACAGGCCTACCTCTGCCCTTGTGGAGTGCAGAGCTCGGTAGAGAGACCTACATTTATCGGATATCTACAGACCACTGTAGACTTTGGCCAGGGGGCTGGAGCTGGCCTGGAGGTTGGGCTAAGAGCGGCAGGATGACAAGTACAAGAAGGTAAAGAAGAATATTCCAGGAAGGGGAGTGTTAGATGCAGAGAGCATGGCCAGGGGTGGGAATGAGCTCTTGAAGAGGCTCAGAAGGCTGGGCCAGGCCTGCCACACAGCTTTATTGGCTGTGTTGGAGCTTTGTCTTTTTCTAATTGTGATGGCCACCAGGCAGGAAGAAGCGCCCCCATGCACTGGTGGGGGTGTGAGCAGGTACATCCTCCACACAGGGTAATTTGGCAGGAGATAGAAACAGAAAGAACGAACATGCCTGCTCTTCAACTGGGCAACACCGCTTCTAGGAATTTACCCTGCAGAGATGTAAGGAATTTCTTCGTACAGGTGTGAAGAAACCTATGTATAGGTTTTGGGTTTTTTTCCCAGTGTGATTTGCAATACTTAAAACCTAGGAGCAAATTAAATGCTCAGAAATAGAGACATGGTTAAATAAACTGAATATCACAGTGTGTCATCCCAACAAGGAACTGTCTCCAAGATTCTTTAAGTAGAAAAAGAAAACCAGAAGGTCTATAGTCAAAGTCCTGATGCTTCTGCTACCTCTTCACCCCAGAAGTGCCTGTGCTTATGGCCTCCAGGGCCCCTTGCTACTCTTGGGGTGTGGGTGCCCCTGGAAACTAACTAGGATCTGCTTGAAAGAGGCCTGTTGGCAAGGTGTCTGTTGACTTAGCAACCCTTCAATCAGAAGTCCAGGAAGCACCTGAATCCCCCATACACACCTGTGGGGAGGACTGAGAGGTGTGGGGGGGGGTGGGGGGAGGGTAGCTTCGGAAGAATGTGTGACCAGAACATACAGTTGTAGCAACAAAAAGGGGCTGGGAGAAACTGGTCCCTGGAATTCCCCACTGATTCAGCAGGCAAGAGCAGCTGGGTCCTGATGTCTCGCTGGCATTAAAAATGTGTAGAAACAATCATTTGGAAGTGGTCACAGTTTCTCTCCCCAACAAGCCTTTGGCTGGGAATAGCTTGACAGCTCAGATACAGAATGGGTCAGTGCATCCCTGAGGGGGCCTCTGCTTTGCTGGGTGTATTGGGGGGAAGGTGGGGATGGGAAGGTTTTCAGTTGAGGAGGCATCACCGGGGTGGCCCCATCAGTCTTTGCCAAGCATCACTGGAGGTTCTGAGGAGCTGACCGGGGTGGGGGTGGGGAACAGGGAGCTCCGCAGACCCGCTGTTTTGACCACTGGCCACAGAGGGTAGGCAAAGTGCAGAGCCCTGGGGTGGGCAGTTCAGTGTTAGCCTCCACTCTCCACCATCAAGCAATCACTGCATCTAAAGTTAAAAGGCAAACTACCAACCAAAGCAAGTTACTTGAAACAAATATGGCAATGGGTAAAAATAAAAATCCTTTGAATACATCACTCTTCTAAATCATTAGGAAAATGCTAACGTCCAAGAAGAAAAAAAGGGCAAAGAACAGGACAGAGAATTTGCAAAAGAAAGCAATTGGAAAGAGTGTGGTGAGGGGGGATTGACCTCTTTAGTAATCAAAAATGCAAATCCAAGCAAGCTACCATTTGGCCCTTTCAATTTGGCACATATTTTAAAATAAATAATGCTCAGGGTCAGCAAGGGGGAGAAGGACTTCTGATAACAGGGAAAATTGGCACAGTATTTACACTGATAGGCCATATGTGTCTAAGAGCCTTAAAATATTATTTTCTGCAGTCCTAATAACTTCATTTCTATGAATTTTTCCTAAGAAAATCCTCAGAAATACAGATAAAGACTTATAATAGTAAAAACTCAGAAATGGTCTAAATGTCCAACAGCAGAGGATTATTTAAGTACATCCTAGTACATTCACATGGTGGATCTCATGGGCATGACATTGGTTTATGTGATATATAAAAATGTCCTCAGTATAGCAAGAAGTGCTATATGCAAGAAATATAACTATGTATGAGATAGTCTCAACTGTACCAAAATGTAGGTGTGTATGTAAGTATACATATATGCACACACATATATAAATGTATACGCACACACATATACATTAAAAGTAGAAAATGATATTAGGGAACTAGCCCAAAATATTAATAGAGTTGGATTAAGAGTTTCAACACTTTCTTTTAGACTTTTCAATATGTTTCATTTTTTATATAAGTATACTTTATTTGATGATCAGAAAAAAAGTATCCAACAAAAGTTACATCTACGTGCAAAGCTATTAACCAGATCAGATCATTAAGTGCAGATATCTCTGCAGTATGAGATTGCTGAAGTCCACAATTTATTGCTGCTAAATTTTACTTTTGTTCATGACTCTCTCCTTCCTTGATTTCCCCTGCAGCTCTCCTTATCATACTGTTCCCAACAGTGCTTGACAGGATGCCCGTACCCAGCAGATCTCACATCCCACGTCATGGGTCAGAGTATATACTAGAATGTGGACCAAATTTCTTTTGGCCCCCATGACCGACCTCAGTGCTCTAGAGCTCTCATTGCCCCCATGCAGGTGGAAGGGGCAATTTTAAACCACCGCATGGAGAGAATGTGGTATCCTCTTGTTCAAAACAGCTGAGACTCCGTGCATACCTGCTCTTATGAGATTCACAGTCTTTCAGGACTCCTCCCTACTAATAAGGCCCCTCTACTCTTCCTACCCACCATGGCTTCTGGGTACAGGGAAACTTACTGTACCTGTAGTGTTGGGAACAGACAGTGCCTATGCAGTCCTTACCACCTGTGCTGCTAAGGTCTGGTGGGACTGAGGTCTGTTCTCTCAGCAAAGATAAGGTGTGGGATTGCCTGCCAGGAGCCAGGCATCCTCTGCCTGCTTCCTTGTCCTGCCCAGAGGCACTGTGGATCCTCCTCACTGGTTACCAGTCTCTGGATGCTGGACAACCCTGCCCACGCCTCTGTAGCTAGTCCTTCTACCAAAGCCTCTGCTTTTGACCCATCTGAGCTAAGTTCTCTTTCCTACTGATATTCCAGCAGTCTCTGGCTCCCTAGTGGCCCAGAGTTCAGGATGTAAGCAGCAGAAACCCAGACACCCTACATGCTTCTCTCCTCCCCCTACCAATCTCCAAGGTGGATTGATTCAACCCAGAGCACCAAGAGGCTGTGGTGGTGGTGTCCGAATACAAGGAAACAGGTACTTACCATGCCTGGGGGCCAGGATGGGCCCATGCAGGCCCTGGAAAAGTCAGTACCTGGTTCTGTCCATTCCTACCAGCTGCTGCCTCTTTAGAGAGACCCTCTCTTGTGGACAGTTTGCTCACAGAGCTGAGTGTCTGGATCGCTATGTGGCTCCAGAACTTACTGCCTAGAAACCTGTGTGACTCCAGTGAATGCCGAGCTTCCTGAGGGCTGTGATCTGGTGGGCTCTGCACTCTTGTTTGTTAACCCTCTCTGCCTGGTTTGCGGAAACCTCCCAAAATATTGACTAAATGAGCCAACACTCTTCCCCTAATCTGTCTCTCTATCCAAATTCTACCCTCCTTTAGCAGCAGACCACACAAAGTCCTTCCTGGTCAAAGAAGCCCTAGCCTGGTGAGCAATTTTAAAGAAAACAGACATCAGATTCAGAATCTGAATGTCGCTCTTCTAGCTTCAGTGATGGGCCAGCTTTTGCAAGCTAAAATGTAATGGAGACTATGGGATCCCTTGCACCTTCTGTACCAGCAGAGAAAGGGACCTCTGCCTGACTGATCATCTATCGGGGCAGCGCAAGTCTGGGTGGGTGGGAGGAAGGAATAGATGGAATTCGTGTCAAAAGAAGAACCACTTAAAAAAAAAAAAAGAAAGAATATTCTGGACTTTTTTTTTTTTTAAGCTATCTCCTATACTTGAAGGGGCATTATGTGGCAGGGATGTTCCTTTAAAAGATCATATTTATTTAGGGGTATGACTACAATAAGTGGATGAAGTTTAAGGAAGTGGGTTTTAGCTTATTTTTAAAGGGCAGTTTATTTCATTTATTTTTGCAGTGCTGAGGACCGAACCCAGAGCTTCTCGCGTGCTGGGCAGGCATGCTACACAGAGCTACACCTCCAACCCTCATTTTTAGAGGGAATTTAATATGCAGAGCTGTTCACAAGTGAAATCGGCAGTTTGTCCCGCTGGGCCTGCTCACTGTAGGCAGGGTCTATCTTGAGGGGTCAGGTCGGGGACAGGGAGTGATGGATTCCTTCTGAGAGCCACAGAAGCCATGGAAAAAAGAGAAGTAGTCTTCATTCCTGGCTTCTGGTCCTCAGGATTTACTCACAGGGAAATCTAGGGATAGAAGGAAAGGACCCTGAGAGCGTGGAAGTCCCCAGCCCACAATACACTGAAAGCTGGGTGGGGGAGTTGGCACAGCTACTCAGGGTCTCCTGTGACCAGTGAGAGAACCATTTCCTACATGCCCAGCAGCACTGCTCCCCTCTCCCCATTACACAGAACAGAAAACTGAGGCCAGGAGTGGACAGAGTAGTAACTGCTGCTATGTTTTGAGCCCTTACCAGGCCCTGGCAGGGGACTGTGTACCTACAGTCCCTCTCCCTTATAGCAGCCCACTAGGAGGTTGAGGTTGGCCTCAGGGGCCAGATGGGGACTAGGAGGCTCAAGGAGATTCACTGACTGCCTCAAAACAACCTAGCTAGAAAGGTGGCAAGCCAGGGTCAAGTGCAAGTCTCTTGGCTCCAGAGTTCCCATCACGGATGTGTCAGGGCCTCCCCTGGGGCAGGGGACACTCACCTAGGCAGCCTGAACTAGTCAGAGGCCCCTCCCCCAGCCCTTTGTCTCCGGCCCAACCACCCACGCCTGGCACACCCTCTGCCTCCCTTGCAGTCCTCCTGACCTAAATGGAGAAATCTAGTCCAACAACGGCAGGCTCCACGAGCCCAGGACTAAAAGAAGCCAGGTGGCTGGGTAAATGGAACTTGGCGGAGGGCCTCATTCTGCCATGCCCTTGCGTCCCGGGTTTGCGTGTGACTCTGCGCACGGCAAGAGGGCTCTGGGCTTGCTGCCATGGAGGATTCTCGAGGCCGGTGGTGGAGTGGGGCACGGATGGACATGGGAGGCCTGAGCTGAGTTCAGCAGATGAGAATGTGATGAGCCCCATCTTTCCAGCCTCATTAGTGATCCTGGGCAATGGTGTCAGACCAGCCCCATCATGGTTGGGGAGGGGGCAGCAGCAGGAAGTGTTAGGCTGATCTAGAACCAGGAAGGAGGGGGAGATGGAGTAGAAGCAGGAATGTTGCTGTCAGGAAGGGACCTTCTAATCATCTCCCCAAAAACCCACAACCCCGCAGACAGCCTATGCCACAGGCCAGGCAGTAGCCATCCCCAGAGGCCACATGTTCCCATGGCAGGGAGCCCAGGATCCTAGACAGGCCCTGTTGCCAGGAAAGCAGAGGCAGACAGACCCGCATGGGAGAGATCTTTTTCCATTTCTAGTCTCTGGCTCCTCCATCTCGGGCCCCTGGGACAATCAAGCTACTTGGCCTCCCATCTCGTCTGCCGCTGGAGCCCTTGAGAGAAACCAGAGCCAGTCAGAAAGGTGGATGGAGAGCAGGGTTCAATGAGGGGAAAGATGTCTGCGAATGGGCCAGCCTGCTGCTTTGAGAATGAATAAATAAACAACCGCTGTGATGAGCCTGGCCACACAGCTTGGCCAACCGAGAGAGAATTCCTTCAAAAGAATAGAGCCCGGCTCCTTCTTCATGAGCGGGGCCCACCAAGGTAGGCACCTCTGGTGCTCATTACAATTTAACATAGGCCTCCTCCGAAGAGAGGCCAGGACAGCCGGGCACTGGGAGGGAAGCAGATCTTTGTGCAGCAGCTGAAGGTGCTAAGAGGTTGAGTTCACAGCAATCACCGAGGAACCTGCTCAGTAACAATTGTCCCCTCACTGTCACAGAAGTCTGGGTGTTGCAGCCATGTTGGGGCACTTCTCATAAATAGCATCTCTCCACCTGCTGGTCCACAAAAATGATTTATGCCACACAATGTTCAATTTGGTGAGCTTCTGCTAAATACCTGCTGTGGTTAGGGTACCTAGTATGTGTGCTGAGGCTCATGAAGCTCGTGTTACTCACAGGAGCTTGCTCTCTGGGCTTTGGGTCAGACAGGTATGAGTTTGAATGATCTGCCAGGGCCCAGCCATGTAGTCTGGCCAAGTCACCTGCCTGCTGCGCTTCCTCATTAATTAGGTGGACACTGTAAGGCTTTCCTTCAAGTGTCACCTTAAGGATTACAACTAAGGTATCTGGCACATAGTAGATGCTCAACAAATTAGAGCTTCTGGTGATAGCAATAGTGTTTGGCTCTCATACAGATATCTTGATCTTTGAGATTGCTCAGGAAATTGCCTATTTTTTTTTTCTGTTTTTATCCAAAGAGCTGGCATTTCTTAGAGCCACCCTACTAACCCAGAATAATTCCATTAGTCCACTTTGCTGGAAGAAAGGAGTTGGTCTCCCCTCTTTGTATTTAAAAATCTTCCTTCAGGATGAATTCTGCTGCATTTCCTTTATGACATTAGCCTTATCCATAGGAAATAATAATATTCAAGAGCAAAGATTTTGTGCGTGTTTGCTGCATGTCAGGTACTGTGCTAAGTGCCCTGTATCCACTATCTTGTTTAACCTTCACAGTCAACTTTGACATAGGTTGTTCTCTATCACCATTTTTCAGATAAGGAAACCTAGGCCTAGAGAGGTTAACCTGCCCACAATCCCACAGGAAGTGACAGAGCAAAGATTTAAATACTCCGGGCCCAGAGCTCTTAACCACCATGAGGTTTTCCTATGACTTCCCTTCAGAATGAAAGCCTCTGTAGCATCATTTTGATTTAAGAAAGCAGAGGCATAGGCGGGCAAAATTAGGACCAAGTGCAGCTCTGTCGTAGCAGCCCATCAAGATGTCCAGAGCAGGACCTGGAGATCCTACTCCCCATTAGCCAGGTCAGGAGACCCTGTGCCTGTTCCTTCTCATGGGGAACCTTGATGGGGTCTCTGATTGATGGGGTCTCTGTGTGTCAAGTCCTGTCAGCTAGATGATGAGGGACTCAAGGGCAGGGGCTCACAGTCAGGCTACCACACCCAGTGTCCTCGCTCTCATTTTCCCCCTTGCTGGTAGAACCATTTGTTCCATTTGTTCAAGAACATGAAATTCTCATGCCTCTCTCTTTCCCTTCCTTTATAATCAATGCTTATTGTCCGAAAAGGCTGGAGAAATGTATCTTTATTAAGGAGCCAATGACTGGACACATTTCAGAGTGTTGCCTCTCTCAGGAGTATTTGCATTTTAACTAGACTCAAAGATTTCACTGAAAGGAATAAAGCCTGGAGAGTGGAATTCAGATCTTGGCAGATGCTGACGGGCACTTTGGGTGGTGATGCGCTTCTGGATCCTCTGTGGGAGAACCACCCCTTCTAACTAAATGTTAGACGATGGTGGGCATCTCCATTGGGCCCTCGCTTGGCCTCAGAAGGTTGAAGTGGGTCTCCTTGCTGCAGACTCTGCCCCTGCCCCCCCCCCCAGCTCTCCTCGCCTCTGAACCTGGTTTTGTGATAGGCCTGTAATCCATCACCATCCGGGATGGAGGCATCCTCATGAGACTTTGCCTCCTTTTCTTTGTTTCTCAGTTTCTGAGAACAGAAATGCTGGACCAGCCCAACGAGGCCTGGGATCATTTGGATCTCACTGTGGTTTATTTAGAGCTGGAGGTGAGGGAGGGAGTGAGGAGAAGTGGTGGGTACCAGCTCGGGGCAGGGAACAGCTGGGGTGCCTCTCGGGGAACAGCTGCTATGGGGCCTGCTCTGTGGGTGTGCAGCAAAATGGTGGCTTTTAATACTTTACAAGGGATAATCTCGTTCAATAAATTCCAGCTGAGGAGGTGGGACCTACCCTCAGATGATTCCTGCCCTCCCTCCCAACCTCCTGCAGTGTCTTCCAGAGGCACTTCCCAGTGTCCACGCACAGTTAGGTCCCTATGGTCCTGTGGCCTCATCCTCACCCCTCTTCCTCCTCCTCCGGCTCTGGCCTCCTCGGCCAAGAGGAAAGGTTCTGGGCCTTTCATCAATCCTGCCTGGCAGCACCCAGGGAAAGGAAGCTGCCATCCCCACAGCCTTGTGGCACAGTTACCAGCTATGCCAAGAGATAATGACAGGTTGAGTGTTCTCTGCCTAGTGACGAGCTGCATGCAAATGACTCGGCTCTGAATGGGCTTAATTGTCATTGCCTGGTGTGGTGGCTCAGACCACCTCCTCCTCCTTCCTCTGATGGGGAAAAAAATGGAGCAGGAGTAAAGGAGATCCTGTGGAGGGGGTGGGGGGCTCAGAATGGCCCCTGGGACCCAGAGTCCTCCGGGGAGGGAAGCTGGCATTTTCCCTCTGTGGCACCAGGCCTGCTCATGCACAGCTGGGGGTGGAGAGTGGGGATTCGTTCTCCGACGTGACCTAGAGTGAGATGCGTTCTACAACCATAAATCCCTTTATGCATCGCAGCTCAGCCGAGAGAGGCTATCACGTGCCTGCAAGATGTTCCCGCTTGGCTGGCAGGGCCTGGGAAGAGACAGGAGAGGATGCAGAGAATAAGGCAAGAAGTGACTCCCTATGTACTGCATGAAATCCTGCCCCAGCTCACCCTCCAGACACTCCAACAGGGGTCGCAGGCCCAAGATAAACACAGAGACCTGGCAAGGAAGACACGAGGGTGGTCAGAAATAGAGACCATCAACGCTTACTGAATGCTTCCTTCATTTCAGGCATTTTCCTGAAAGCTCTTATGCAATGTGTAAAGACTCATTCACTCCCCGCCACGTCCCTGTAACATAGGCTCCATTATGATTAGCCCCTGTGTTGGCCTATAATGAGAATGAGGCATGGAGGAGTTAAGAAACTTTTTCCACATGTGCTTGGGAGGAACTCAAATTCAAATGCAGAGCCTGGCCCTAGACCATGGACTCTGTTCTTCCTCCACCCTCAGGTAATGTGCCACACACCTGGTGCCCTCCTGGAGGTGAGGCAATGGCGATGAGGCCCAGATGCTAAGCTGGGCATTAGTATCTGTGAGCCTACATCACTGCTGATCTGATGTTTGTACATCTGTGCGTTTTCTATGTCCATCTTCTGACCCAGCTGGAAACCCTCTCACTCAACCAAAGCCAGGGTCCATACTGGGTTGAATCTTGGAGTGGAGTCTGCTTTGGTAAAGAAAGCCCAGGGTGATGGCAGATGTCTTGAGCTGAGGAGGAGAAAGCTGAAAAAGAACTAGGTGAATGTGTTTACACAGTGTGGGGAGAGGCTGGGGGTGCTGCTGAGCAGAAGGGGCCCCAACTCATCCAAAATGTCACCTTTTCACCCATTGTACACTTCAGGGTTCCACATGAAATTTCCTCTGGAAGAAAGCATCCATACTCCAAAGTATCCAAAGCTGGAAGATCCCTAAGGGGCCATTCTGTAGTTCTATGAGTCTAGATGACCAATAGCCACTGAAGGTTTTTGTTTAAGGAAAACCATTTGGAAATCACCTTCCAGAAAGAGAATGGACCAGAACTATACATGGCCACCCCGTGGCCAACGGTAGCAAGTGAAGAGGAGTGGGGTACATACTCCAGGTAGCAAATAAAATACGGGGCTGGCTCTGATGTTGCCTCCTCAGAGTCATCTTAGGAAATGGGGCAACAAGAGGTGGCATGCACCTGTGAAGTACTAAGAATAGGCTTCTGGTTTTGCAGCAACTGCCTCAAAATTTACCCCAAGCTGTAGCAGAACGTTTCATGTTAATTGGTCAGGAACTCTCTAATCGCTGAAAGGAAACTGGGGTTAAGATCCGTATTACTGTGATAATTCTGTAATTCCACTGCATTAATGTTATTAAATGTCACTGAGTGATTGCTTTCCCAGTGTTTAAGTTCTTAATGCACTTATCCTTTCAAAACTTTGGGCACCAACGTCAGAAAAAAAGACATCACTGAACACCCTGCTCCAAAATGGGATAGTCAGAAGCCTTTCTCAAAACTCTCAGCGCTCTTAATCAGTTTAGACAAAAGCAATTCAGCCCTGATTTTGAGATCATGACACACTGACTTTGGCTTCTGTTTCACTGCATCCCCTGGATACAATAATGCGGTTGGCATTGCTCCGCCTCGCCGCACGAGCTCCTCCCTTCTCTCCTCTGCGCCTCCAGCTCCTTTCCCCCACCCATCCCAAACCTGAAATTGTATCAACAAAGACAAATCAATGCCTGGACATTGTGTTTAGGGAATAAGAGAGGAGATCAGTTTGTATTAGTCTCTGAACACAAAGATGAAGAAGCCAGAATTTCAGCAGTATCAAGAACTCCCAGGATGAGGGTAAAAGCATAATGGAGCCCAGCCCTGTGTCAGCGTAACTCCCAATGCTGCACTTTGGACAGGTGCCATCTCCTAAATCACCCTGGATGCCCACAAAATTGCAGGATGTACCTTGGATGAGGACATTAGGAAAACTCAGCTTTAATTCTCCCTTTGCTCTTCAACCTTGGGAGAGTCGCTGAACTCATTCCTACCGTGGAGGTAAATGGAGTAATAAGTTCTACTCCATAGAATATGGGCAAACATTAAGGTTCTATGAAAAGTATTATCATTTTTATTTTTATCCAGTAAAAATGCATAATACCAAAAGGTGATCCCTTCAGGGAATCTCAGGAAGTGAGCAGGATGGGGAGATCTGCTAGGATGGGATTCCAGATCTCTTAAACGTTCACAGTTAGAGAGCAGGGAGAGAGAATGGAGTGTTTGAGAGTTTCATATTCTGCTTTCTTTTTATAAACAGTGACCATCCACTTGTTGGGAGATAATGCTGAACAATTGCATGATCAACCAATGTTTCACTTCTTCACTGGGGGCTCTTCCTGTGTGGGGCCTGGTCTGTATCTATGGATGGGACTAAGCACAAAGTCTTTGATTGCATGTTTTTCTTTTTCTTTTAAAGTAAGTATAATATTCCCAAAGATGTCAAATAGGAAGTGAGGTTTGTGGGTGATTCTGAATTTGACAAATTTCTTCCCAAATGAGAGGAGAATTAAGCTGTAAAAAGGTAGAGGTGAGGACAAGAAAGGACCCGAATGAAAAGTCAAAAGCAATCCCTGGTATCTCCTCCTTCCCAGCTGACAAGAGCTTTGGCCTTGACCTGGTTGTCTTAACTGCTCATGGCTTGCCCCTCCATTTGGCTCCTTATAGTCCTTCAAGCAAGTAAGGTGACCAAGTGCACTCTGGCGCTATCCCAGGTCCTGAAATGCCATGAGTTCCCATCCTAGTGATTAAAGTGGCTCTGGAGAGCTCCTCTCTTCTCCGCTGTTGTGTGGAAACTAATTTCCATATAATAACATTTTGTTATTTGTAATAAATCATACCCACAGTAAGGTGACTGGGTTATGTCATTATTTGCAAACCTACAGAATGTAATTATAATATGTCTGAAAACCTCCATGCAGAACAGGGCTGTTCCAGCCACAGCACCATCCAATAATAATAAAAATTTATACTGCTCATCAGAGTAACTGTTCTATACCAAGAGAAAAGAAAGCCACAGCAGTGACAAATTCACGAACATGGAAACCTTGTAAATGCCAAACTAGTGGATCCCAAAGCTAGTTACTGGGTTTCCTCTGTTTTCCGATGAACACTTTATAGTAATGCACTGAGTGTCCAGATTGCTTTTGCATTCAAAACAATGAGCCCTTTTTTGGAGTTTCCCTTTTATGTATTGGATACACACTCATCAGCCTTGGCTGATATTGGTTCATAAGGATTAGCTCTTTGTACAAATTTCATGTGTTGTTGCCTTTCTCCACTTTTCTCTGAGTTCTGTCTTCTGCTTTCCATGCCTTAGTATTATTTTCCAGAATGTATGGTTCTGTTACTTCCTGTGTGCATTGTAATGCAGGTTCTATGGAAAGTAACCAAGTAACTCTGGTTAGTCATCTTGCATCTGTTTCCAAAAGTTCCTTCCATGTTGAATTTCACCCAAGCATATAAATATATGGTTGCAGCTAGAAATGGGCAATCCAGAACTCTCTCCTCCCCAAATTGATGCACACCTCATACATCTTTGGTATGCCCTGCTGGGGTTTGTTTTTTCTTGCAAAGAATGGCACATTCAGACTGAACCGAAGATACTCTGAACTTCTAGGGGGTTGTGTTTCTTGATCCCATTAGGAGCAGAGCATCATAGTTTCCAAAGACCTGGACTTAAGGGTAGCAATCTTTACCATCTGGTGCCTTGTGAACTTTTTTAACTCCAGGGAAACATTCCCCGACATTGGCCACCATGGTCTCACTTTTATTACATGTGTGGTGGTGGCAGCTCTCTGAGTTAATTTTGTTTAGAGCTGTGAAATTTGCCTTCAAACCTGAAATTGAATTTAACCACTGCCTTCAGCAGAAGCAATGGGCTTATGTACATATCTCTTTCCCCGGGATGTTTGCAGCTACTGATGCTGAGTGTGGTCGTTTATCATGGACAATATGAACAAAAAAAGAATTTATTAATAAGTTTCCTGCTCCCACATGATTTCGTCTCAGAGTTGAAGACTTGACATTTTGTTCCTAAGCCTCTTCTATCTGCATATTTCCACAGCCGCCTCTTTCTGCCCCTCCACTGTGGAAGGTTGTTGAGGAAGGTGTCGTATGTTGATTGTAAAGGAATTGGAGCTTGAAAGGTCGCTTTTGTTACCATATATGGAGCTGATGAAAATCTATCTCAGGATGAGTGCACCAGGGTAGAGGTGGGGACAGGGACCAACATTAACGATCTCTTCCTGCCCGTGAAGCAAGGTACCAAAACACATCACCAGGAGAGGACTCATCCTTCATTCCAAGAGACATTGGTGGGAATCCTAGACAGGGCCAGCCCTAGGATTGGGGGCACATGCAATGCCCAGGACAGCCTGGAAGGGAATATGTGGATACAGCGTACAAGCTCTTGTTGCAACATAATATGAAAAAATGATCATATGAAACTACACATGTGCCAGGCGCGGTGGCCCATGCCTATAATCCTAGTGGCTCGGGAAGCTGAGGCAGGAAGATCACAAGTTCAAACCTAGCCTCAGCAACTTAGTGAGGCCCTAAGCAACTCAGCGAGACCCCTCTCTAAATAAAATATTACGAGGGCTGGAGATGTGGCTCAGTGGTTAAGCACAACTGGGTGTACAAAAAAAAAAAAAAAAAACCTACACATGCAGCCTGCTCCCTCTCTACGCCTCCCCCAAAAATAACGGAAAGGAAATATACCAAAAGATTGTTTCTATCTCTTGCTGGTGGGATGACAGATGATTTTGTTTTCATATTTCTACTTCTCTTAATTTTCCAAATCTTTCACAATAAGTGTGAATTGTATTTTAGCCAGGAAAAAAAAGATATTTTAAAAGCCCTCCTGAGACAGTGGCTCTCCTGACTTTCTCAACCCTATCCTAATGACGACACCACCTTCTCCCTTCCATAGCAAGGAAATCCTCCCTCATTAAAGCACCCTAGCCTCCCCTCACCTGAAAGTCTTCAAAGAAATGCCTTAGGAAATATCAAAGGGTGCGTGCGTGTGTGTGTGTGTGTGTGTGTGTGTGTGTGTGTGTGTGTGTGAGAGAGAGAGAGAGAGAGAGAGAGAGAGAGAGAGTAATCATTCTATCAGGAAGGAAGAACCCACCATAGAAATGCAAAACAGAACAGCTGAAGAGAAAGGCCGGTGAACAAGGAAGGGGTCTCATCTTGACAAAGGTGACAATAAGAAATTAAAACCCCACCAGAAGCTGTCAACAGGCAGGGGATGATGAGAGAGCTGAACAATAGAAGCTCTACAGGGGGAGGGGGATGGACACACCCTTCACCCTTCCCTGGCCTCCTTCTTCAGGTGAGATTAAAAGGAGAGGAAGGAGGGAGGGCCTGGCGACTCCAGCCAGAGAGAGAGGACCAAACACTATAGCCTGAAAAGCAGCAAAGGCTGTCCCCAAGCCATGGGGGTTAGAGGGAAGTGGTCTAACCACCTTCTGGGGACACCTTGACCCACAGAGTCAAAGCCAGAGCACAGTCCCTTATTGTGTAGGAAAAGGTCAATGCCCAAGGAGGACATGCCATTCTTGGAGTCTGAGGACAGGAGACCCAAACAGGTGCGTGCATTGCAAACAGTCTGAGGAGTCTGAGGACTTTTCACCCGGGACAGCACCTCCTGGGTGTTGGAAACTGGGCCAGTGGAGCTTATTTGGTTGTCACAAATGACCAAAGGATCTACTGGCGTATAGTGCACAAAAACTAGGAGTAGGACAGGTCCTTCGTTGCCTGGATAGGCCCACAGAGGTATGTGCCTGCCCTAAATGCCCACATGAACCCCCTCATTCAGAAATAGCATTTTTATTCTAGGATGGATTCTCAGAGATGGATCCACAAATAGGACCCCTAAATCAGTGCAGTTCTCTTGAAATTCATGAGGTAAGTTATTGTGAGTGCCTCTTGCCCCTTTTCTGTCTGTTGGCAAGACTGAGAAAGGCTGGTGTTGTGCCTCCCTGGGTAACCAGGCCAGGCAAGGCCAGGTGAGACCCAGACGCTCCCTTTTAAATAGGCCACACAGAAATACAGCAGGTTCAATGCAATGGTTGTGGGAAATGAGAACCCACATCCTGTAATGGGCACAAATAAGAGGCTCCATTCCAAGCCCTGCTTGATGCTTAAGTTTTCCAAGAAATGAAGCTGGACTATGGCCCAGCCTCTGGGATTGGGATTTGTAAGAAGCCTGTGAGCAAGCCCCAAGTGGCAGTCAGGTGGCTTTCCAGGTAGCACGGGGGGCAGCTTTCATTCTCACATTTCATTTGTCAGACGCTAATTAGGGAGGCCACACAGCAGCCCTGAGGTAGCCCTGAGTGACCCAGGCCCGTGTGCCCCAGTGAGGCACATGCAGACACAGCTTCCTTCCTGCTTTGGGGAATCTACCTTTTGAGGGGGAATATGGGAAGAGGTTGGGACAGGACGAAGGGCAGATAAGCTTCTGCCATAGGGCAGAAGGCTGCCTTTTGCAATCTCCAGCACGTCTCTGCGTGGCAGATGAGGAACACAGGGCATTGAGGAGCTGGACCCATTCCCTCCTCGACCCTTTCCCAGGTATGAGGGGCAGGGACAGCCTTTTGTTAAGTGCCTCGTAAGTACCTGTGACTCTAGGGATGCCTCGTATTATTTCATCTTCACGGTCACCCTCTGAGATGAGTCTTATTAGCCTCGCCCATGCAGACAACCAACTTAGATCAGATGCCTGTGACCCAACCCCCAGCTGTGTCCTTTCCTACCAGGCCCCTCAAGATTACCCCTTTCCCCTGTACCGCCTCGCCCCTTGTCCGGAACCTGCAGAAACCCACGTGGCCCCAAGCACAAAGACCTAAGAGCCTGAATGTCTGATTGATGTGAAAGTGAACCCCAGCAAGGACTCTGGATTTATCAGAGGACGAAGGATCCAGGGAAAGAAGGAATCCCCTCCCTTGTTCCGGAATGTGCAGTGCACAGGGCTTCCCAAGGCATCTGTGACAAGATCCTCTGAAAGGAGGACGTCAGATATGGATACCTAAGTCTATGAAAACCCCATCAAAGAGCAAGGATAATTTATGAGGAGGACTCCAAAGGAATGCAGGAAGAGCAAGGGAGGTGCAAGCAGCACAGCCTGGACACATAAACATCTAAAGCAGAGGCACCAGATCCTACCTCACTGCGTCCCAAGACATAGAATATTATAGACCGCACTCGCGGGGTGCTTGAATATTCCTGCAGCTCTGATACAATACAGTAAATGCATTGTGACAGTAGCTGAGTGGATTCTATGTGCTGAACAGATGTCTTCTAGCAGACAAGGTTTCTGTGACTATATCACATTGTGCTTTCATCAATTATACATCACTCCTCATTACAGACGCAGGTGCTCGTGACGGGACGCAGTGGCTAAGCAAGAAACACAAGCAGATCAAGAAGCCCAGGCAAACTTTGGGGGAGCCAGGTGCCCATTGGGTTCCTGCAGTGCTGGAGCCAACTCCTCCCCTAAAGACCCCACATTACCTCCTCACCCCACTACCTCTTTATAGGTCTTAACATCCCTCTTCTACAACAGCTGCATGGTGGCCATTTATTTCTACTTTTAAAATAATTATTACAAATCATCATAAGTTGTGTAGAATAATGAACCTCATCACATGTACCTGTCACACCATCACCCAGATTCCACAGCCCTGAAGCTTTGCTGGCACTGGCTTCCTCTCTCCCCCTATTTTGGGTGGTAGTGTTTAAAAGTGTACCCTGGGCCTCTGATCTCACCCCACTGTAACTCAGTTTTAATAGATATGTCTATATCCCCTGTAACTGCATGATTATTTTCACCACTTCACAAATTACAATACCTTTCTGTCATCCACTGCTCATTTGAGGGTCTTCATGGTTCGTGATCCCTTCCTGATCATGGCCCTAGGACACCCCCCCATGGCATGGTCCTGGCAGAACTTGACCAACAATCCTTCCTTTAGCATCCTAAATCTCCATCCCCAGACCCCAACCAAATTGGAGGATCCAGGGTGCCCATTGGATTCTGGGGGTACTGGAGCCAACTGATCTCTCTAGAGATCCCACATCACCCCCTCTCCTTGGGGTCTTTAGGGGAATGAGTTCTGGCAGGTGTTGGGTATAGAACACTCAGTGGACACAATAAGAAGATAGATGTGTCTGGGAGCTCCTTTCTGGTGTAGGCTAGCAGTTCCCAAAATGTGATGTGCATACCCTTATGGTGTAGCAGGCAATTCTAGGTGGTTCGTGGACAGGCATTAAATTTATATGTAGGTAATCTTGGTTTTAAAAAAAGCTCAAGCCAGTATGTCAAGCCCTTGGTTTCATGAGATCATTGCTACAGATGAAGCCAGCCAAAAATGTTTGGTAATTTAAGGCATATTTTGAGAAAAATATCAATTAAACACTATTGTGGATAGCATATGGAGAAGGGAAGAAAGTTCCCAGTGAGACCCCAGACTCTGAAGTTTAGAGGTTGTGTTCTGGGGGAAGGAGTAGATTTTAGTCTAAGCTCTGTTAAATTGCTGGCTAGGTAAACTTAACCTATTCACTTAACCTCTTGGGGCCTCACTTGTCACCTGTATAATGGGGCTGTGTGCTGTGGCTGCCACACTTCACTGATAGCAAGCTCAAAGATGCAAACTCTAAACTGAAAAATCCTCTACGGAGGCAAGTTTTAAGATACACTAAGAAAACCCCAGTTTCAAAGCTTTTTGTATCTCATGTCATTTTCCCATTCCTGGGGAGTTGCAACTCACAACCTGGAATCCAGAGGCTCTGATCAGCTCCCTAGTACTGCAGGTCATTAAGCCTGGCCATTATAATAAGCATCGATTATCACGATCTACATTATTTTATTTACCTAAGCTCCCCGGTGCATAGGAAAATGTGGTGGGCTCTCGCGCATCCCTTGCTTTACAAGAACAATTTGCCGTGTCTAAGAACCATTTCTAGAATTAATTTGCCTACTGCAAACAATTTATATTAATGAAAACACATTGAGTTGGGGGAGGTGGGAGGGGGCGTTCTGCCTGCAGAGTGTGTTTGCTTTGTTCACCTAGAATAAAAAGACTTTGAGCTTGTGTTTGTTTTGCATAAATAAATAGCTGGGTGACAGGAGGACAGGCTGCCCTGTGCATCTAATCCTACTTGGTCCAGCAGTCATCTCCAAGGCGGGTGCGAGTCGGCAGGAGCTCGCTCCGGTCGCTTGCATTTTAAAACCACAGTGATGTCTGTCATCTGCTTCTCTCTATTTACAGGCCCCCTCTCAGGCTTGCATTTGATCACGGTGGAGAATGAGGCCACCATTCCCTTCTCCAGTCCCACCCAAGGCTTGAAATAAGCCAAAAAGGGGGCCCCTGTCCCCTGGACCCCACCTGTTCCTGCAACAGCCTCCAAAACCCAAACGGCACATTGCTTTTCTTTGTAGTGCTGGCCTCCCCCTGTGTGTGCTTATTTTATTTATTTGGGTCGATGAGGCTCATTTTCCTCTTTACAGATGGCAGCAGGGTCCCCTGATCTCAGGCACTGAAAACATCAGACTGATGCTCCTGCTTATCAGAGGAAGGAGATGGAAGAGGAGGAGGAGGAGGAAGAGGATGAAAGGAGGAGGAAAGGCAGGAAGACTTTGGGGAGGTGGTACTGCCAAAGGGCACAGGAACTTCACACCCCCTGGCCCATCTCTGGTCACACATTGGCTTCCCATCCTGGGTGCCAGGTCAATGTGTGAAACATCCTGCCCCAACGGCCCCATGGACTCACTCTTGCTTGTTTGGTTACATGCCTCTCAAATGCTTAGCGCTTGACAGTCCTTTGATGACCACGTTCCTGAGAGCACTCTCCAGCAGCCCAGTGAGGCCATGGGCTGTGAAGGCTCAGGCCCAGCCACGCTGGCATCTAGGCACATGTGTGTTTGTGTAATAACCTATAAAACGTGCCGTGGTTCATGGCCCCTGCTCCGGGGCCTGCAGAGGAGGGCAGCTTTGTCAACGTGGCTTTGCTTGGGAGCGCTGCCTCTGTTATCCCAGATTATTTGCCCCTGCAGCTTGCACACTACCTAAAGCCAGATAGGAAACCAGAAGTGACCAGAATGGGCACTCAGAACTTCAGGAGCAAGCATACCCCTTAGCCCCAAAGAAAGAAAAGAGTGCTGTCTAATGAATGACACCCTCCAAGAGGGATATCTGAGAAGGCCACAGAGGCAGCCCCCTCCCTGGGTAGGGGTAGTTAAGAACTAGGATCCAGCTGCTGGACTGCCTCTGTCCCTCCTGACTTCGGGACCTACGGGCTATGTGACCTTGGTGACTCAGCCTCCCCAGCCCTAAATGCCGGTACCAGTGGGACATGCCCCAGAGGATGTTAGAGGATGGAAGGAATTAGTATCGCCATGTGCTTAGTGTGATACCTGGGCCACTGAAATGCCAAGTTAGTCTGTCAAAGAAATATCACATACCATTTCCCCCAGGGCTGGGGGCTGCACTGTCTAGAACGACGGTTTCACCAAATCCCTGAATGTTAGACCTGGACATCCCCCTGTCCCCACGGAAAGGGACCATGATTCATTCAGGACCACAGAAAGGCTCAGAATACAGCTCTCCCCCCACCCCCCGCCCCAGGAGGCAGCCCCTCCATGAGGATTAGTATGGGGTTCCTGGCTCACTCTGACTCTGTGGGGATGAAGAACAAAGAGGAGCATGGAGAGCAGAGAACAGCTCTCATCCCAAACGCCAAGAGGGACTTCATATTTGCAAGTCACATTTGTTCCTCCCTTTCATGTTCTACTTCCACGAGAGTAACCGCTCTGAACCTGTCCTTGCTCCTTTAGTTTATCATTTCGCTGATGGCCCTGCAAGGCGGCCAGGGACTCCAGCCCACAGAGGAGACATGAAGAACATTGGTCTGACTCACCTCTGAAATCTCAGGCTCCCTGGAGGAGACAGGGAGGGGGAGATGTCACCACCATTCATAGCCTGGACTAGGACGACAGTGCACATTGGTGTCCCCTAGCCCTGCCATGGGGCCTGGGGCTGTGGGCACAGTATAGTGGGAAGGGAGGGAGGGACACAGACTGCAGCCCCCAGCTCTGCCACCCTCTAACTGGTTGACCTTGGCCAGATCACTAACTTTCTCTCACCTTCAATGTCATCTTCGACTACAACATAGAAATAACTAGAGTAGCCGGGTGCGGTGGCACACGCCCGTAATCTCAGTGACTCGGGAGGTTGAAGCAGGAGGATCACAAGTTCGAGACTAGCCTAGGCAACTTAGCAAGGCCCTAAGCAACTTAGTGAGACTCTGTCTCAAAAGAAAATATAAATAGGGCTGAGGATGTGACTCAGTGGGGATGTGGCACCCCTGGGTTCAATCTCTGGTGTCAAAGGTGTGACAGGAGATTGACTAAAAAAGTCATAGAAAGGGAGAAGAAAGGAAGGAAAGGAGGGAGGGAGAGAGGAAAAGAAAGAGGAAAGGAAAGGAAAGAAATAACCAGAATACCCACATCATGGGTTTGGGGAGAGAACTCCATGAGCTCTTTCTTAGCACCTTGTTCACTGCCAACAGGTCAGCTGCTGCCGCTACCAAGAGGAGTGACCAGAGAGGCCATCCCTGAGGGCAGCAGCATAGGGATGACACCTGACAAAAGTCAAAAACCCTATCCCTGTGGCCACCACAGAGTCCTGGGACTGCAGGATGCTATGGAAACGTCCTTGGGTACCCCAACCCGGCACTCACCATCACAGTCCACTAAGGCAAGCTTGGCCTTGGTACCATGCGGGGCAAGCCAGACACCGTCCTTGTCCCCCAAAGCTAAGGTGCCAGAGGTGACAAATTACTAAAACATTGGATGAAAGGAATTGATAGGACATGTCCACTTGGGCTGGGGAAATGGTTCCTAGAGCAGGAATCTGCCTCGGGCGAAGTCCCCAGAGCATGAGGAATCACATGGCTTGGCTCAAGGAGGAAGGGCAGTCACAGAAGCAGGCCCAGATAACGAACCTCAGAGAGGTTAAAGGGCTTGGCCAAGGTTACCCAGCTAGAAAGAGTGGAGTCAGGATTCAAGCCAATTTGGCCAGATGGCTATGTCCACACATTTTCCAGGATACTATACCCAGCCTCGGTTGGTCCATTTACAAATTGGGAGAAGAAGGATACCTCACCTGATAGTGTAATGCTTTGAAAATGACAAAGCTAAACATTCACATGGGGAAGAAAGAAGAATCACAGGGCAGATATGAAGGGCTGGGCAGAGGGAGAGAGGGAAGGCTGGTGGCGGGGTGGGGGGGATAAGAACCTCTCTGAAACATTCTGTCCAGCTCCCTACACCCAAAGAGCATCTCAGGAGGCCTTGACTCTTGATTGAGCACATTGGGCCCCTCCCCTCTAGGGCAACCCTCCAGGCAAGTAAGAGAATGCAGCCAGACTACGCAAGTATCACTGTGAGTTACTCAGTCACTGCCATGACACCCCAGAACCAAGGGGAGAAGAGAAGCAGGGAAAGCTGTTGGAAAGAACACAGGGTTGAGGGGCTGGGATTGTGGCTCAGTGGTAAAGCGCTTGCCTTGCATGCGTGAGGCACTGGGTTCGATCCTCAGCACCACATAAAAATAAAAATAAATAAAGATATTGTGTCCATCTACAACTAAAAAAAAAGAACACAGGGTTGAGGAGAACCCAGGGTTCCCTGTGCCAGATCCCCCACCCCGACACCACTTAAAAACCTTCATGTGCTTTAGGTAGAGTGACAGGAACAGGAGAGGGCAGGACTAAACCCCAGGCTGGTATGGGCCCCCAATCTCCCCTAAAGGATCAGATTCAGAATTTCGGTCTCATAGCAAGCTCAGGTGTGCCCCAGGCAACCAGCAGAGTATTTATTTGGAGCTTGGGCAATCAGATGTCTGGGAAGAAAATATTGGAACCAAGAAGGTGTCCTTGCTAGGACGGGCTTGGAAGGAGCGGCAGGATACCCTCCACTCAAGGCATAACAGAGTCTTGCTGGGAATGACACCCCTAAACCACAGAGGCGGCAGTTCAGGAGCAGAGCTGGCCTATGCACCAGGATGTTGCAAAGGGGTAGGAATGCTCCCCAACCAAGAGGGCCTCCTTGCAGGGTCCCATTTGAGGCTCAGCTATTTCCTGTGCCTTGGAGGTGGTGTTCCTGTTTTCCCAGCCATCTTCTCACAGAGCACAAACAATCCCTAAAGCCCACAGATGGAGGAGAGGGTTAAGATGGTAAGCAGGTGCAGAGAGCAGAGCTCCAGGCCCAGAGTCAAAATAGTTCCAGCTCTGCCACTAGCAATACTATCTTGGGAATGTCATTTCCCCTCTCTGGCCTATTTCCTGGATCTGTAGAGGTAGGGAGTTGGTCTAAGAGTCTTCACATCCCTCATTCTAGGGTTTTAGAAGTGGTCAGTCATATCCAGGGCATGCATGCCTTTATCAGCAAACATTACCAAGACCTCATCTGCACCAGGCTGGTGCTGGAGGCTCTGAACATCTGGATGAATCAGAAACCATCCTACCAATGGATGCTGGGGACCATCGGAGCAAAGCCCATGGTATCAAGAAAAATGCTAAGAACATGGAAAGGTGTGACAGGAGATTGACTAAGAAAGTCACACAGAGGAAATGACATTTGAACAGAGCCTCCTGGAGTGAACGGGGTGGGTTCGCAGCTCTGACAACTCACCCTCTCTGAGCTGCTGACAGAGGGACCAGTTTTTCCTATCACTCCTGCCCTGCTGCCGGCTCCTCCTGCCACCACTGAGTGAGAGCTCCTGGAAGTCACTGTTCCGCATACCCACTGCACCAATAACTTCCCTCAATACCAGCACTCTTACATATGCACGCTTATAGCATATTTGTAGAAACTGAAGCTGCTCATTTGCAACAGCATAAAACCCCCAAAATGCTTCCATTTGACTTGAAGTGCACTCTTAGGGACAGAAAATATGAATTCTTAATTCCATTTTACTGAGCATCAAAATGAGGCGTGTCACCTGGAGGGACAGAACAACTGTGAGGAGAGGAAGCCCGGAATAATCCTGGGATAGAATATTTGTAAGGATAATCTTGACAGAGATCATCAAAATCAGACTGGAGCAAATACTCAGGCCATTGATTATTAACCAGTGGTAGTTGCCATAGCTCTATATTATATTGGAATAATAAGAGCTAATATTTATTGAGACCTTTTCCCATGCTAACAACCGTTCTGAGTACTTCACTTGTGTCTTGTCAGTAATCTCCCCAACAGCTCTGGGAGCTGGGCCCTTCTGTGAAGCCATTTTACAGATGAGAAGACTGAGTCAGTGCTTTGTCCAGCTCTGGCCACCACACTGCAGTTTAACATGCAGCTTGAACCATTGTTCAAGTTGACCAAGCAACTTTGAAAATGGCCACACACTTGAGATGAGGCCTGTGTTGGACTTCTCGTGACTCAGAACTCAGGACAAAGAGTAGGACTGCCAGAAGCTACCCAGGCCCTGAGAACTTTCCCCTGAAGACTGTGAAAGGTCACCACAGTGATCTAGTTTTTCCCACGTGGCTCATTGATTCCACAAGCTGTCCATGGGTGATTCTGCATTTAGGCAAACCTGGTTTCATACTCTTCTGAATGTCAACAAATAGCTTACTTTCCAGTTCCACTTTGGAATTGGTTATTCCTCCTAAACATCCCCATTTTGGGTAGAATCCAGCTCCAGAGGATTCTAACGCAATGGTGGTGCTGGGAAGAGGCAGGTGGTGAATCAGACCAAGAATCTCAGCATCTGAGTTTCAGAGCTCCAACAAAGACATTGTGCCTGCCCCGTGGGACTACAGCCCAAAGTTAGAGACAGGGGAGATGAGACAAGCATGAGTCAGTCATCTGAATGCAAGAGGACAAAAGTGGAGAAGAATTTAAATGTGTTTCTATTTTCTTAGCTCCCCAAGGATCCCTTTATGTTGCATGAGGAGGAGGACGTGGCGATGGGGGGTGACTAGGAAGTCTCCACAAAGCAGAGTTGGCATTTGGCCATGATGAGAGGGCCCCCTACAGGGTATGCACCAATAAGCTTCCCCCACCCCAAAATGTCAGAGCTTCTTTTCTTTGGCTAGAAGGATTTTGCCTATTAAAATGCAAATTCCTGGGAAAAGACAATGTTGCATCACATCAGGTCTCTTAATACCAATTTTTTATGGGGTCTATAATCTCAGAGAACATGGGTGTTGGGAAGGACTTCCAAGATCTCTGGATTCAATCCTTTCCCTTTTTGTGTATGAAACTGCAGAGAGGGTGGACCATGGTCCAGGTCATACAGTGCAGCAAGGATGAACATTGTGCCTGCCCCTTGGGACTACAGCCAAGGCTGCGAGGGCCCACGTGACCTCTGACTGCCAACAGCTGGGTTATGTGGCCCCAGAATGTTGCTCTCTATAGTCCTCATCTGGCCCTGTGTTAGATCTCCTTGAAGGATTCCTGAGCTAATGGGAAGAGGACAGATGTGGACATAGAAAAGGGACTAGCAACACAAGGTAGAGTGCAATGGTGCTTTTGACAAGGATTGGAGAAGAGAGAGCAGCCTGTGCTGGGATGATCAGGGAAGTCACCCTGAAGAGGCAGGGTCTTGCCCAGCCTTGAAGGTTGGCAGGCATTCAGATTTGGATGGACAGGAGATTCTCGTGGGGTGAGATGAAGTCAAACCTCAAAGACTGAACCATTGGGCTTAGATTTCCCTTAGGTGAAGAGCAAGCCAAGAAAGCTGAGAGATCTTGAGCAGAGACCCAGCTGGTAAGGCAAAAGTAATGTCTAAGACCTGCCTGGCAGAGGGGAATGTGGGGGACATTGGAAGGGGAAAGACCAGAGGCAAGGAGGCTCAGGTACAATAAGCCTGGTGATAGAGGACCCCTGGAAATGGGTAGGAAGGAAGAGCAGAAGGACAAGGAACCCCAAGGCTGCCCAGGCCCCACAAAGCTGTGTGGTGAGAGGAAGGCCATGGTTTCTTGAGCCCAGCAGGCACAGGTAGAAAATATTTCTTCCCAGCATGCTGGGGCCACACGACCCAGCTGTTGGCAGTCAGAGATCACTAGCCCCAGCTTCCCAGGCAACCCTGTACCAAGCCTGCTCAGCTACCCTAAGAGCAGGAAGCTCAAACTCAGCCAGCCCCAAGATGAGGGTCCTGCTCTCATGCAAGGCCCTGTGGGGCTTCTCCTCTCCCTTACAGTCTGGCACTCTCCATTTTCACTTGGCAGGCCTGAGGGTCCCCCTCACTGCCTATCCAAGCATAAGCAACTCTCTCTCTCTTCTTCCCCTCATGTTTGCCTAGACATCTTTACGCAGGTCCCTTTAATTTATTTATATTTATGAAATCTCCAAGTAGGTCAATGCACTTTCATACACATCTTAATAATTATTGATATGGGGTGGGGAGAGAAGAGGGTCACGTGGGCCCTCGCAGCCGGCTCATCCCTCTCCGTGCCAGCCGAGGTCATCAGGGACTCAGTGCAAGGAAAATGCCTTTGTTGGTGTACTAATTGCTGAGTCCGTGCCCAGCGCTGCCTTCACAGCCCCAGCTCAGCACTTCTCTGAAGGCATAGAAAATGGTTTTGTGGTTTCGAACCACACTACACCCCCAGGTCCCACTGGGCTTGTAAATGGATACGGAGCCCCGAATCAACAAAGCAGCAGCTGAGATGAAATCAGACCCTGAATCCAAAAGAAACCAGGCTGTGATTCGCACCATAAATGGAACTTAATGTTTTTTTCATGTCAGGCCCTAATATTCTCCCCCCACAATGTGTCCCCACCTCTACATGACACACTTCCTCTTACTTGACTCCAGACCCTTGTCCCAGGTTGGTGGAGCTTCTGCCTCTGAGCACCAGTGTGCTCCTGATAGGGAGCTGTAACTTGGGGACCAAGCCTGGTGCTCTGTGTCAAGTATAAGAGGAAGTGAATTTGGGGGAGATAGGATGAGCTCAGGGGGCAAAAATGTTTCTGGAAAAGAGGGTAGAATCAATGTGAACAATTGACAACATTTACTGATATTGATTTCTAGAAAGGTCATGCCTGGTGTGCTTGAGGAACAGCAACAATTGAATCCATGGGATTTGGGGTCTGAAATTCTGAGTGTGAATCCTGGCTCCATGACTTGCTAGCTGTGTGACCTGAAGCAAGTTAACTAATATGTCTAAGCCCCAGTGGCCTCTTTTATAAAACGAGAATCATAATGGTGTCTAACTCAGAGGTGTCTTGAGGGTGAAGAGATGACATAGGCACATCAAATTTTGAATGCATGGATCCTACCTGCATTTATCTCAATTAATTATGCTCCAATGCATTGTATTGGGTCAAAGAAGCCAGCCTCGAAAGGCTGACTGCTGTACAATTCCATTTATATGATGTTTTGGAAAAGGCGGAAACCTAGAGACAAAACAGATCAGTGGTTGCCAGGAGCTGGGGGAGGGAGAAGGACCAACAACGAAGGTACCCAAGGGGATTTGGCAGTGAAGAAACTGTTCTGTACCTTTCCTGTGGTGGTTGGTGTGTTCCCTACTGTAGGCGTATGTCAGAACTTGCAGAATTGTGCTCGAAGATGGGTGAGTTTATGCAGATTCTACCTCAGTAAATCTGACCCCTCCAAAAATAAAGACAACATATCCTTGTAAACTCCTTAATGCATGGTGTTTACTAGGTAACTACGCTTTCCTAGTGAGTAGCGGATAGATGGTAACTTGTACTATTGTCACAGTCATGGGAAGCCCCTCCCCGCTTCAAAGTGCAGAGGCTCTGCACACACATATTGCAAAGAGGCTGTGGCAGCTGCAGTCCTCCTCAAAGCAGGAAGTTTGGCTCAGTGACCTGCCGAGGTCCCTTCCAGTCTGTGACATTTGGTGCAGAATTTCCACCTTCTTGGCTCACCAAGGCATTTTGGCCTGAGAATGACTGTGAGTTTTTTGTTCTGGTTTGAACACCTTGGCAGGCTGGCAGACCTGGGCCCCAGCCTCAGGGCTTAATAGCCACGTTCTCACCTCCGCTCATTGTTCTTTAATCTGTATAATTTTAGGACCCTGTTGAGCACCTTCTCCATGCTCGTGGTTCCCATTAATAATCATGATCAGCACTTACCTAGGTGCTTTTCATTTTCAAAGCCCATTAATTAACACTAATTAATCCACACAGCAGTGCTAGAAGGAAGGGGAGCTATCATTATCCTGGTTGCAAAAAAGCAGTGAAGGGGAAGGTTCCAGGTGACTTGCCTATGGCTACAAAAGGGTAAGAGAGAGTGAGAAGAAAATCTTAGGCTGAGAAGCCTAGGGTCTCAGCTTCAAGTTCAAGGCCAGAACTATTAACAATTATTAGTAACCAACATTTATTGAGCAATTGCTGTGTGCAAAATACCATACAAAGAGTTTTCATGCATCTCCTCATTTAATCATTACAAGATTCCAGAGTGCCTATGTGCTGTGGTTCTCTGCTTTTTACACGTAAAGGAAAAGAGAGGCAGAGATTAAGTATGTGCCCGAGGTCACACAGCCGACACACAGTGCAGAATTCACCTGTACCCAGGCCTTAGCTCTACCAGCTAAGGGCTGCACAGAATTCTTGGAGCCAGCAGCTAGGTAAAGGCTGCTGGCAACCTTGCCTCGTTCTCACCATGTATGAGGAAGTAATATAAAGAACACAGAGAGGGAGCTGTCCCAAAAAGGAGAGAACAGAGCGGAACTATAGGACCATCTGGGTAGCCATGACATCACAACCCCCTGGAGACATTTGCCCCCTACTGCCAGCCTCAGTTTCCTGCCTTAGCTCATGAGATGACTGTTCGTTCTCTTAACAAACATTTACAGAGCCCAGCACCGCCTTGAGCTCTGGGGACACTTTGACATGCACAAGGCATGACCTCTCTGTTGGTGGAATTCACTGTCTCCAGAAGCAAAGTTGTGATGCCTGAAACAGCCTGTCAGCTAAAGAGCTGCAAAAAGCCTCAAAACTCTTTCCAATCACTTTATATTCAAAACCATATCCTTGGGCTCCACGAAACTTTTACATGGAATAACACAATTAATTATTAAATATTATAAATATATTATGTACCTCTAGAGCTGGACAGGAACTTACATTTATACATTTATTTAATAAATATTTATTGAGTACCTACGATGTGCCCAGCCTTGTTCAAGGCACTAGGAATATAGCGTTAAACAAAACAAACGAAGTCACTGACCTCATGGATTTGACATACTAGAGGAGAGAGACAGCAAACAAGCAGGAAAAAACCATCGTGAAGTATGAAATATCAGACAGTGGTATGTGCCGTACAGAGAATGACAATAGAATAAAGTAAAAGACAGTGCTCGGTACCTACTTTAAATTGGGTGGGTGGGGAGGGCCTGTCTGGGTGGTTGAGATTTAGCTGAGACCTAAATGATAGGGAAGAGCCAGCTGTGTGGTCAGGGCAAGAGCTTCCAAGTAGAAGGAACAGCCAGTACAAAGGCCCAAGGTGGAAACGATCTTGTATTTAAATTTTTATTAGTTAATTAATTAGTTTATTTAGGTACTGGGGATTGAACTCAGAGGCTACTTTACCACTGAGCTACATCCCCAGCTCTTTTAATTTTTTATTTTCAGACAAGGTCTTGCTAAGTTGCTTAGGGCCTCCCTAAATTGCCTAGGCTGGCCTGGAATATATATTTGAAGTGGTTTTTTTGTTTTTTGTTTTTTTTAATGTCTCCTCCTCAAATCCAAATTTTTCTTTTTTTCTTTTTTGGTCCTGAGGATTTAACCCAGAGGTACTTTACCACTGAGCCACATCACCAGCTCTTTTTATTTTTTTATTTTGAGACGGGGTCTCGCTGAGTTGCTTAGGGCCTCACTAAGTTGCTGAGGCTGGCTTTAAACTTGCAATCCTCCTGCCTCAGCCTCCCAAGTTGCTGAGATTACAGGCATGCACCCAGCCAGAAATGATCTGTGCCCAAGCAATGGGCAGAGAGTTGGAATGGCTGGTGCAGTATTAACTAGGATGAGAAAATCACAGAAGTGAGGTCCAAGAAGTAGGTAGGAGCCAGATTGTGGAAGACTTTAGGTCATGATAAAGAGTTTGAATTTGATTTTAAGTGACATGGAGGAAATGACATGTTTTTAAAAGGGGCACTTGGCTGTCAAGTGGGGAATGGATTATAAGGCACAAGAGGGGAAGCAGAGAGAACAATCAAGCTGCAGAGCCTGGGTGGGAGAGGAGAGAGGTTTAGATCAGGTCATGGCAACACACTTGGAGGGAAGTAGATGAATCAGGGATTTTTTTAGAGGTGGAACCCACAAGACTTGCTGATACCTGGACTAGGGCAGAAATAAACAGACAAATCAGGATCATTCCTGTATTTTTGGATTGAGTATCTGGGTGGGTCAGGATGTCCTTTATGGAGAATGAGAAGAGTGGGGAGACACAAGTTGCCGGGCTAAGGTGGCTTGAGTGTTCTGTTGTGGGCATATTCACTTTGAAATGTCAATTAGACATTAGGCTGAAATGAAAAGTTAGGTAATAGTTCTGGGGAGAGGTCAAGTCTACAGATTCAGATATGGCAAAGTATGTGTGGGATTTAAAGCCACAGGAATACAGGCCAAACCCAAGAGAGTCTGGATAGAGCAGGGCCTCGAGGCCTAGAGCACACCAACATTTTGCTGTGGACCAGAAGAGAAGAAGCAGGAAGGAGTCTGAGGAGGTGTGGCAGAGAGAGAGAGAAAAGGGGAACTGGGACAGGATGTTGTCATGGAAGCCAAGAAAAGTTAAGAGCTTCCATGGAAGGGGGTGATCAACTGGGTGGAACAAGTGGAAGAACATCTTTCTTGGCTGCATAGTTTCCAGACATGGTCATCTTCAAATCACTGTTGGATTTTTCAACAAGTATAGATGCTCAGTCCTCAGTCCTGAGCTATGGCACCCGAAACTCTGAGGGCAGCATCAGGATCCCCAGGACACCAATACTTTCTAAAACATGCTCCAAGAGGTTCTAGTACAGCTGGACCATGGGTCTGAGAACCACTAATCTAAGCCAGCTTCTGGGCCAGAGACCAGAGAGCCTCAGAAACTTTAGGTCAACCAGTAGCAGAGGACTCCAGAGTTACACCAGACTCCCTGTTACTTAAAGCAGGTCTCTGTCCATTACAACACATTGCCACTCTGGCTTGGGGTGGGCAGGGGGATATGATTTGCCATATAGAAGTAAGTTGTAGAAAAAAAAGTCACTGTTAATCAGGAATGTAAAACTGAGAGTAAGCCTGAGCCTTGTAGAAAGTGCCATGCTTTTATGTAAGATGCCTAGAATATGCAGATCAATGGTAATTAGCCTTTGAAGGCCACCGGTTCTGTGACTCCAACCCAGTTCTCAAAGGTCTGTACTTGGTTTATCCAGTTTCACTGATGAAAATGTTGAGCCTGCTGCTGATGCTCCCTGACACTCAGGATGCAGCTGGGCTCCTCTCCAGCAGTCCCTGCAAACACAGGAGCTGGAAATAAAGGGTTCCGGGTAGAGAGAAAAGAGCTTGTGGAGAACAATCAGGCTGACTCTGCTGTCCAAGGTGTTGGAGAAGGGATCGTGGGGGTGAGGAGCCTTGCATTTCCTGAGCCTGTACCATGTGCCCCAAACTGTTAGGCCCTTCAAGGACATCATCTCCCTTAATAAGCCCTGTATTTTAGTTCTTGTGCTCACCTCTATTGACTCAACAGACACTGATACCTGGAGTGTGATGAAAATGTTCACAAAATAAAGGGAACTGGGGGTAGAGAGCAGCCCCACATGTGTTTGGAGAGTCTGCCCTTAGGAAAGCCACCCTGCCACCCATGGAATGCTGAGAAGCAAGGATGGACCCAACCGGATGAGGAGGGTCAGTCCTCGCGCTCAGTGGTGGCAGCCCACTTGCATCTGGGAACCGTGGTTGACTCACCTCCTTGCTGAGTGGGAACCCCTCATTGATCATGAGGAGTCAGCAAAGCCAGGACTGAGGCCTCAGTGCAGGTCCCTCCCAAGGCAACTCCCTCCTAGGCCCTGGTCCTAAGTGGCAGAGCTGATCCTAAAGGGCTCAAGGGAAGACAGCTGCAGCGACACAAAAGCCATCACAGAGCTGGAGGAAGCAGGCTCTGCTGATAGTAGGCCAGGAACACCGCTGGTGGAAAGGGAGCCCTGCGTTTGGGCCAAGGTCTGGACATTCAGGCCTCTGGGCATCGTATTCAGAGGCCAGACAAGGACCCAAGACCGTCACCTTCTCCCTACTCTGTAGTGCAAAAGAAGGCATCATCCCACCAGCGTGGGCACGCGCCTTTGCCTTCTGATTGCCACCTTATGACACTCTACCCTGTGCCGAGGAACATTCTGCCTACCTTAGAGACCCTGGCCTGCATCTCACCTGGGGGCCAAGCTCTTATGCCAGGCTTCTCAACCCAGCAGAAGCACCAGGACAAGTTCAGCAATTCAGATGCCAGCACCTCACCCCAGCCTACTGACTCAATCTCAAAGCTTGGGCCTGGGCTTCTGAAATAAAAAGTGATCCTCATGGACATCAAAGGCTGAAACCATGGATGTGAACTTGACTATGTTGGGTCCCTCAAGCCTTTCCTCTACCATGCAACTCCTTCTTCCAGTGCCTGCAGCAGGTCTCACAGCCTGCATCGTCTAGGTGCCTTGCTCTTTAGCTGTGGACTCAGGGCACAGGACTCCCTATCAGTTTGTCCCTGGGGCTTTAGTATGTGACCAGGTATGCTAGGCCAGGCCTCCCTTTCCAGGACCTGGGCCAGGGGATCTTTTCCCATAGGATTGTTCTTTGCATTTGTTGCTTTATATGGAGTCTGGCTGCTGTTGGTGCCCTAGGAGGCTCCATGGCTTGCTAGGGGCCCCATAGCAGGAGGAGCAGAGGCCAAGAGCTCCGCTGTGTCCAGCCCTCACTTAGTCCATGGCCTGGACTTCTGCCCTTGAGGGTTAAATCCACATGCCTGGAACTATCTTCAGAGAAGACATGATCACAGGAGACACTGTGATGACAACATAGCCTCACCAGGTTCATGTCCCCTGGCATGTGCTAAAGAGCCCCTGGGTCTAGGAGGAAGGGCACCCCACAGCTCTCAAGCAGAGGCCTGTTTAAGAGCCAGGAGTAGGTGATGTGCAGAAAGGACATGGACCTGAAATACAGCACAGACCATGACAGCTCAGTTCCCAGGTCAAGAGAGCAGGTAACTCCCTGCTGAGCCACCCAGGCACAACCCCTGCACACATACACCTAATCTCCACACACAGTGGAGAAGACCAGGGCATCTCCAGAGAGCGGGGTAGATACACCAGTACTGGGCCTCTGTGGGATCACCCAAGAATCAGGACTCTGCTGTTCTTCCCTCTCTCTTTAATGGGAGGTCTCATCCAACATGGTGCCCATTTGTCCTTCTGGAGAGCTGGACCCCCAAGGGAGAAACTGAGACCAAGAGCTAGAAAGTGCCCCTCCCAGGAGATGAGGTTGGAGGGCAGGTGTGCTCTCTGACACCCCCCAACCCTCCCCTCTGGCTCCTAGGATGAATCCAGCACTCCCTCCCTCCCAGCTTTGGAACACTGCAGAATGCAGAGCCACGGGGAGCTCAGAAGGAAGAATATTTGAATATTCCACCAAGTGTGGGAGGGAGCACTGTGCTCTGTCACCAGGGAGTCCTCCACCACCTATCTCCTTGGGATGCTGCCTTTTGGCCCTGGCATGAGGTTTCAGGGAGAACTTAGCACTTATCACTTCAAGGGATGCCAGATCCTCTTGCTTTCCTGGCTTCCTGCTGGAATGATGGCTGCAGAGGACAGAGGCCTGCTGGTTTCCCCCAAGAGCCGCCTTTTCTGCCGAACCCTGCTCACCTCTATAAGTTGTGATTTGGGGATGCCTGCCCTGGGGATCAGCTGACATTGGAACAGCAGGAGAGGGAGTGCAGGATGTCACACTGTCCAGAGCCTAGGGCTAAGGGAACAGGCAGAAGGCTCTGGATGGATTGACGGTAGGCTCCTCTGTCTACCTCTAGCTGCCAGCAGCCCAGCCAGAGGGGCTCTGAGAGAATCCTCCAGACTGGAATGTGGTCAATAAGCCCCAGAGTCTGGGCATCACTGCCCATAAATGAAGACCCCTGGAAGGTTCCAGAAAGTTGGACATAAGCCTATAGGATGCACAAATAGTCTACTCTGGGCATGAGCGCTTGATAGCAGCGGGCTGGGTTTGACATGTTCAGATCAGCTTCTGGCTGTGCTACAGGATGTGTTTGAGCTGTGAGTGCTGACCAGGGCCACTTCATAACAGCGTGACCCTGAACCCATCTCTCAACCTCATTATCCCCACTTGGAGAGACGGAAGCCTGAAACAATTGCTGTCTCTAGCACTGGGCAAGTTCTGGCTCACCATTACCTCACCATGATGGCCATGGTGAACACCAGGTTGAAGGGGACCAGTCTGCAGGTCACTTCTCTCATCTGCCCCAGGGAATTGCTGACTGACCCCATGCTCTGAGAGAGCAGGGCTCTCAGGCCTGCTGGCAGGTCTCCAGGCCAGGAGAGCAGGAAGGAGCCCAAGGGGGGTCTGCTTTTACCTGCCCTTGAGCTAGCCAAGAACTTGATCCACGTCACTTATCTAATGAAGGGAAATGGGCCTGGTTTACCTTCATGCAACTGGATTTTGAGCGCCAGCTCTTTGCAAGGCACACTGACCCAGGTAATGGCCTTTCTAATGCCTGCATGGATTTACTACTGAACAGCAACCTTGGTACCAGATCAGAAATGGCTGGTGTGACCTGAGCATATACCCCATGGCTAAGTGGGGTGGGGTGCACAGCAAGAAGGCCCTGGCAGAAGAATGGGAGGGGGAGGGGAAGCCAAAGGCTTGCCATGTGTAGTCCACAATCAATCATCCACAGTCATTATAATGACAACCAAACACCAGATCAGGAATCAGGAAGCTGACTTCTCCAGGCTTCCCCACCAACCAGCTGGGTGGCAGGTCTTCATCTCCCAGCACTGGGCTGAACCCAGAGGCTACAACTGAGTGGAACCTTCTGAAAGCTTCCAGAGGTTCTTCCCTGTGAGAAATGTTTCTCTCTCCATAGAGGAAGGCAAAGTTCCCTGTAGGCATGGAAAGGATGGGTGAGGACCTGGCCCAAGGGCCCTTGCCATTCTTCCCTTGCACCTTCCTCTCAAATAATTGGTCCCAGCAGCAGAGTAGGAAACTGAACTGCTTTTCAGGACATGCCTTCCCCTGGGAATGTCTGGAATCACAGCAGCACTAGTGACCCAAGCTAGTGCTCCAGGAAGCCACAGAGAGTGGAAGAAAGAACACTGGACTGGGAGTCCAAAGCCTCGGTTCCTCCTCCCAACTTGGCTATGCACTCACTCAGCCCATGATCTTGGGATCCCTTTTTCTCTGGACTTTGGTATCCTCATCTGTAGCATGCAGATAACAGTACCTACATCTAGTACTATGTCTGGGATGTAGGAGCTGCTCAGCTAATAATAGCAATAATGGAAATGATAAGCATTTGCTTCAAAGGCCTTTCCTCCTCTCAAATCCTCTGCTCCAGTCCAGGTGGCCACACTATTTGCTCTAGAGCACAGAGGGTCAGGCCCAGCTCTGGAGCCCTGGTCTCCCAATACCCTCCCCACCAGGGCTTTGCTTGCTGAGCCCTGCTGCATCCCCCTAATGAGGCTTGGATTTCATTACCTCATTTGTCTGGGTGCCCAGCTGAAGATCATTTGATATAAGAGCTGGGTCCTGCAAGAGGCTAGTATTAATCCTTAAAGCTTAGCATCCACCCTCAGCTGCCATGTGTGGAAAGCTGGCCTCACAGCTGGCGTGGGGCCAGGCTGGCGGGAAGCAAGAGGCTATGTCCCCTTTCTGAGCTCCTCTAAGGAACAGGGCTTCAGCCTCAGCAGCAGGTTCAAGCTGCTCTGGCCAGTGTCATAGCCGGACCTCCACACCCTTACCCTTATGAAGGGTCATGGCCCTGGAGTCAGAAGTCAGTCAGCAGAGGGCCAAGCCATCTGCCACTAGCCACCAGGGCAGCATTTGCAAAGTTCAGTAATCAAGGGAAATATAAATAGGTCTTGCATACACTCAATAAACTAATCCCTTTACCATGGGACTTCTCAGAGCCATTAATTGCTCAATCACCAAAATTTATTGAACACATACTCAGTGAAAAGTACTTATCTAGCTGCTGGAAATAAGTGGTGGATAAGACAGGTATCTTTGTTCATTTTCTGTTGCTAGTAACACAAGATCATAGACTGGGTGAATTATAAAGAAAGGAGCTCTATTTTGGCTCACATTTCTGGTCCAAGGTTTAGGGGCCATAGCTGATCATGACCTTCTTTCTTGCTTCTTGATGTCTTGAGACAGCTCAGGGAATCACATGGCAAGAGACCTAGCCAAACTTGTTTTTATAGCAGACTCACTCTTCACATAAACCACTGCTGCGTTAATTGCATGAATAGATTAATCCATTCATGAGGACAGAGCCCTAATCACCTCTTAAAAAGTCCCACCTGGTCCCTCATCTTAATATCTTATAATGGGGATTAAGTTTCAATATGAGTTTTGGGAGAAGACAAACTATTCAAACCATAGCAACAGACAAGTTGAATGCTCTTGGGGAGCTTATATTCTGGAGTAGGAGGAGACAGGAAATAAATCTGTAAGCAAATAAGGGAATTTTAAATAGTGACGAGCGCTGTGAAGAAAGTGACCTGGGAAAGAGATAGGGAGAGACCAGTGTGTCAGATGCATCATGAAAGTCTGAGGGGAAGCAGCCCGGTACATGCCACGAGCAAGTCTCAGGACTGCAATTCCTTGGGAAGGTCTTGAGGAAGGCTCTTTTAAACGCTCAGATCTACTGTGTCAGTGCATGACATAAATCCTTGACAGATGCCCGTCATCTCCAAGGCAGCATTTCAGGCCTTTCAGCCAGTCCCAGCTATGGCCCAGCTCATCTCCAACTCCCTCCCTGAAGTTTAGCCCACTTGAAATTCCCCTGTCACATTCCTACAAGTTTCCCCAAGGTGTTCTCATTTCCCAGAAAACTGCTTTCTTTACCCAGCAAACATACTCTCATCCTTTAAGGCTGGATTAGACAAAGTGGGCAATCTGCTATAATAAACAACCCCAGAATCTCAGTGACTTAATCCCATCTAAGTATTCTCACTCACATCCCATCCCCGAGAGTCACTTAGGGACAGAGCCCTGTTCCTTGCAGTTTCTTCCTTCTCCTGGGCCTTAGAGTGTTCCCCTGGGTCCCATGAATGAGCAGCCAGTGCAAGAGAGAGAGAGTGTGCAGGAACACGCAGGAGGTCCTAGGAACCTGGCCTGGAGCAGGAGCAGCACATGGGCCCATCTGACTGCAGGGGAGCCTGAGAAATGTGGTTTCTTTCTTAGCCTCTAGGAAGAGAAAACTTGGGCGATTACCTGGCCAGTTCAAATATCATCCATCGCCTCTGTGAAGGCTTCCTGACCTTCCCATTAAAAAAAAAAAAAAGCAAGTGCAGAATAAAGTAAGAAAGGCGGCTTTGTGTAACACAAGAGACACGAGGTGGGAACAACAGACCTGGGCTCAGTTCCATCCCTGTGACAGGTGAGCAAGGGCACGGGGAGCCTGACTTCTGACTCTTGACTTTACAGCTCTCCAACTTTGCACAAGCTACACTCTAGGTTCCTATTCCCTGATCTATAAAATAAAAATGATGATGACAATGACGATGAGGATGATGATGATTTTATTATCCTGGGAGGACTGTTGGGTGGATAAAATGAGCTAAGAGCCCAACCCATGGCAAGTGCTCAAAAATGTTATCTATTATTAGCATAAGCTCTCAGAGCCTGGTTCAGGCCATCAGTCCTCGGGCCCTGACCTCGTCGTGGAGATGAGAGTGGGGCAGTAGGACACACATCTGCCTGGCTCACAGAATGAGCCTGTTCTGTCAGCTTTTGCAGGGAAGAGGGTCTGTACTATCCTTGATCTGGCCACACTCCCCACTCAGTCCTCTGGCTGCCAAGCCCTGAGCATGCCTGGTCATGAATCTGTCACACCCAGAGGGCAGACATGGGCCAGGCACACCAGGATCCACAGACAAAAACAGTCCCTGCCAGGCTGATTCTGAGGAAGAGAGGATCATGCCTGAGGGCCACAAAGTTGAAATGACACGTCTGACCACAGGGATGGGAGCACGATGTTATATCATACATACTGAGCCCTTTGTATGTGGTAGACACTGATCTTGGGATGGAAGTGTGGGATGCAACAGAGATCCCTATCCAGTGGGAAGACAGAAAATCAGCAATCAGAATAAATAAGTAGGTGATATACTATGTTCATGGATAGGTGCTAAGGTCAGAGATGTTAAGGAGAAAGTAGAGCAGGGAGAGGGGATGCGGAGGAAAGGGCAGGAGGTGGGACACCATGTTGAGTGGGGTGGTCAGAGAGCCTCACTGAGAAGTAAGGTTTGAGCAAAGACTTGAAGAGAGGAAGAGTGAGGAATGTAGGCCTGGAGCAGAGCTTCTTGGGCAGAGGACCAGTAGGGGCAGAAGTCTGAGGCAAGAGGGTGCCTGGCACAATCAAGGCACAGAAAGGAGGCCAGTGCAGCTGGAGTGGGAGTTTTTCCAGGGCCAGTGAGGTCTATTGACAGAGGATGATTGTTCTAGAACAGAGAAATGTCCCATTGGCCTCTTGAGAACCATATATAAAAGCAATAAACAGGTTGAATCTCTCTTACCCAAAATGCCTGCAACTAGAAGTGTGTTAAATTTCAGATTTTTTCGGGGTGGAGGGGGATTCTGGAATATTTGTATATACATAATGAGATATCTTGAGGAAGGGACCCAAGTCTAAACATCAAATCCACCTTATACACATAGTCTAAAGGTAATTTTATACAGTATTTTTAATGTGCTTGTTTTGACTGAGGTCACTTGTGGAATTTTTCACCCGGGGTGTTACACTGGTGCTCAAAAAGTTTCAGGTTTTGGAGTATTTCAGATTTTTGGATTAGTGTGTTCAGCCCATAGCTGCTAACTGCCTTCCCAAAGTGCTCAAAGAGCAAAGTGTTTGTGCACAAGGTAGAGAAGCTTCCCACATAGACTGGGGTTCTGTCTGAGAAGCTATGGCCATTAACTTATAAGTCCTAAGTATCAAGGACAGCTCCAGTTGGTGTCCCCAGGTACCTTTCTGGGGAGCAGAAATGTGAGTGAGTCCGTTGAAGCTTTAAAGCCAGGCCTGCTTTTTACCTTCTGGCAGATGCAATATTTCACAGGCATCTTTTCCCAAAATAGATCTTTTTGGTTGGCCTGGAAAACCTGCTGAGGCAGGTAACCCTGCTCCTCACGGCTCCACTGCAGCTCCTGGGAACTCCTGAGCAGCTCTGCCACCGGCGCTACCGGCCTCAACTCAGTTTGCTGTTGAGCCAGTTTTGAAGGGTCTTGAAGCTGAAGAACAACCCCTGGCTTGTTGCAAAAGTTCTTGTAGGTGTCACTTGACCATACTTAACCTTTGCTCTCCCCACAGGTCTGGTCGTCCATCTGTGTAGCCACTGAGGGGCACACAAAACACGCACCCGACTCGTCAGTCATTTCACATCTACTCTTTATTGCCTGCTTGCACTGGCCTAGCCCGGGCCTGTCCCAAATCGTATGACTTACTCTCTGCCTTCAGAATAATCCTCACTGTTACAGGATGCATCCCACGGGGAAACAGTGTGACGACGGTCGCTTTTTCTCCACTTTCCATTTTTTTTATCACTTTGTGTAATTACACTCTGGGGCCCGTTATAATGGTTCTTCCCAAAACTTACTACACTTGCTGCTTTGCCATTTTCCAAACACGAAGGAATTGGTGCAGTGGTCATAAGCTAAGAACAAACTCAGCAAACACGTGACAGACAACCTACAGGGGACCCCCCCACCCCGGGCATGACTGCCCTCTGGTACATGGCTTTGCTCACACATATGAGAGTGTGGAAGTAGAATGGTGACAGATAGAGGAGCTTTTACTGCCTGTTTTTAAAATGCACCTGGCCCTGACCCCACCTCAGCTCTTTCTCACATTTGCCCTCTGCTCAGGGTCCATAGCTAAGAAGCCCCAGAGCAGGGCCACTGGCTGGTGAGCTAAGTTGTCTCAACAACATGGTGCTGCCACGTCTTCCATCTCAGCTGGCTCTGGGTTATTCTTTAGGGTGTTTTTCCTCTCTTTTTCCTTTATCCCCCTTTTCCTAAACCTCCTAACTTGTCTGGTATATGCAAGAAACAAACTAAGCCTGGTGTGGAGGCACATAACTGTAATCCCAGCAACTTGGGAGACTGAGGCAGGAGGATCTCGAGTTCAAGGCCAACCTGGTCAACAAGTTTAAAAAAAATGAAAAGCACTGGGAATGTATCTCACTGGTAAATTGCCACTGGGTTCAATTCCTAGTAGAGAGAGAGAGAGAGAGACAGAGACTCTGGGCTGCCCCCAGAGTCAGCCACAAGCAGCCTCCACTCTAGGACCAGCTTTGGGGTGAGCGACACACCGCCAGGAAATGACCTGATCCTTCAGTCACTGCTCTTGACATTCCTTGCATTTTAGCGAGCAGGGAGCTAGAATGGGAGGTATAAATGCAGGCACATCGATCAGTAATAAGAATAATAACCTTTATCTTCCAGATCAAACCCTTTCATATAGTATTTCTAAGTCTTAGAACATCCCTATGAGCTGGGAACAGTGGTGCCCATCTGTAGTCCCAGCAACTTGGGAGGCTGGGTAGGAGGATCATAAGTTCAAGAGCAGTCTCAACAACTTAGTGAGACCCTGTCTCAAAGTAAAAAAAAATAAAATAAAAGGACGGGATGTGGCTCAGTGATAGAGTTTCCCTGGGTTTAATCCCTCATACCAAAAATAAAGAAAAGAAAATCCCTATAGTTTGGTTATGTTTATCCCTTTCCCATTTTAAAAAGAAGGAACTTGCTGTCCACCTTCATTCATTCGCCTGTTCATTCGCCTGTCCCCCATCAGTCCATTACAAGGTGCCCGCTATGTTAGCTGTGGCTAAGAACTAACGTGTGAGGCCAGGCCTGTGCAATTCTACTGCTCCCCACTAACTCAGACTCTTGGACCTTGGGCCTCAGGGAAATGGCCTTCCGGCCAAGGAGGTCCATGTGCATGCGGTGGCAGGCTCTCCCTGATGAGGAACCCTGGAGTCAAGGCATGGGGGAAGGGGAGTGTTCTGGAACATTCAGGGAACAAACTGACATAGGTGGCTGGCATTTGTGGGGCTTGAGGGTTCCCTTGGGACCTATGATGGGTCAGTAATGGAGCTTGCACTCTTCTGGCCCCATGTGGCAGGAGAGCATGAGAGTCACTTCCACTCCCCAGCAGCTGACCCTTCCTGTGAGATCAGACCCAGAGCCCCAGAAAGCCTGCCCCTCTGAGCCCAGGCTGCAGACTAAAGAGCCCCCATAATCAACAATATTCCATTCCCTCTCAGCACTGTGTCTCCAGCAAAGGTTGCAAAGCTGCTACACCCCTCCCCCCCCCCCATTTCCAATGCATACACCTTCTCTGCATTGATGTTTCTCTTGGAATTTTATTTTATTTTTTGGACCAAGGATTGAACCCAGGGGTTCTTAACCACTAAGCCACATCCTCATCCCTTTGTAATATTTTATTTAGAGACAGGGTCTTTTATTTAGAGACAGGGTCTCGCTGAGTTGCTTAGGGCCTCACTAAGTTGCTGAGACTAGCTTTGAACTCATGATCCTCCTGCCGCAGCCTCCCCAGCCACTGGGTTTACAGGCGTGCACCACCGTGCCCAGTCCTCCTGGTCTTCTATGTCCACGGAGTCGCTGTGTGCAGTCACTTAGTCATGCCCCTTCTATCAAGGGTCTACTTGTGCCAAATACCATGGAAGGCACTGAGGGTACCACCAGGATCAAAACAGACATGGTCCTGTCCTCAGGGAGCGTGTGCATTAGTGGGGAAACCATACATGAATGACAATCACACTGCAGTGTTCCCAGCAAGCCCGGTGCTCCAGGGACAAGTATGAGGGGCCTCTAACCCATACTGATGGTCCTGGAGGGGTTTTCAGTGGAGGTGAAAGCTGAGCTGGAACCAGAAGAGAAGGCAGTAACCAAGCAGGGAAGGTGGAGAGGGAAACAGACAAGACCATCAAAGGCAGAGGGAACCAACCTCATGTGCAAAGGCCAGGAGGAGAGGGAAAGGGAACCAAGGCTACAGGAGGCTCCGGTGGGTGGAGTAAGGTGAGTAGGGAGGACGGCTGGAGGGGTGGCTAAAGAAGCAGGAAGGGACCTTGTCTTGAAAAGCCTGTACCAAGAACTGTAGACAGTTCAGGCTTCATCCCCACCACTGGCAGAGCAGCTGTGCAGTTTTTTTTGTTTAGTTTTGTTTAATATATTTTTTTCAGTTGTTGAGGGATCTTTATTTTATTTATTTATATGCAGTGCTGAGGATCGAACCCAGTGCCTCACACATGCTAGGCAAGTGCTCTACCACTGAGCCACAACCCCAGCCCACAGTTGTGTAGTTTTAAGAGAAGTGGCAGATTCAGTGTTAAAGCCCCGAGAACTCTGAAAGGCCACTTGGCACAACCCCTTATTTTGTATAAGGAAACCAAAATTCAGAGAGGGGGGCAGCCTGCCTGGGCTCACTGCAGAGTCTGTCAGGACCCGGACATCCTGACCCAGTGTTGGGAGCTCACTGCTCTGGACCACAGTCTAACAGCCTGTCAGGAGGAAACTGAAGATGCAAGAGGGAGGGGGTTCGTGGCCCTCCTCCACTGCCCTGGTGAGAAGAGGGCAGCCATGGCCTGCTTCCTGGGTGCTCCCATCCTGCACAGAACTGGCACCTGAAAGCTCTTATCTAGTATTTGAGGCACATGTGCCAGTGGGCCCTCTGTCCCTCATGATCTGGGGTGGGGTCTGCTCCTACAGCCTGAGCTTTCCTGCTCACCAGCCAGATGGTTGTTGTGCCCAGGAGGCCCAGCTCCCACTCACCTCCATCTCTGTCCTGAAAACCATCAGACAGCCCGGAGCCCAGCCTTCAGGACAGCTCTTGGTCCAGGCCCGGCCAGGAGTGGGAGTTGAAGCTTCATTAAGCATTTCCTGACACTGCCTCCCTTCATTATATGGTACCATGAAGATTAATTTTGCAAAAAGAAGCAAAGACCTTGGAGAGGAGACCTTGGATGGTGGGGAAGAGGGATACAAGGCCCACAGGATGAAAGCCACTGTCACCCCTGGAGCAGGGAGGGCTGGACATGCTGCTCTTAGACCAATTCACCAGGCCCCTCATGCAGTTGGCACGGAGCTGGATTCCATGATGCCCTACAAAGAGGCAGGGGTTGAAGCAGGGCTGGGAAGGTTGCGCTCTCCAAATCCTAGAGGGTTATAGAAACAGCCTTCACTGGGAGCCCAGAGTCTGGGTTCAGAGTCTGGCTTTCCCACAGAACTGTCTATCCTCAATTTTCTTACATGTAAAATAGATTCTTGATATTTGCCCTTTCTACTGATATGCAATATGCAAATTAATGAGAAGGTGGGTTTGAAAGCACCAATATAAAATATAATGAGAATGTGACAGCAGAGAAAGGGACTATGGTGGCAACAGGGCGGTTTCTAGACAGCTTGGAATGTCACACCTCATGCGCTGATAGAGTTGTTGTACTGGTTAAAATATGCTGTATTAAAATATCAGTATTGTGCCTGGCTTTGTGAAGGCACCTGTCTTTGTTTTCTGCTGCTATAACTGACTACCATAGACTGGGTAAGTTATAAACAATAGAAGTTTATTTGGCTCATGGTTCAGGAGGCCAAGAAGTCCCAGGTGGAGGGACACATCTGGTGAGGACTCTCTTGCTGTTATAACTTGGCAGAAGGCATCACATGATGACAGAACGTGGAGGGGGAGCTGAATTCTCCCCAATTCCCAAGGTAACAGCCTTCATGCATTCACAAGGGCGGTGCCTAATCACCTCTTAAAGGTTCCACCTCTTCATACTGTCACAGTGTGGCAGTTAAATTTCGACATGAGTTTGGGAGCAGACATTTCAACCATAGCAGTGCTCCATAAATGGAGGCTGCATTTAGATCTACTATCAATTTTATCATCACCATCATCACTACTGAAATGCATCCTTTCCAGCCCTTGAGTTCTTCAGTCTGTCCCTGATCACAAGTGGTCCCTTCTTCCCTCCAACACAGACGCCACCTGAGTGTCTCCCACCCTGTCATCCTGCACCTGCCCCTTCCCACAGCCAGGCCTGAGTTTAGTTGAGGGAGCCACCAGAGGAGCTCTGGGTACTGGGCAGATCTCCACTGGCTTCTCCCCACTGACCCCAGCTGCAGGCAAGCTGTCTAGAAACCACCCTGTTGCCACCATAGTTCCTTTCTCTGCTGTTCTCCCCTATGTTCTCTGTCCTCTCACCTGACACCCCAGCCAACCTCCTGCCACCATGCTTGATCAGCACCCCTCGCCAGCCTGCCTCTTTATAGGCATTCCTCTTTCTCTGACAGGCAGCTCTCTTCAGGGTCCTCGGAGCCTCTCCTCCTTCCTCTACCTTCTCCAAGGTGCTGCCAGGCAGTTGCTGACAACCAATGCTCAGCCTGCCACACCTAGATGGTCACAGCTTCTTCTGTCGGCTCTTCAGCTTGCCTGGGAGACGCTGGCTGAATGTGAAGCCCACCCTCCTCTTTTCTGCTTTGGCCCCCTATCCTCTGGTCTAACAACCAGCACCATTGACACTTTAGGCCAGATTAACCTTTGTGGTGGAGCCGTCCTGTGCCTGTAGAATGCTTAGCAGCACCCCTGGCGTCTACCCACTCTACCCACCCCCATCACGACAACCCCAAATATCTCCAGACATTGCCATATGTCCCCAGGGGGCCAAAATTACCCCTGATAGAGGACCATGCCCTAAATCTACAGCTGACCTTGGCCTCTAAGGCCAGAGTTCTACTTTCTCCCCACCCCACCCCCTCTCTCCATGCTCTGTTCATCTTCGGGTCTCCGCACCCCTCACATCCCACCAACACCACAGGGCCCTCTGCAGCCCACACTGGGCTCAGCTCCTCTGTAGCTTGAGCTGCTGCTCTTTCTTCCGGCTGCCCCAACTCAGGATGGAGGCAGAACACACAAATTGCACAGTGGAATGTTCACTAGCACCTGGGGCCTCTCACGGAAGAGAGGCTGGGGGTCTGAGTGAGGTGGACAGGGACCCTGGGGAGCTCCAGCTTGGCTTCCTCCCCACTGCCGCCATCCCTTCTGTGGATGTCAGGTCCCTCCAGGGAGCGAGGGCAGGAGTGGGGCTGGGAAGATGTTCCACTGCCTGCAAGGGTACCAGAGGCAGCAGGAGAACAGGTAGGTCACTGTCCCTAGACATCAGGGGTTCAAAGGCCCTTGTCCATTTCAGTAGCTTAGACTTTCTGCCTAGTCCCAGGAGGTCACTTCTGGGTCCAGCCAGAGCGTCTCCTGCCAGACTCTGCCTCTGCACCTGCTTGCCACAATCCCCAGATAGCCTCCCACCAGTGACACTTCACTCTCACTATCTAGGGGCACTTTATTTCTTTAGCATCACCAAGAAGAGCTCATAAGTTCTAATGTCCATTGGAAAGATCCCTTACCAAAGGTCTGGTCCAACTTCCATCCTGTCCAGTCTTGTCAGAACCGACTCTCCCGTGGCCCTCTCCAGGAGGGGCATTGCTCCCTGCTTCCTGGGGAGATACCCACACGCCACTCTCTCCTAGCACCCTCTTCCCCCAGACCAACATAATCCATCAAAATGGATGAGCAGGACAGCTAAGGAGAGGTAGGCATGGGTCTGTGGAGTTCCAGGCAGGTCTCTACAAAAGGCTGCCAACCCTTCCCCAGGACACACACAACCCTACAGGACAAGCTGACTTCTCAAGGCCCTTGACCCTCGTGTGGAGGTCAGGGACAGGGCCCTCAGCATTCACATAGCTATACAGGTGGCTGTCTGCAGCATCAGACCTATTCCCCACTCTCAAGGCCCTGGTGTCTTGTGGGATCTCATGGAGGGTTGTGACTTTGTCTCTAGCTCTTCCCCCAACCCCTCTGCCTGCTTCCTCTTGGGCCCAATAGCAGGGTAAAATTAAATGATGACCATGAGTGTGGGAAAGAAAAGGTGTGGCTTTCACTCTGATGCTCTCTGGCCCCCAGGCACCCAGCTTCTCCCAGCCCCCACCATCAACCTTGTCCAATTCACCCCTCCACACTTCCTTCCATTCAGCACACTGACACACAGAATCCTTCCATGGAATCTCCTTGCCCTGGCACTTGAAGCCCCCACCTCCATTCTCCACCACTGGGACCTCCGTATAGCCCCCCACTTACCCTTCAGCTCTACCACAGGTTTCATGGCCCCTCCAAACCCCAGGGTACTGAGATGTCCCCACCCCCATCACCCCTTAGGGTCACAGACACCCACCCAGTCCTGTCCCTTTAGAATCGCTTGTCTCCCAGAATTTTCAGAACACACCTGTGAGATCGGAGCTGTGACTAACCCCCTTAACAAACATGCAAACTGGGGCACAGAGGAATTGGAAATTGACGTCAGTAAGTGACAGAGCCAGGATGTAACGTTACCTTATTAATATTTCAATACAGCACTTCATTCTCTGTGAATTTTATGATTGCTTTGAACTCTGTACCCATTAGCAGCAGCTCCCCATTCCCCCTCCCTACAGTCCCTGGCAACCACCATTCAGCTTTCTCTCTCTATGAATCGATTACTCTAGGCACCGCACACAAGAGCAAGCCATCAGGTGGCTTGCATCCCTTTGTGCCTGGCTTATTTCACTGAGGATGATGTCCTCCAAGTTCATCTATGTCGTGGCATGGGTCAGAATTCCCTTCCTTTTTAAGGTTGGATAGCATTCCACTGTGCGTCTACACAACATTCTGTTGCTTCATCCATTCGTCCATGGACACTTGGGTTGCTCCCATCTTTGGGCTGGTGAACACAATGCTGTTAGGAACAGTCCCTGCTTTCTGTGCTTTGGGGTTTGCACCCACAAGTGGAATTGCTGGATCGTGTGATTCTCCTGGAATTTTTTGAGGAGACATCGGGGCATTTCCCTTGGCAGCTGAGCCACTTAACTTCCCGGCCATCAGGGCACAAGGATCTGACTTCTGCACATCCTCTCCAGCGCTTGTTATTCCCTGAGTTTGGGCTTGGTTTCTGCTTGTGTTACAGTGGCTTCCTAGTGGGTGTGAGGTGGGATCTCATTGTGGTTTTGGTTTGCATTTCTCATGCTGAGCATCTTGGCCTGAGCTTATTGGCCCCCTTGTATCTTCTTGGAGAAATGTCTATTCAAGTCCTTTGCCCATTTTCAAACCAGATTGTTGGGGTTTTTGTTATCATTAGGTGTTCCTTAGATATTCTGGCTATTAACCCCTAATCAGATATATGATTTGCAAATATTTTCTCACATTTCATGGTTGTCTTCCCTCTGCTGATTATGTCCTTTGATGTACAGAAGCCTTAGGTTTTGATGTAGTCCATTTCATCTGTTTTTTCTTTTGTTGTCTGTGTTTTGGGTGTCGTATTCAAGAAATCATTGCCAAATCCAATGTCATGAAGCTTTTACTCTATGTTTTCTTCTAAGAGTTTTATCATTTTAGCTCTTACATTTAGGTCTTTGATCTGTTATGAGTGCCTATCTTTTTTTTTTTTTGAAAATGAGAGCTTTCCTGGAAGCTCTTCCCCATCCAACACCTATCTCCAATAAATTTGATCTTGTCATCCAGAACAGGCAACAATGGGCATTTTGCCAGTCCAAACAAATTTAGGAGAAAGGGAGAACAGATATTGGATAGACAAGGAGCAAACACTCATATGGTCGGCAACCACTCACTTCCTCAGGCCGGCTGGGGACAGCCTTGAGCTGGGTTCTTAATAGACAGACACTCAGGTGTCTGGGTGAACTAAAGGTTCAAGCCCTGGCTGCCCACTTCCAGCCTGTTACCTCCAACAAGAACTTAACCTGGCTGAGCCGATTGCCTCAACTTCAAAATGTTAATAACAATCACTTCCTTTTCTGCAAATACTTTACAGATGACGAGGCTCTCTTTGGTATTTACCCTTTTTCATCCTCACAAGGACTCCGTGAAGTAGATAGGGCAGGATTTACTTAATCTCTGTTTTCAAGATGAGGACATGATTACCCAGAGAAGTTAAGTGATTTTTCCCAAGGTTGTTCAGCTGGTAAGTTCCAGAAAGGAGCCTCTGTCTCCCTAGGTATGTAGTGCCCTCCCTCTCCATTGGGAGGAGCGGGTAGAGGATGATAGTTATGAAATGAAGACCCAGAGAGAAGCGAGCTTTGGGTGTTGTTTGGTTTCTCAGCATCTGTGTAGATTAGGGATGATCCTCTTTGATCCATGAGAGTTGGACCAGGTGAGGACGGGGTCAGGGAAGGAGGGCCAAGGCCCGGCTTCGCTGCTGGTACCCGTGGGTTCCCAGGGTGATGGGGCGAGGCAGGGAACGCTCCACTGGCCAGCATCCCCAGCAGCCCCACTAGCAGGGAGGTGGCTCCAGGGAATGTTTCCCCTGGTCTCAATGTGAGGAGAGCAGAGGCAGGCTGAGTCAGACACTGCCGGTTGCCAGCTCACCTCAGTGTGGCCTGCAGGCTACCTCACCAAGCTCCTGCCTCTCTCCCTCCTCCAGGGCTGCCCCACCCGATCCCCCACCTCCTCGCCCCCTCCTTGCTCCCTCCTTTCAAAGGCATAATGAGTGTGATAAGAAATTGTCTGTTAACAGGATTAGCCATGGAAATCTCTTGTCCCCTCCCATTCATTCTGTAATACTCATCTCCTGTCCTGTCGTTTTCTGCTGGTATCAGAGGCTCTGGACCACCTCGGGGATATTAATTCCTCCTTGTTCTTTGATCACGGAATTGCTAATAGCTAGGATGCCCCCCATTGCCACTGGGTCACCAGGCTCCTGGGTAAATCACATGAGGCTTTTGCAGGGTCTCTCCTAAGGCAGTGGCTCCCTAAATTTCTTCAGTTCTGAGGGCAGCACCTGCCTCTAACTTAGAGGCAAAGGAGGTAGGTCTAAAGTTGAAGCTTAGGTAATAGAAGAATGATAAATGGATGCCCAATCCAGTTTTCTTTATTGTTCTTGTTTGTTTTGTTTTGTTTTTTTGCAGTGCTAGGGACAGAACCCAGGGCCTCACACATGCTAGGCAAGTGCTCTACCCAAGTGAATCTCTAGAAAAGGTAGCAGGAAAAGAAGGGGACTGCCTGTCCCATGTCCCAAAACCATTGTGAGGACAAAGAAAAGAGGCCAAGTCTAGAATATTCCTAGACCTCACAGTGCAGAAACTTTGACTCGAGTCAGCAGGGCATTTTCACTGAGAGGAAGAGAACCTGGGAGGCCGGTGCCTAGAAGAGTTAACAGAGGTGGGGAGGAAATTGCTGTAGTCAGAAGATGTGAGGTCAGAACTAAATCTAGGTTAATTTGGACACCGTTTTGTGATTGATTGTGCAGAAAGAGTCAGCAAGTGAGAGGTGGGAAATTGTACCTGTCTGGTGAATGAGCCCAGAATTCCAAGTGCCATTTCTCGGGAAGCCAGGGAGCCATGTGATGGCAGAGTGGGGAGACAGCATGTGCCCAGGGAGATGGCGGGGCCGATTTCTCTGCTGGGTTACAGGTGCACAAACAGCTCCGCAAGAATCGGCAGTTACACTTATTCCGTGTGTCCAGCCCCATGCAAAGCCCAAACGACACTTGCAGGCTCATGTTTGTGACACCCTGAAAGATGCCATCGTTAAGAGTTAAGGTTACTGAACAGAGGCTGGGCTTCCAGAACAGGCGTCCTCGGAGGAAGGGAGGCCTCCCTCCCAAAGGAGCGGCAGAGGCCAACAATCCAGTTCAAATCCCAGCGGTGGTGTTCTCTGGCTGTGGTGGCCTTGGGCATGCCTCTGAGCCTAGTGTCCTCTCCCATAGCACGAGGACAATGTAGCCTGCCTCTGAGGATGAGATTGAGATATAGAGTACAGTAGCATGTCCTCCTCCAAGGTCTCGCTCCCTGAGGTTTTCTGCTTGCACTCAGCCAGCTTCTGCGTGGCTCTGTGCTCCTCCTCCTGACATTGGGCAGAAGGTGAATGGTGACCTAAGGCCTGTCACAATGCCTGTGTCACTCACCTCACTTCAGCGTACCACGTAGGCATTGTACTGTCTCACGTCATCACAAGAAGGGTGACTACAGAACAATAGGGTGTTTTAAAAGAGAAAGAAAAAGAGATCACATTTGCCTGACTTTTATTATTGTGTATTATTATAATTGTTCTATTTTATGATTAGTTATTATAGTTCATTTCTGACTGTGTTAATTTATAAATTAAACTTTATCATAGGTATGTATATATAGGGAACAAACAGTACATATAGGACTTGGTACTCTGGGCAGCTCCCAGCATTCCCTAGGGGAACATATTCCCTGAGAGGAAGAGAAGACACTCTGTGTAGCACTGTACCTGGCACATGATGGAAACTGACCAATGAGAGGAACATCCCCACCTCTCCCTCCTTCTCCTCCCCCATCTGCTGCCACCAAGGAAGATAAGCCATCAATGAAAAAAAATTAAAAATAAATTTACCATAAAAAGCAAGTATATGGTGGAAGTTGGGTAGGGGGCACTCCTCAGCAGAGGAAGATGTCAGGGTCTGGCAAGGGGGAGGACATGACTTAAAGCCAGCAGATGTCAAGAGTGCACTGCAGCAAGAAGACAGGGAGCTCAGCAGAACCAGGGTAGGGGCTTGTGTAGCTCACCCTTTCAATCAGACACACGCACTTGAGAACTGACAAGACAAACGTTGATGGGACTGTGAACATCTCTGCCTTTGCTGATAACCTGGCACAGCTGATGGGTTGTGTGATCTCACTGATTAGCCCATAAATAAAAAAGGTAGGTGTCCAAATAGTGAGTGGCCTCTGCTATTTGAACAGCATGAGAGGAACTGTAAGAGTTCTAAGAGGGAAATGGCATGTAAAAGTGATCTAGAATCAACAACCTGAGTGGTCACCCTAAGTTCCGGATGGTGCTGAAATGGGCATTGGTTGAATTCTTCCCAGGAAGCAGGTCCTATCCAAGAGAGGGCTCACTTACTGATCAGTTACTCTCAGGCACCAGGACAGGGGCCTCAACTTGGGTGCCCACTAAAACCGTTTGATATTATTATTGATATTATCATTAGCACAATTTTATAGATAAGGAAACTGAGTCTGAGAAGTTAGGTGGCCTTGCAGAGGTCATGGAATTAAAGTCTGTCTGACTTCAAAGCCAAGGACTTACCATGGAGGTAAAGAGATCAAGATTCATTTACTCATCCATCCATCCATTCATTCCATCCACAATTTTTTTTTTTTTTTTTGGATGCTGGAGATTGAACCCAGGAGTACTTAACCACTGAGCCACATCCCCAGTCCTTTTTATATTTTTATTTTGACATAGGACAGTGCTAAGTTGCTTAGGCCCTCAATAAGTTGCTGAGACTGGTTCTGCCTCAGCCTCTAAGTTGCTGGGATTGCCGGCATGTGCCACTGCACCTGACTCCCAAATATATTTTGAGCTCCACCACAAATGTGTAGTAACCAAAACAGCCCATAGCAATGGACAGGCAGGCAGCCCCTACATGGTAGAAGCCATAGCCTCATTCACCAACAAGCACTGGACCTTTGCTGAGCACCAGGCATGGGCTGTGCCAGGGACTGGAGGCAGAGGTGCACAAACCTACCAACTCCTCTTGGCCTTCAGGGGCTTCAGCCTCTTATCATGGAGCTTCTCTTTGCACCATGTGGACACCGGAGGCCTCTGAAGCAGGCACACTCTGGGTGGGAAGGTGGGAAGGACAGAGGGATGATCTGCCATCCTGGTGCCTCTGGAGCCACACAGGTGCGGACCTCAAATGGCTCTGAAAGGTTACTGTACCATATCCATTTGAGCCACATCTCCTTCTCAGGCACTGTGTAAGACCAGCTCTCAATTCTTGTCTGTAAGCACGCCATTGTTACCAGAGACACCAGATGAAGGAAATGAAGCAGAGACAGAAATAAGCCCCTGGGATTCTTGATTCTGCACCACCATAGCAGCACAGTGTCTCCTCCCAGCAACTGTGTGTCTGCGTGTCTGTGTGTGTGTGACTGTCCCACTTTAGGGAACAGGAAACTGAGGCTCAGGGTTTCCTCCTGGGACTTGCTTCCAGGTCCCACAGTTCTGAAATGGCAGACCTCGCTCTTCCAGCTCTGTGTCCAGTGCTTTCTGTACAGTGTAATTTAATCAGGGTTGACAGCATTAGGAATTCCCAGCCCTGCCCAGGTAGAATGGGAGTTCAGAAGAGAGATACGTAGTATCTTTAAGGAGTCTGAATTGTATCTGGCAAACTGAAAATGGCCCCCATGGAATGGTTAAGAAACCATCCAAATGTGAAACTTGAGGACTGTCCATATCCCAGGATGTGACCCAACAGTGGGGACCGTGAACTATGTGGAAAGAGAGGGGAGCCTTCCTTAGCTGGACTCCCAGAGAGGACTTGGCGGGCCTGCTGTGGTGCAAGGAAGGGGTGCGCTAATGGGAAAGAACCGGGGAGAAGTCCTGTGGCAATGCGGTAAACCAAAAAGCACTTGGCAAAAGCATAGTTTCCAATTTGACAGCCCCAGTATTGATATTTGGGGCAAGTTGCTTCCATCTCTTTGATTCTCAGCTTCCTCATCTGTTGGAAGGGAAGAGAACCTTTTCACCAAGGATTGAACAAGATGGTGGGAAGCGCTGGCCCAGTGCTGCCTCCCATTCCTTTGTGTAATGCCAGCTGGGACTGTGCTTGGGATCCTCAGGAGATTACATTCTAGGGACATGCCAGGCCTTGGTGTCTCAGTCCACACCCCATCCAGAGACAGACAGTCTTCATGGGGAGGGTCTCCTTGAGGAAGGAGTGTGGGCTGAACTCTGAGGGGTGGGTCAGAATGTGGAGAGGGAGTGGGAAGTGTCCCAAGTTGTCCCAAAGCTGGAGAGGAGGAGGGAACCTAGTCCAATGGAGGATCAGAGGTGGGGTAGAGGGTGGATGGTGGGCTTTGGCTGCCCTACTAAGGAGTCTGGTCTTTATCCTAAAAAACATAGGAAGCCACAGGGTCGCTTTCAGTGTGCTCAGATGTCCATTTGAAGAGGATCTGGCTCCAGCAAGACAATAAACCAGATGAGACCACAGCAGATACAGAAGGCCCCTGATAAAAGACCGCAGGTGTGGCCTTCGTGGTACTCACTGGGGAGAGAGGGCAGAGCGGGGAGCCAGGGCTGCATGTGTCAGAGTGGATCCTCTCCTTCTCTGGGCTGTCTTTTGGTCGCAGAGCCACCTAGCATGAAAGAATAACCCTAAATGCCCAGTGGCAGACGGGAGCACAGAGTGGTCCTTCAGAGGAGGAGCAGAAGGGTGGGGGTGCGCCTTCGAGGTAAGCGCTGGGTAGGCGGCCGCTATTCCTCTTCCCCAGGCCTAAGGACACAAGGAGGCCCCTCCCTGTGGCTGCCTGGCTTTGGGGGTTCTGTGGAAGTGGGGCAGTTTTCCCGATTGTAATAACAGTCGTTTCTATTACACCATGAGCATCTGACATGGAGTGAGGAGCCATGAAGCCCCCCGGCGGGAAACATAAAAGTGGGGGTGGGGGCTTTGGGGAGAGTTGGAGGCTGTCGCCCCTGGCTGGGCTCTGCCATGTGCAGCGAAGGAGGACTGGGAATAAAGAGACTTATTTCAGCACCCTGTTATTATGGCATCTTGTTTTCATAGTTTGTTCAACAAACCTCTCCCCCCCTCCTCTTTTTTCATCTTCCTCTCTCAGCAAATCCATTTAAATGCAATTCTATTCTTAAAGCGGCCCTCTCATGCATGTCTAATGAATGTCAGGGAGACACTATTACAATAGGGCCGAGGAGGGTCCAATCGGCAGTGTGTGTACAAGTCATTTGAAAGGAAGCCTGGGAGCGCTCCAGTCTTATTACAGCATAATTAGAAATAAAATCTTGTTGCAATAGGAGAATGAGAGATGTGTGCTAATCCTGTGGTGGAGAAAGATAGAGCTGTATTTAGAGAAAAGGATTCAGGGAGAAAGAGGAAATAGCCACTGCGCCTCCCCCTCCCAAGCTTCTCCCGACTCTCTTCCCCGAGACCCTACATCGTCACAGCTCCCTGGGACCAGCTCCAGAAACAGAGCTGGGATCCTGTGGACATGAGTTGGCCACAGTGGTCAGTCTTGCAGGGCACCAGGAGAGTCCAGCCATGTCCCCTCAGTAACTCCATACATATCCCACCTGCTTAAGAGACCACACGGTGAGCAGTGGAGATGGTGGGATTGGCTGTCAGAGCTTAGACTTGGAGACTTGAGACCAAGGTCCAGCTCTGAGCCAGCCATTTACCAGAGTTATACATTCATTTGTTCCACCAATACTTACTGTCTGTTAAGTGCCAGGCACTGTTTGGGGCACATTCATTAACTCTTTTGGTTCTAACAGGAAGTAGGTTTGGAGAGATTCCATGGCTTGCCCAGCATCATCCAGAAAGAAAGAGACACACAATTCAAACTTCAGCCCTTCTGATTCTCTCTCTGCTCTCTCTGCTCTCAGGCTCTCTCTGCTCCGCCATGCTGTCAATGTCCCGGTTCCCCCTAAGCCCTCCTGAGTCCTTCAGATACCCATCCCCCCCATATAGCCATCTGCTACAGAGCCCAAAGGCAAAGCTAAGGAGGTGGACCTTGCTAATCTCTCTAATCTGGTAGAAAGGGGGCCTTAGGGTGGCGACCGCCCAGTGGTCCTGACCGCCAGGAGGACTGTTATATCAGGAGGGAAGTCAACTCTGGCCCAGGGAGCCGAGTGGGTCAGTATTGGTTCCTGTGCCCTGCACCCCCTCGGACCACTGGCTGAGGTGGAGTTAAAGGGGAGGAGATCCCATTCTTGCTCAGCCAACTGGAGGGAGATCTTAAAATCATAAAAAGAGTGAGGCTCGGGATGTACACGCAAGAGCAAAAGGTTCAATCCCCTCACTCATCATTTAGGGAAACTGAGGCCCAGAGTTGTCAAAAGCCACAGCAAATTAGATGGCAGATTTATCCTCTCCCAGTGCAGTGCACCCAACTCCAGCATGCCTGCCCCTGAATAAGTGTTTCCAGAAAAGCTGCCACAGGAACAGTTCTCAGCCCGGGCACACTTCTCAGCCCTTCCTGGAAGTCCACAGCTGGCTGGTGTGAGAGGAGGTAGCCTTCGTGATGGAGTGCAAGATCAGCCCAGCTCTAGAGCTAAGCCTGGCCCAAGGGCTCAATGCAACAGGGGACAGCATTGTTCCATCTTGAGGGTGGTGAGACCCTCTAGCCCCGCAGGAGAAACTGAGTTTGAGTCTGAGCCCATGAGGATAGGATAATGTCGGCATTCTCCATAATCCCATGCCTTCTTCCACCACTCACCCTCTTATCACAGAGGTGCCAGACGAGGAGGAAGAAGAGAGGTCTGCTCCCCTAACACCTCTTGGGAACACAGCAGGCCAAGCCAGCCCAGCCTGACCTCTTGCTCATGAGATGTATGAGACCACAGTGTCTACCAAATCTCCGGAAGTTCGTGTGCCAGAAAGCAGGTAGATAAACATGCCACATGTTCTAAAGCCCTCCCCTAGGCAGTTCCCTGCCCCAGCTCCAGCCTCGGCTTCCAGCTGTGTGTGCCCCTGATTCTGCTTCCACAGGGAAAGAGCAATAGGCCAGGGGACAGGAGGCCTCTCTTGACATCTCCACTCTGACCCAGACAAGGTGTACAATCCTGTGCCTCCATTTCCTCCAGTGGAACATGAGGTGGCAGGTGAGATTTGAGCCTTTTAAAATGCAGTTGAGGCCCTACCTGGGTTAAAAGGCTCTTTTACAAGACAGGTTGCCTACACACCTCGCCCCTGAATAGGCCCTTCGCTTCCTCCCTGCCTCCGCTCAGCTCCTGGCCCCTGATGCCCACTGAAGAAGCTCAAGCTCAGTCTCTCCCCACCCATCTTACTCTCAATCTCTGAACTCAACCTGTATGGAGGACCTTCAGGAGCCGCTTCCCTCTGCCCTCTTCCTTAGCCCCATCTTCACATCTTCTGAGCAGGGCCTGATCCCAGATGTCAGTGCTGCAAGGGGCCTCAGGGAATAGCCTGTCCCAGTAAGGAGTGGACTGGTCTGCACAGAGTGCTGGAACAAAATGCCACAGACCAGAAGACCCAAACAATCTTATTTCTTTCAGTTCTGGAGGCTGGAAGTCCAAGACCACGGTGCTGCAGGGGGCGTCTCTGGGCTTGCCACTGCCCCTTCTCACTGTGACCTCATGTGGCCTTTTCTCTGGCTGTGCAGATTCCTATTGTTTCTTCCTCTTCTCGTAAGGATGCCAGTCCTTTCCTCTTATGACCTCACCCGACCTTCATTGCCTCTTAAAAGGTCCTGTCTCCAAACACAGTCACACAGGAGGTTAGAGCTTGCACATGAATTTGGGGTGCGGGGTACAAAAGTTGGTTCAAACGAGGAGGATCTAAGACTTAGCCAACCAGTCCAGAGCTGAGACTTGAATCCACATTCCTGCTGCAAACTTCTCCTGAGGTGCTGGATGAGGTGTTTATAATTCCGAGAGTCCAGAGTCCAGAAAAGAAGGGGTAGAATAACCTTGGCTTCCTTTGGGGTTTTCAAACCCAGGTGCCAAGTACCCCAATCGCCCTTGTGGAATAACAGGAAGGAAAGGAAGGAAGATGTCCTGCAGAAAGCTCCCTGTAGGGCCACCAGACAAAGGCCAACTCCCACCAGCCAGGAAGTGTTGACCACCCTCACCTGCCCTGTCCCACAGCACAAATAGCTTAGAAGGAGAGCACAGTCCTGGTTGGGGGGGCAAGTCATCTTTTTAGTCTTAGGAACTATCCACAAATTCCATGCCGTAGGCTGACCACACTGTTTTTATAAATCTACATCAGATGGAACAGTAACTAGTAACCAGTACTGATTGCAATTTCTTATTTGGAATTGATAGTCTTCAGGGTCAACTGAGGCTCTTGGAGGGCCTAACATCCTGAAGCCACCTCAGAAACAGATTTGGGTTGGGACAACTAAGAATCTCTTCTCTTCTGAGAGAGACAGATCATTTTTTCTGACCCTGGCCAAAGCCTGACCTTGATACAAAACTCCATCTGATTCCTTTCCTCCTCTCATACTCCATACCCGCCATGGCCTGCAGTCAGCTTCCTCACAGGGATGAGGGGAAGCCTCTCCCTTAGTTCCAGTTGCCTACTTCTGGAAAGCACCTGTCTCCAGCAGTGGAGAAGCAACTGCCACACAGTCCCTGTGCATCTCAGACACACCGCCCTGCTTCATGCACTTCGTATTAGGGTTTTAAAACAGTCCTCCCTACAAAGCCTACACAGTCACAATTCCTTTCAAAAATATTGTCACATGGACACCACAAAAGAGCTCTGTGAAAAGATGGTGGAATGTGATGGTCAACAATGCCCTAGGTTCATGTATGACTGCACATAGGGTGTAACTTTATATTGTGTGCAACCGGAGAAGTGAAAAGTTGTGCTACATTTGTATACAATGAATCAAAATGCATTTTGCTGTCATGTAGACTTAATTAGAATAAATAAATTTTTAAAAAAAGAGCCCTGTGAGCAGAAAAAGAAAAAAAAAAACCTTTTGGGGGATGAATGAACAGAAGCCCAGAAATGTTAATGGATTTTCCTAAAGCCACACAGCTAATAGGTGGCCAGTCTCAAAATTCCCATTGCTGTCTCCATACAGTGCTCCTACAGTACCCACTGGAACACAACTGATTCTTTCTCTGCCCTGCAACGTCCCATGGGCCCCTGCAAGTGAACCCAGCAGGCATCCAGGCCAGCCCATGAGCTTTCTTCCTTCATCAGCACATTCAGCCACTCGCTGTGCACACCTTCCCAGTAACACATGGCCTCAGTTCACAGAGGGCTCCTTTGCTCTCTGAGCCTCCACTCTGATGCTCCCAAAACACATGACTGCTGAGACCCCAACCTCCTCCTTTGCTTTCATCATCCCGTTCAAGACCTGTGTCTTCTGAAACTGGTCTCATCTGACATTCTGTCCAGCCCAGCCCTGCCCCGGCTCTTGAGAGCAAAGCGTCCCCAGAGGAAGCAAGGAACAAGGGACTCTGCTTCTGCCCAGAAAGGGCAGAGCATCCATCTCACGGGAAGTGCTTGGCCAGAGGCCCCTCCTCACACACACACACTGCCGGCAGCAGGTTATGGGTCGTGTTCAGGAGCTCCAGGTGTGAACCTGGCTCTTCCATGCCCTAGATATGTGCTCAAGCAAGTCTCAGCCACCATTTTCTCATCTGTGGAGAAATAGGAACCATATAGGCCTGTGCTGATGCTTAAGAGAAGGAATATAAGACATTTCCATACCCAGGTCCCCCCAGATTCATGCACCTTGGGGTGTCTTTCTTGCCGAGTTTATGACATGAATAAAGACACTCCACCAGCTAAGTCTGGATCCCTCTCCAATCCCAAGATAGACTATTCCCATGAGGGATACTCAAAACGGCCAGGGAGGAGAAGATTCCAGATATAGTTCCTGGATACAGGGCCTCTTCCTCAAGGACTCCAGTTATGGAACCTCTCACATCTAAGGTTTGAGACAAAACCATCCCCAAATAGCTTGATTTAGGGTTTCTCTGTTCACTCCGCCTGCTCTTCTGAATTGCGTACTGTGCCCTGAATGTGGGTCCTGGCCTCTGAGATGGTTTCCATCCTGGAGACTTCTATGGTCAGTCTCCCTTCTGGGTGAGTGTGGCACTCAATCCAATCACCTAAGAAAGAGGAGCTTCCCCAGTCAGGCAAGGGTGACGGGAGGAGAGACACCGGTGAGGGCATGTCCACTCCCTGATGTCCTCTGGGCCCAGGGCTTGGGTTGGAATATGTCTCTCAAAGTCTGTTTGTTGGAAACTTCGCCAGCACAACAGTCCTGGAGGTGGTGCCCAGGAAGAGGTGATTAGCTCATGAGCCTGAGCTGCCCTCACAGAGGACTGACGTCATTATTGCAGGAGGAGGTTAGTTACTCTGCAGGGCTTGTCAGAAAAGCAAATCTGGCCCCTTTTTGCTTCTGCTCTTGGACACTCTTGCCCTTTCACCTTCTGCCATGGGCAGCCGGGCCACGAGGCCTCGCCAGGTGCCAGTGCCATGCTCTTGGGCTTCTTGGTCTCCAGTCAGGGCAGCAGAAAAGAACTAAGACCCAGCTCTCCTGGGTCCACTCCCCTGGTTTACACTCCAGGTTTCCTGGACCCAAGTTACTGTTTCTCTTTGTTGGCTCCAAGCCATCAGTCTTGCTTTAATGTCCCAGCCTGGACTCCCCTGAGCCAGGGAACCAAGGAAAGGATCCAGATGACCTAAAAGGAAAATGGCAGCCCAAACCATTGCAGTATGGCCACAGTGGTTAGATGGGACAGGAGTCCAGGCCTCATCCCAGGTTGGGGGTCTCCTCTGTGGCCAGAATCTGTTCATTCGATACACGCTCACAAGCACCCACTATGTCCCAGACAGCTTTCAGCTAGTTACAGAGTCAACTGAACTATTCCCCTGCTCTCTAGAAGCACCATGTGCTCCCAAGCCACTGAGACAGGGGACAGGGTGGCAGGGCTGTGGCGCCCCATCCAGTTCTGATAGAGTGTTCAGACAAGACCTCCCCAAGGAGCAGGCCTCTGAGCAGAGCCCCAGATGGAGCTGGGAGTGAGTTCAGGGAAGAGCATCACAAGAACCAGAGGAACAGAAGCCGCGAGGCCTGAGGTGGAAATGAGCACATGACTTCAACCCGCCACGGGGCTCATCTTCAGGGGACGACAGCCGTGACATGTTTTAAGCTATGAATTCATAAATTGCTGGGAGGAAAAGGGTCTTAGGGATGGTCCATTCATTTCTTCCACTCAATACTTAAACTCCCCTGCCATATCTCAGTCCAGTTTCTGCAGCATTAATACCCCTGGTGACAGGAGACCCGCTCACAAAGACACTCATTCCAGTTTTTTAAACTTGGCTGTCTTCGTTTTTTAATTTCAATTGTGATAAGATACTCATAAAATTTGCCATCTTGGGGCTGGGGTTGTGGCTCAGTGGTAGAGCGCTTGCCTAGCATGCGTGAGGCACTGCGTTCGAGCCTCAGCACCACATACAAATAATGAATGAATAAAATAAAGATCCGTCAACAACTAAAAAGTATTTTTTAAAAATTTATGATTTTACCCATTTTGTAGTATTAATTTTTATGTTCAGTAGTGTTTAAGTTCAGCTTCATTTTATAAAACTGAAACTCTGTGCCCATTATGGATACTCCTTTCTCCCTCCTCCCAGCCCTGGCAGCCATCATGCTGTTTTGTTTATGGGACTTTGAGTACTCTCGATACCTCACATGAATGGAATCATACTATATTTGTCTTTTTGTGATTGGCTTATTTCATTTAGCATTATGTCCTCAAGGTTCACCCATGTCAGAGCCTGTGTCAGGATTTCCCTCCTTTTTAAGGCTGAATAATATTCCATTATATATGCAGACTATTTTGTTTATTCGTGTATGTGTCAGTGGACCCTGGGCAGCTTCCACGTCTTGGCAGCTATGGATAACATCGCTATGAACATGGGTGTAAAAATATCTCTTTGAGCCCCTGCTTTGAATTCTTTGGAGTCTATACACATAAATAGAATAGCTAGATAATATAGAAATTCCATTTTAATGTTTTGAGGAAACAGCATATTGCTTAGTTTTGAATTTTGAATGCTCAATAAATAAATTCAAATTGAATCGGAGATAGTAGAAGCAGTGACGGGCACGCAAAATGTTTACCAGATGGAGAGACACTGGACGATCTGGGAAGGCTTCCTGGAGAAGGTAGATCAGATCAAGCTGGGATCAAGCATCCTGAGTTCCAGTATCTTCCTTAGTGAGCCCTACCTCAGACTTTTGGGAAGTTTCCTTCACTGGATCATCCTGGAGATGTCTATTGGGGGCCTATGCTGTGACAGCCACAGCTTTTACATCTAGTGAAGTGGGACCCAGGAAGAGTGTTGAGCAAAGGAACCACCTGCTCTGACTTAGGGTTGGAAGCACCACTCTGGATGCATGTTGGGGACAGATGGAGGAGGGCAGGGCAGAAGCAGTGGGACCTTTGCTTTGGTCAGTAATTTCCCTTCCTTTGCTATTGTTGCAAAGGTACCTTAGGACATGTCCATTTCACACTCTCCCCAAAATCTCAGCCTGCACTTTCCCTTGCTGGCCACTGTCTCCCCACCAAGCCCCTCTCATGCCTCCCTGAGAGCCCAGCAGCAAGGATGCCTCACCTTTGCAGAAAGCAGGGAGGCCTCTCTCCATCCAGCACCTCTGGGGCCACCAGGAGCCTGAAGGTTTCTATCAATTATCTCTACATAGTTCCTGCAGCTCCAAGGAGTCTCCAAGGCCTAGCTCTCTGACCTTTTAGAAAAAGACAGAAAAGTCGCTGTCAACTCACTTAGCGCCATGCACAGGGCCTCAGAGTCTCCAAGGAAGGGCTTCTTTGCCTTCAGACTCCCTGCTCTCCAACCACCCTTGAAGGGGAAGGGGCAGAATTTGCAGGAAGCCTGACCACAGTGGGGAGCTGAATGCCCAGAGGCCCCAGCCCCAGCCAACCCGGCTGTCATCTTCCTGAGATGCAGCGGTTTATACTGACTGAATCTGCTGCGTGCTAGGGTTGTCCTAGGGGTGTTCCGTTTAATTCTCCCCACAACCCTGTGACCTGACTTAAGTTCTGTTTATTTTCTTCATCCTCCTGATGAAGTGGGACTCCAGAGGAAAGGGTCCTGACGAGTGTATCTGGTCCAGGGGTTCTCTGTCCTACACACTGGAATCTCCCCAAAGCTTTTTTAATATGCCAACTTCCAGGCCCACACCCCCAGCTCTTCAGATGATTCTAATGTACAAACATAGTTATAACCACTCATTTAATCCTTCTCCCTCTTCGTAAATGGGAAAGCCAAGGACCTGAGAGAAAACTAGACTTCCCTAATGACATCATATGTTAGTTTCCAGCGGCTGCCAGACAAATGACCACAAGCTGAGGGGCTGAAAACAATAGAGACTTACTGTCTCGAAGTTCTGCAGGCTGGGAGTCCAAACTTAACGTGTTGCAGAGCTGTGCTGTCTGCAGGCTCTGGGGGAGGATCCTGCTTTGCCTCTTCTATTTCTGGCGATCGCCAGCGACCCTTGACAGTTCCTTGCTGTTGGGCACATTGCTCCAACCTCTCCTTCATCTTTACCCGGTGCTGTCTGCATGTGTGTCTCCACATCCACATTTCCCTCCTCTAAGGAGGACATTAGCTACATTGAATTTAGAGACAACTAAATCCAGTGTGACCTCATCTTACCTGTCACCTCTGCGAAAACCCTATTTCCAGTGAGTCACAAGTACAGGTGAACACTAATTTGGAGGGTATTTTTCAACACCCAACATTAATGGTAGAACCAGGACTCCAGCCCGGTCTCCTCCGTCCTGGTGGCCTGGGCCTGCCCCACCATACTGAACGGCTCCTACCTCCTTATACCCACCCGCTCCTTCCTGGCTTCCAGCCAGCCACCTCCCACCTTCACCAGCTCTCCAGCTCTGACAGCTCTACCTTTCATGGTGAAAAGGCATTGTCTCCCAGCTGTGGAATCCCAGAAGACAGGGACCAAGTAAAGACTTTTCTATGGAGCCCAGTTCAGGACCTGGGGACACGCCACAAAGATGACAGTTCAGCCAAACTGAATTGAATGACACCACTGACAGAAGTAACCATAGACTGATGGTCATATGTCCCTAAGAGCGATGGTGCTATTCTAGGAGGTCAGTCTGGCAGACTTTGGGAAGAGCATAGGAAGTAAACTAATAGACCAGGCTATATCAGGTTCTAGCTGTGTGACATTGGATAGATTATTTAACCTTTCCAAACTTCTAATAGTATCCATTTCAAAGGGTGATGGAGATTAAATGAGATAATCCAGGTAAAGTCCTTGGCCTACCATGTAATAGATGCTCAATAAATATTTCGTTTTTTAAAAAGTAGAAGCCTGGTCCAGATCACCAGGGAAGAGGATGGCAAAATATGCCAAAGTAATAATAAAAAGAAGGTAAGGATTCACTAACAAGACATGGCACTTCCCTGGCCATGAGCATGGTACCAGGTGATACCACATGACACTCAAGCAGTGTCAAAGGCAGAGTCCACATTTAAACAGAGCTCTGTGTCCTACACTTAAAGCCTAAGGGCAAATGACTGGCAAGCGTAAACCCACAGGGACACTGTTGGCATTTGGGGGGGAACAGTTCTTTGTTACTCAAGATGTCCAGCACCCCTGGCCCTTGCCCACTAAATGCCACTTTCACACCTGAGTACGGTATCCCCTCAAAAATGACCCTCCCCTACATGCATTTCCAAGTGGCCTCAGGATGAGGACTGGCTCCACTCTCTTGTTCCTCCAGTGGGACCCAGCGCTCCCAGGAGGCAGCGCCAAGGACATGGGATAGCTCTGCCCATCCCAAGGACAGCTGGTGCAGTGCATGGGCAGCCAAACTCCCAGGACACCTCACCAGCGCCAGCCTTGGAGGCCAGCGTGCTGTCCACCCCTGGCCCATGCGAACACCCCGCAGCTGGCTGTGTGTCCCTCCACTCTCTGCACTGCATGGGCTCACTCCACAGGCCTCTTGCTCTTTCCCTTCCCCAGCGGGGCCCATCATCTGATTCTCATCAAACATGCAGAACTGATGTTGCTCAAGTCCCCCCCAGAGGGGATTAACATAATACCCCTGATTTCTCCTTCCCCTCGCTGCTGTGCATCCCCCTGGCTGCAGCCTGCCTTTGTTTCAGGAGGAGCAAAACACTGTGTCTGAAAACGTTACTGCAATTAAATATGCACAAGAAGGGGGGAAGGGAGGGGGAAATGAGGACAATGAAGGATGTGAAACATCAGATGCGGCAGCTGCTTGTTGCTATAGAAACCCCAGCTCCCCACCACCACGCAGCCTCACCCCCACCCCAGCCCCTACTCCTGGCTTAAAATCCCAGTCGGTTCTCGGCTCCATTTGTCCTAGGGTGCTGGGAGGAGCAAGATCACAGGGTCCTAGCTGTCCCAAGCTGGGGCACCTGTGGTCTGCTAGCACTGATTTTTGTCTTTCCTATTTTTCATCACCCGCCCCCCACCAACACCACACCCACCACCACCACATCCCCACCCTGGTACTTCTGATTGGCAGCAACACCCTCCAGTAGATCTGCATTGTGGTCCCAGTTACATAATAAATTACTGGAGAGCTTCCATGTTTGACTTTGGGATGTCACAACATGGAAACAAAATGGCACATGCAGAGTCCAGCAGGGGAGCCAGGCTTGCTCTGTTTCCTCTGTTCCTCTCTGACTGCGGGCAGCAGTGCTCTGCTCCCTCTCTGCCTTCTTGTCTGAGTGGGGGTCTGCACAGTTGTGATCTGTGTGCTAGAGGGGGCAGGGCAGGAGTCCCCCAAACTCCAAGATCCAGAGGACTGGAGAGCTGCTAGATGGTTGAGGAGGACCCCCAGCAGATACAGCTGACCAGGGCCCTGTGAGTTTGGGGCCCAGACTTGGGCCCACAGAACCACTGTCCGAGGGGAAGACAGGGAGAGAGAAGGGGCAGTTTCACAGGGGCAAGACTGGTCTTTAGCTGAGTGCAAGGAAGGCACAGGAACTAGGCTGCCTCCCTCTCACCTCTGATGATCCATGGTCCTGCTCAGCTCTGCTCTGACCAGTAGAGTCTGATTGTTAGATCCCCACACTTGGCAGAGTGCCTGGCTCCTGGCAGGTCTAGTGTTGTATAGAGATGTGTAAGAGGGAAGGAGGGAGAAAGAGGAAGGAAAGAAAGAAAGAAGGTGAAGGGGGGGCAGGTAGGAGAGTTACAGATGAACCAAAGTTTATTCAGAAGCAAGAGACCAGATTGATGGAATTACTTGAAACCACATTAAATAAATAACTATTAAAAAATAAAGTCCTAGCCAGGCGCAGTGGCACACGCCTGTAATCCCAGCACTTTGGGAGGCTGAAACTGGAGAATCGCGAGTTCAAAGCCAGCCTCAGCAACAGCGAGGCACTAAGCAACTCAGTGAGACCCTGTCTTTATATAAAACACAAAATAGGGCTGGAGATGTGGCTCAGTGGTCGAGTACCCCTGAGTTCAATCCCTGGTACCAAAAAATTTAAAGATAATAATAATAAAATAGAGTCCTAAGCTTGCATAGCCTGAAGAAAAGTCAAAGGGCACAACAGCTGCTGTCCCATTTGGGAGGGAACAAACAGGTCAGGAGCACAGATTTCAGCCAGTTCTACAGAGTTCCAGGGAATAGAAGCAGGACCTGTGGCTCCTCTGAGGAGACCAGTGGTGACCAAGGAAGAACTCTTCAAAAGTCAGAGCTATTACCTCTAAACCGGACTGTGGAGAGAGGTAGTGAGCTCCCCAGCCCCAGAGGTATTCAAACAAAGGCTGGGAAACCTTGTCAAAGATATTGTCACGCACATTAAACTTTTCAACCCCCAAGTTCTACAGCTTCCACTCTCAGAAAGTGTCCTTTAGTGAAGTCCCCACCTGCACATGCTCAAAATGTTAAACTTGTGTTGGGGGCAGAAGAACACACCACTGAATATTCCTAACAGGGTGAGACACAACCAGAGCCTTGTCCTTGATTGAGGGAATGTTGCTCTGCCCCCAGGTGGAAGGAATGCCCACATTAACCAGTCCCTTCTGCAGGTTCAACAGTACATTCTCTCCTGCTGCTTTAAGGCGCTGTCTATCCTGAGTCCAGTGGCCTCTACCAGTGGAAATGGCAGGCTGGGGACCTCTGAGCTTGCCTGAGGAAGCCCTAAGCCTTAGGGCTTAGGACAAAGAAAACCACTCTACTCTTAGTGGAGCTTCATGCCTGTCCTCCCACTTGCCTGCTAAGTCCTGACAGTCATGGCTGTAACAGTGGCGTGAAGTACAGCAGAGAGCCTGTCCCTTTCTTTGCCTTGCACAAAATGGGGGATTGAATACTGTGTGTTGAATTATTATTGCATATCTCCTCAGCCCCAGTCCTTGAAGAGCTTAGTTTCAACATTCGTTTGTGGAGTAAATAAATGACTTCATTGAGCAAAGAGGATTTAGGCCTTAGAGTTGGGTTAATGCAGAAGGACAGCTGGGACTCACACAACCGAGTGCCAGTCCACTGTCTGGCTGTGTGACCTGGGCCAATCATTTCACCAAGAGTCCCGGTTTCCTCCTCTGTGAAGCGGAGACACCTCCAACAGTTGTTGAGCCAACCAAAAAATGAATGTGAAAGGGTTTTGCAAACTCTTGTAAGGAGATAGGAAAGATGGGGACTACTATTCACTGAGGGAGCCCTTTCTATGTGCCAGACACTTATTTCTTGATCTGTACCTCCACCCTATAAAGTGTTGCACCTCATTATACAGACAAGGCTCAAAGAGGTTAAGTACCTTTCCCAAGGTTTCACCACTACTAAGAGGAAGAGCTGGATCAGAACCCAGATCACTGATTCTGAAACCCAACTTCTTTCCGTCAAACCCTGAGGCATCTACACTTAAGGAAACAATATAATTTCTATTCCTCATGTTGTTTGTGTGTGGAAAATCCTCATCTATCAGCAATGACACAATTCTCGGCCTTTTAGGCTGTACTAGCCTCACCCCTGGGTTTTTCCATCCGCCTTCTCCCTGGACAACACTTCCAGCCTAGGAGAAGGCCACCTGTCAGCCAGTTGCCCAGGCCAGGGAGTAACGAACTCTGTCCTGGTTGTGTCTCCAGAAAATAGGTTTTTTATTACTCACCACGGTGGGCTGTACATCTCTGACGTGCAAAAAGAGGACGCCCTCTCCACCTACCGCTGCATCACCAAGCACAAGTACAGCGGAGAGACCCGGCAGAGCAATGGGGCCCGCCTCTCCGTGACAGGTAAGCACAAGGGCTGAGGGAGCAGAGCGAGCTGGGGAGAGAGGACACCAGTCCACCCCTGAGACCTCTCATGTCCCTACCATAGTTCTGGATTCTCCTGTGTGCTGGGGTACTCAAAGAAAGAAATTAAAGAACATTGGCAAGACCTTGTCTAGTTTGGGCTTGTGTGCCCTGAGTGTAAGGACTGGGGGACAAATTCTCTTCAGGAGTCTGTATCAGAGGACACTTAGCTGTCCTGAAGAGCTGATATATTTCCATTTACCTAATCACAAGGGTTATGAACCTATCCTTCCTTTCCTCTTTTTGCCTGCCAGGAAACTCATGGATAAAATCTGATACTCAAACACAGCAACTATTAGTCCAGGTTCTGGGCATTTTTGCATTTTCTCATGTCTCCAAGTGTTTTTTAAGAGTCTGTTTCATCAATGTGTGCACATGTGTCCTGTTTGAGGCTACCTCTCAACGTTTGAAAGCAGGTAGAATTTAATTTATAAACAACATATTTTTTAAAGGAACCTAAATCTAGAGTGATTGTAGCTTCTGAGGAAGGGATAGAAGCTGTTATTTATTGAACACCCCAGTGCACCGAGGAATTCTCTCCATTTGCTATTAGGTACCCACAACCCTATGGGGTGTGCATGCTCTTCTCCCTATTTTTACGGATGAGAAAACCAAATCTTAAGGAAGACAGCAACTTGCCCCAGCTATTTAACCAGGGGGAGGCACCACCAGAATTCATATTCTGCTCCCCTGGACCTAGTGGCCTTCTAGCTGAAGGTCGCTTTGGAAGGGGCCAGTTGGGTGCCCACATCTAGCCTGTAGCAGAATAAAGAAGGCATATGGCACCCTTCAAGGAAGGCTTTCTGGAACAGTGGTTTCCACATTTTTTTGACAGCCAGCCACAGGCAGACATTTTTATCTTCTCTTGTGCAATGCGCTCTGGCATTTTCTATCCTATTTTGGTTTTGCTTTTATTTTTTAATTTTTTTCGGTACCAGGGATTGAACCCAGAGGTGCTTAACCACTGAGCCACATCCGCAGCCCTTTTTATATTTTATTTAGAGACAGGGTCTCGCTAATTTACTGAGGCTAGCTTTGAATTCGTGATCCTCCTGCCTCGCCCCCACCCCAGCCACTGAGATTACAGGCATGCACCACCATGCCAGGCCTATTTTGGTTTTTCTAAATGCTGGTTGCAACTCACCAAATGGATTCCACAACCGCCACAGTGATTTGCAACCTAAAATTGGAAAATCCCTATACTGAGTAGGTATTGGAGTGGCTTTTTGGAAAGAGGATGAACTAATAGTGAGCTTTTGGGGTTAGATCCACGTGGTCATATATCCCCTCTTAGATTAAGGGACCATTCTGATTGTGTCTGCTGCTGGCATTCTGCAGTTTGGTGAGATCACCTATGATCAACAAATGGCTCTCTCCAGGACCCCTCTCATTTGTCATTTGGGGATAAGACTAGGAGAGCAGGAACAGGAGGGCAATAGCCAGCCTTTCTTTTTTTTTTTTTTTTTTAATATTTTTTAGTTATACATGGACATAGTGTCTTTATTTGGTTTACTTATTTTTATGTGGCACTGAGGGTCGAACCCAGTGCCTCACACATGTGAGGCAAGCGCTCTGCCACTGAGCCACAACCTCAGCCCAATAGCCAGCCCTTCTGATCCACCCTGTGTCTTCAGTGCCTGGCCCTGTGCCAAGCACATAGTAGGTGCCAAGTAAATATTTATAGCGTCAATCAATACCAACAGAAACCATGCTGTCGTATGGGGAGGAGACGGGACTGTGCTACATGGCACCATTGTTGTGGTTTAACTTTTGAATCTGCAGCCCAATTCCCAACCGCTTGTATCAAAGTGGTTCACCTCCAATTTATAGGAACTTGTTTGTATAGCGTTTTGCATCTCATTTGCATGCTTCTCATACAATGCCAGAAAGAAGTCCCCCTCCTGCAGGCCTGCTCCATCCTCCTCCATGACAATAGAGTCTCTTCATCCTCTAGCTGGTTGAGCCTCCAGCTTTGGGGGGAATAAGCAAGAGTCCCTCAAAAAAGAGACATGCATTAAACTGAAGGATGTGCCAAGCCGCCGCCTTCTCCTCCTCCTCCTCCTCATTCACCACCAGCTGTGGGGAGATGGGGGTTGGGAGGAGTGAGAGAGACCACCATACCCCCAGAGGACTCGCACATAAATCCTGATCGGAGAAGCAGAGCAGAGATAGGAAGGTGCCCTGGCAGCCCGAAGGGGAGAGGATGACAGAACAGAAGGGAGACACACACAAAGACAAAGGAAGGTAGAGCAGAAAGGAAGATGAAGGGAGCTGAAGGAAAGGGACCAGAGGGGAGGAGAGGAGGGGGCCCCCACACAGTGACGTGGGGTCCTGATGTGACGTGATGTGGTGTGACAAGGCAGCCTGTCTGCAAGCTGCTTGTCTCCGCAAAAATGCAACTGATACTGGAGCAAAGCAGTGTGGAGGGGAGCCACAGGGCCTCCCCACCCCTCAGATCCACTCCCAGGCGGGGGCCCATCCTGAGAGGCTGGACAGGTGTCAGCTGAGGCATTCCAGCCTCCAGGGGCCAGGGCCACGAGCTCCAGGAAGAGCGGTGCTGCCCTGGGTTCCTGGGCCCAAAGGCAAGGAGAAAGGGTAAGAATGAGACCAATGGCCACTTGCTGGAGATGGTCAGGGCAGAAGGCACATCTACACTCAACTGTCAGTGCTCACTCAGTGTGTCTTGGGGGGGAGCGCTGAGGGGTATTGTTAAAAGAGCACTTATGAACTAGAACTAAGTTTCCTCTTGAGCCCCTCTGCTCAGTAGCTATACATACAACCTAACATAAAATATGTAAGGCCTCAGCTTCAGCTTCCTCATCTGTAAAATGGGAGTGGTGAGATGCACTGCGCTGGGAGGTGGAGAGAAGGAAACAGGAACCCGGGTGTGAAATGCTCAGCATAGAGCAGACACATAGGAACATAGGAAGCACTCAAGAGCTGCAGTTCTCATGCTCGTCCTGGTGGTCCCGTGCTGTGGCTGCCCCATAGTGGTGGGGACAGTGGAGGGCTTCCATTTCTCTATATTTTCCATATTAGATGAGGCAGTTTTAAGAATAGTCTGAACCTCTCCAAAACACACCTTAATAATGGCTATGCCATCCACTTACCCACTTCTTAGTTTGCCACTGATTTCAAGCGCACTAACTCCCTAGGTCCCCAGGACAACCCAGCGGGATAAGCCTTACCATCCTAGAAGGAAATTAGGGACCAGAGAGACTGAGAGCCCAGGCTGAGCTCACACCGGCCTGAGCCAGATGCAGAGGCTGTGTCCCCAGCTCCCCGGCCTCGGCAGGAGGTCCTAGCAGCCCGCCCAGGCGCCTGGGACCCTAGTCCCGCGGCGCCCCAGCGCACTGTGATTTCTCGGGGCTGGGCCACGTCTCCCCTGCCCTGCACTGGTGCTGCCATTGCCCTGTCCCCCCAGGCTGTCGCCGTGCACACGCCGCAGCGTTTTACTTCTGCTTCAGAGTAATGAAAGAGGTTTCTTTCCCTCAGAATTTAATTTCACGCCTGAGCCTCGGTGATTAATTCCCTCCCCCCGCCCCTTCCTCCACAGCCCTGGCGGCCCCTCCGCTTGTAAATTCTGCCGTGTGCCACGGAATTTGTGTATTTTGCATCAATTAAGTGTCACATTGAGTAATTCTTCCCTGGCACCGGGTTTGTTTATCCCAACCATTCCCACCGGGGTGGGGGGAGGGGGAAGAGGCCGCAGAATCTGGCAGGGAGGGAGGGTGGGACCGAATAGTAATTGCCCCGCCCTTCTGCAACTCCTGCGGTCTGGGAAGCACTTTGACACACATTGCGCCATGGGTTCCCTGCAAAAGCCCTGTGCGATCTGGAGGTACCCAGATCACCTCCACTATGCAGATGAGGACACTCACTTCTGAGGTCGAAGGCTCTCACTCAAGGTCACAAGGCACATCACCTACCCTGGCAGAACTCACACCTGGGCCTCCTGACTCCCAGCCAGGCTCCTGCCCACACAAGCACCCCATCTGGAGCACTGGAAGGCAGGACAGGCCCCGGTCTTCTGGAAAGCCTTTCTGCCCAGAGAGAATCTGGCCCACCCCTGTCCAGGGACCAGAGCTGAGGACAGAGAAAATTTCCTATTAGGGAGTGGGACCAGGAGGGTCAGCAGTGCTCACCTTTCACTCCTAAGCAACATTCAGAATGTGAAAAGATTCCATCTTGGACCCCATGTACAGAGCAAGGGTGAGGGGAGACCTGGTTTTTGATCTTGAGTCTTCAGTGATTCTGAGCTGGTTCCTCACCTCTCTAGTCTCAGCGACCTCATCTTTTATGCCCTCCAAGGTCCCTAGGAGGCTGTCTTATTCCTCCAGTCTATAAAATTCTACAGTGTGGAGTTTTATCCAGAAAAATCAGATTGCTGGCCCACTCCACTCCTGAGTGCCCCCTAGTTCCCTTTCATTCTCCCTCAGACATTGATGGTTCAACAGCCTGGGGCCCTGCTCCATGCAGGCACTGGAGAGTGCACCCCTGGGTCAACACTGCCTCAGGAGCCATAGTCTTCCTGGAAGATGGATGTGGCCTGCGGCTGTTGGAAAAGAGAGGCCACCACAGTGGCTGCCTCTGGGGGTGGGTGAGGCGTTGAGGCCAGGGGTGTGGGAAGACTCCCTTTCACTCTCTGCTCCTCTATGCTTTCTGAAGCTTACCATCTGCACATATTACCTATTCCAAAAGAAAAAAACACTTTTTAACTTTTTCTTTTAAAAAGGGCAGTAGGGGAGTGGAGATTGTTTGAAAAGAAAACAAAAGAAAAAGAAAACTCTATAGGAGCCCAGGGAGAGTAGCAGAGGTGGGGAGTATCCAGAAGAGGACATAGAAACTGGACTGTGAGGGCTGGGATTGTAGCTCAGCCGTAGAGCGCTTGCCTCGCATGCGTGAGGCCCTGGGTTCGATCCTCAGCACCACATACAAACCAATAAAATAAAGACATTGTGTCTATCTACAACTAGAAAAATTTTTTTTTTAAAAAAGAAAGAAACTGGACTGTGAAAGATGACTAGGAGTTGGCTGTGCAGAGACCAGCTGGGCATCCAGGTGACCCGGAATGCCATGTGGGAACCGTAGAGATGAAAGATGGAGAGGCATGTAGCAGGGATTCAGGACAAGCCTGAAGACTTGGGATTCAGGACAAGAAACTGGAGTATGTGTGGTAAAAGGGGGCCCTGAGGAAGCTCTAAAGCAGGGGCAGAATTCTCAAGGAGGTCACTAGGGTGAAGCTGGACTGAAGTAACAAGGGTCACACACACTGAGTCCCATCTGGAGAGGCCTTGTTCTTCTTCAGGTTCAGACCACGGGTCTCGTGGGTGCCAAGTCCTCCTGGTCAGCAACTGCAACACAAAGGAGGCTTGTTGGGGTAAGAGTGGGGGTTCTGCAGAGGGATCCACTTCTGGAATCACCTGGGCTCCAACAGAAATGCACTGGGCATGACTGAGTCTGCCCAGAGTGAAGGCAGGAAGAGGCAGAGCAGGGGCAGGAAGACTGTCTCCTCTTTCTTGAGGGGCATCCCCCAAGTCCAGTTTAAGACCCAAGTATAGATGTACCAAGGATTGAAAACTGGAAACATCGGGAGCCGCACGTCCCAGGGGTCACTGTTCCCAGGACTCTGGGTAAAAGGGCTCTTGTTCACACCCTCCTCTCTATACCCCATGCTCTGCCTCCCTCTCCTCTATCTACCTCTCTGTCATCCCGGTCCTGAACTCCACCAGATTCTCTCCTCTTCCCCATGCCTGTCCTCAGGGGCTCTACCTGGCCAGAGTACAGGAGACATACATCCTCCCTGAAAGGCTTGTCTGGAGCCACACTGGGAACTACTCACAGTGGGCACCAGTGGCTCCTATCTGGGTACTTCCTCCCCCAGCCCCACTGAATCCCACCCAGGCTGGCCAGGGCTGCTGACCCTCTCTGTCTTCCAGACCCCGCTGAGTCCATCCCCACCATTCTGGATGGCTTCCACTCCCAGGAAGTGTGGGCTGGCCACACGGTGGAGCTGCCCTGCACCGCCTCTGGCTACCCCATCCCTGCCATTCGCTGGCTCAAGGATGGCCGGCCCCTCCCAGCCGATAGCCGCTGGACCAAACGCATTACAGGGCTGACCATCAGTGATCTGCGGACCGAGGACAGCGGTACCTACATATGTGAAGTCACCAACACCTTCGGTTCAGCAGAGGCCACAGGCCTCCTCACAGTTGTCGGTAAGTCAAGGAAGCCCTCTCTACAGCCCCAGTGACCTTAAAGAGCACTACAGTGTAACTGGAAGGACTGCCACCAGCACTGCATCTGCTTCTGGCTAGCCCCAGGGGACATTCCTGGCTGGCCATGGAGGGCAGTTGGTGTCCTGAAAAATCAGTTGATTTGAAGCCGAAAAACCTGCCTTTTGGTTCTGGCATTATCAGATAGGGACAGGCTCTGGGCAGATTACCTAAATGTGACCATCAGTTCAGTGTCTGTCTCTGTAAAATGGGATAATGATCCCAGCCATCCTGCTACCCCCAGGGGTCAAATGGGATGAAGAGGGTGATGGTGACCAGCCTCCTTGAGGGCAGGGCTTCTTGGCCTGCTTGGAGGAGGCAGTGTCTGAACTAAGGGAAGCAATGCTGATGTTAATCCATTAGGCAGGACATATGTCCCCATCCTAGGGTGACATTTAACAATAATTGATAGAGGCACTGATCCATCAGACAGAACACTGGGTATAAGCCACCAAGTCAGCCACACCAGGAGCCACCAGCTGGATATCAGTTCTAGTTCTTTCCTGTCCCCCCAGCACAGAGCCCCAGGGGTCCAGGACACCTTGTGGAAAGCAGGAAGCCCCTCCTACTATGAGCCCTCAAGCAGGTAAAGAAGGAGGCAGAGGGGCTAATGCCAGGAAAAACCTGATGACAATTTGTGAGACCTGGGGTCATCCCTTGGCCCTGCCCCTTGCTCTCGTGACCCAGCCTCAGGTTCCCATCTATCAAATGAAGAAGTTCCTTCCAGCTCTGGCATCCAGAGTTCCCTCCCCTCTAGGCTGCCCTGAGGACTCTTGGGGAATTCTACTTTTCAAGGGGCAGTAATAAATAGCCTGAGTCCCTGAATATTGTATCCAAGGACATCATGATGGTCATTCAGCCTGGTCAGGAGCAGGCCGTCTAGAGATGACCCCACCCCCATCTTGTGGGAGATTCACTCTGCCATAAAGATTGGCTGAGCACACTCTATCCCCACCCCATCACCCATCTCATCAGTATTGGCTTCAGGGCTGCAGACCCTCAGGTGGGACCACAGAGGACCACAGCAGAACCTCACCTGGCTTCCAAGTCTGGTGTCTAACTCTCCCAGCCTAGATCTGAACCCAGGCTCCTGTCTCATGGCCCAGGGGTCTTGAGGGTTAAAGTGTGTGTATCTGCAGTGGTGGAAAGAGGACTTCCCCACATGTGTCACAGTAAAACTGAAAGAGCAGAAAGAGCCCCAAAATGCTCCAGGAGAAGAACACATGATAAAATGTTGTTAAGTCCTGCTTTGAGGATCGGGGAGTCATCTCATATAAGCAAGCCCTGGACAGCTAAGTGGGCAGATAGAAAGATGAGAGTTGGTAACCCCCTTCTGGCCCTAATCAGTGTCTAAATAAGTTTAATTAAACATTATCTTCAGTTCCTTCCCCATCCTCCTATCACACACACACGGTGTCAGGAAACAGGTCAGGAGGGCATTCCCCCCAAGTCCTTGAAAAATTAGCAAACCTGACTGTAGGGATATTCACAGCTCCTGCTCCAATACATACAGGCAAGCAGATACTTACTCACCCAAACACAGGCATGAGTATCCAAATTCACATGCCCAATCCCCCATACATACACATGCATGTCTGTGGTACCCATCACTGCAATGCGCTCATGTCCGGTACGCTTATACTGATGTGCAGCAAAGAACCACCTCCAGATGGATGCACAGCCACCCTGCCATATGCATAGTATTTGATCGTCCTCCTCAGCACCCTGCCCCCAATAGGTTTGCTGCCTCCCAATAGGTTTGCTGGACAACCAGGTTCCAGGGGAAGTGACATGGTTTTTCTCCATCCTCCAGTCTCTCTACAACCCCTCTATGCCAGTTTCATGGAGAGAAAAGCAATGTTTCCCATAGCCCACTATTCTACCACCAAACCTGTGCCGAGACAGCTCAGAGAGGGTTGGCTGGCAGAGCCCACAAATTGATGGCTGGGACAGGAAGAGGCACCTGCCTCATTGTGCACTGACATGTCCTGGCAGTGGTAGAGGCTCTGGGTAGCAGTAGGAGAGCCACATGTGGAGTCAGATCTGCTTCGGCTGCCCTGACCCTCATGGCTGGCCACCTCTTCTCGCTAGCAGGCTATCTCACAGGATCCCCATGCTCCTGCAGCCTGAGCCCTGTCCAGAACCCCAAGCCGTTGGAGGTCTGGCAGAGAGGCTTTCATGCAACTGGTAACCAGTCAGCTGGTCAGACAATAAACATGGCTCTGGTCTTGGTAGGGACAAAACTGAGAGGGACCATCCTGCTCCTAAGCAGCTCATGATTCAAAGGGTGAGAAACAAGGTGATGGAAAGACAATGTGCTCAGGGTGGCCCCAAAGGGATCTAGGAGAGGAAGCCTTAGCCCCACGGGGTGGGGGTGGGGGTGTCCAAGAGGGATTCCTGGAAGAGGTGACCCAGGAGCTCACTGTGAAGGATGAGCAGGAATCAGGCAGAGAGTCCTAGGTGTAAGGCCCTGGGGACAGAAGCAGCATAGGGGAGGCAGGAACCACAGGAAGGTTATTGATGCTCTACAGAGTATCTGGCCTTGGTGGCAACAGGAGAGGGCAGGCAAGGAGACAGTTTCCCCTGGTCTCTAAGGGCCCAGAATGCTGTGCTGAGTTTTGAGGCCTGACCTTGCCATTTAGCAGATGAATGAGCCAAGGCCTGGCGCAGAGAACTCTCCGCCCTGTCCACGCTGGGATTTGGGGGGAGAACCTGGGCCTTGCCACAGCGGGGGCCCCTTACCTCTACCCACAGTAAGCCCACTTTCTTTTCTTTCTCTCCTGCCCTCTTTCCCCTCATGCCTCCCCCACTTGACCTGGCCCAGAACCCCTTCATGTGACCCTGACACCAAAGAAGCTGAAGACCGGCATTGGCAGCACGGTCATCCTTTCCTGTGCCCTGACGGGGTCCCCAGAGTTCACCATCCGCTGGTACCGCAACACCGATCTGGTGCTGCCCGATGAGGCCATCTCCATCCGCGGGCTCAATAACGAGACTCTGCTCATCACCTCGGCCCAGAAGAGCCATTCCGGGGCCTACCAGTGCTTCGCCACTCGCAAGGCCCAGACCGCCCAGGACTTCGCCATCATCGTGCTGGAGGGTGAGCTGGGTGCCGGCAGAGGGACTGGTCGGGGCAGGGCGAGGCGGGGCTTCCCGGTCCTCTTCCTCCTTCAAGGTGATTGTGCTGCTAAGAGACGTTGGTTCAGGGCCCACTCCACTCCAGGCAGGTCCCCTGTCTTCTTTGAGCCTCCCACGGAACTATTTTGCAGTTGAGGAAACTGAGGCTTCTTTCACTTGCCCAAGGTCACACTCTGGGACAGAGCTGGAATTTGAATTCAAGGCTCTTAACCAACATGCTAAGTAGGCTTTGCCCTCCAAAATCACTAGAACTGTACTAGTTGAGGGGTCTTCTTTACAGTGTTGAAGATTTTCAATCTTAGGCGGGAAGAGTGCCAGGAACCTCTGAACTTCCGAATCCTCTCCCAGCCTGAAATCTCCTCACAGTCTGTTTCCACCTGTTTCTCTCTCCCTTTAAAAGAGCTACCGCCTCTGTGTATGGTGGTTTAGGTTTTTCACTGCACAAGTTGCCTGGCCAAGAAAGTGGGTGAGAACTAAAGTCCAGCTTGTGCTCCATTTGCCAAGTCATGGGCCCTGGCACTGGGCTGTGACCACACTGAGGAGGGGCCTCTTGCTCATCCGACAGAGATGCAGTGAAGGTTGGCAGAAGCCCTGTCTTACCAACAAGCTGAATGGTTCCCCAGATCCTTCTCCATGTTAGAGAAGGGATAAACAAAAATAAACAATAAACAAAAACACCCAAAAGTTCTGTTCCTTTCAAGGATTTTTCACTGCTATGACAGAGTTGCCAAACCCAAGCCAGCCCAGAGAATGGGATCCTGCATGGGTCTCACTGCCATGGCTTATGGGTCCTCTCTCCTTGGAACACAGGAGCTGAGCACCCACTCTGTCTCAGCCCTGGCACCTCGCCCTCCCTTGGCCATTGCTCTTCTTATCTGCCCATTCCCTGGTCTCTCTCCCCCAACAAGCCCAGCACACGTTAGTTGGAAATGGGGACCTTTCATCTCAGGGGACCTCCTATGGGAATAATCCCCCACCAGGGAGCAGACCACCCTATCCAGCTCATTTTCCCTCTGAGGAGGCCACCTGTTTGCCTTGGATGGAGTGAGAGATCCTAGCAGACAGCCATTGGTGGCTAGTTGAGAGGAGGTAAATGGCAAAATGTGGCTGGCAGAAGGGCCTAGTGGAGAAGTTGAGGAGCAGCCGGGAAGGGAAGGAAGTGAGACAGACGAGGGGCCAACAGCCAAGTGGCTCCCTAGGCTCTGCCAGGCACCAGGCTCTCCCCAGGCTTTAGGTAAGGGTCTCCCCAGGAAAAGGGATGGGGGCTGGCAGACTGGCTGAGTCTTGATTAACATCAGCATTTTGTTTAAACGGGATGTAAAGAATGCTGTGTTACATTCGCCTTACTTTTTTTCTTTTTTCACTTTTTAAAGTATTTAACACCTATTTTTTATTACATTTTTTTATTTTTAGTTGGCACATAATAATTGTACATATTGTTGGGGCACAGTGTACTTAACACCTTTTAATCCTTTACAACAATCCTGTATGGAAAGATGGCCAGGGTTAGTAATGACATCTCCTGCGTTCTGCAGGAGGAAGTTGGGGCTGCGGAAGTTAATTGTCTCATCCAAGCTTACTTGGTTAGCCACAGACTCCCCACTTCCACTGCCTCTGGGAAACTTGCATTCTAAGCCTTCAACTTGAGGCCCTTTGCTTAAGGGGCTACCCTGGCCCCACGCCCTCCACTGGCACAGTCAAGTGTATGGAGCCCTGGATCAGACTCCGCAGGGCGGCCTGCTCCACACATAGCTCTGCACGCACTTGCCTCTAAGCCTCAGCATCTTTATTAATAAAGGAATGAGAACAAGGAGGACGAGGAAAAGTTGGGAGGAGTTAATATTTATTAAGTACTTACAAAGCACTGTGCTAAGCACCTTCAATGCATTAATTCATTTAACCCTCACGGTGTCAAATGAGGTGCAGATAATCATCGTCGCTGTTACCCCCATTTCCCAACCAGTGAAAAATGGGAAGACTCGGAGAGGTTAAATATTATGTCCAAAGATTCAGCGCTAGCAAGTGGTGGAGAGCAAACCCAGGAGTCTTAACCCACATACTATAGTAATGGCACCTCACAGGGCTGTGCGTAGCAAGTGAATTGATGCACAGGACAGTCCTTTATTGTCATTATGGCTACTGCTTTGCCTCCTCCCCTGCCAGGGTGGGGTAGCCTGGGGGAAGTCTCTCTGTGACTCAGTGACCCTGAAGGGGGCTCCTCGCTCCCTGCAGACGGCACACCCCGCATCGCCTCGTCCTTCAGCGAGAAGGTGGTCAACCCCGGGGAACGGTTCTCACTGATGTGTGCAGCTAAGGGCGCCCCGCCCCCCACGGTCACCTGGGCCCTGGACGACGAGCCCATCGTGCGGGACGGAAACCACCGCACCAACCAGTACACCATGTCCGATGGCACCACCATCAGCCACATGAACGTCACAGGCCCCCAGATCCGCGACGGGGGCGTGTACCGGTGCACAGCTCGGAACTCGGTGGGCAGTGCTGAATATCAGGCGCGAATAAACGTAAGAGGTGCCTGTCTACATTTAAATATCAGAATAGGCTTTTGAGTTCCTTTTCCATCTCTGTGGTTACCATTATTCTTGTGATTAGTACTTATTATTAATCATCATTTTGATTTTAGTAGAGGTTTCTCTCCTCTCTCCCATCCCCATCGCCCTGCCCTCCACAAACCCCACCATCCACTCTTGTGTGTGAGTGTGTCTGGTATAGTTCACGCATCCTCATTCCCTCCTCCTCCTCCTCCTCTCCCACAATCCAGCCTGCCCACCCTCCCCACCCTGATCCCCCCATCAAATCGCTCTGGGCCCCACTAAGCTATGCACCAGCTACCATCTGCCAGCCCCACTAGGGCCTCGCAAGGACAGAGACAGGGCAGGGGCACAGGGGCCAGGCTTGACCTTAATATGCTTCAGCTGTGCTCCCAACTGCCCCTACTAAGCCAGTCCCCCATAGCTCCAGGAGGTGCTAGCAGCCAGGAGCCAGGTGTCATCTTTTCCTGCAAAGCCCAAGTCATCAAGAGAAGGAGACAAACTGGGCATGTTGTCACACATCCATAATCCCAGCTACTTGAGAGACAGGGATTACAGGAGGATAGCAAATTCAAGGTCAACCTGGACAATGTAGCAAAACCTTATCTCAAAATAAAATAAAATGTGCTGGGGGTGTAGCTCAGTGGGAGAGCACTGGCTTAGCATGTGTGAGGCCCTGGGTTTGGGCCCCAGTATCATGCATGAGTGTGCGCGCATGCACACACACACACACATAAAGTAGGGGGCTGAGGCTAGGTGGGGGGGTCCAGAGGCAGGCAGCCCCCAAGAGTGTGGGTAGGGGTCCTTAAGGTGATCATCTCCCTATCTCAGTTCTCCAAGTCACCATGGTGAGAATAGTCTCCTCTGATGCTCTTTGCAGCCCTTTGGGTCTAACTGGTCCTTATCTAACCCTATTAGTGACCCCTGACCCAAGGACAGAAGAGGATTGGGGAGGAGAAGGGAAGGGGCACTGGTCCAGGGGTGCTAGTGGTTGCCCTGGGGGTGGAGAAGGGTCACAGAAATGCAGGTTCATGCCAAATTTGCCTGAGCACCAGGTCTCTAACTCATCCTGAGAAATGTGGGCCTCCCATTTGGTCACCCTCCTGCCCTCCTCTCCTCTCTGAGCAGGACAGAGCTAAGGGCCCTGTGAGATTCCCCAGTCTTACTCCTCATTTTCTGGATGGAGACTTGAAGCCCAGAGAGTTCCTTGGCTCTCTCTAGCACTATCCCTGCATGGGAGCCTCTGAGCCCCCTTTACCACCCCTATGTTGCCACCCGCCCACCTGACCCAACTAAAGACACCCTCTCCCCCTAGCCAGTGTGACAGAGTCCCCATTTATCACTCCTCCTCAGGGGCCCATAATACACATTTACCTGATGAAAGAAAATCACCAGTTCATCCAGTGGAGACCCTCCTGTTATCCTTCAGATAGTTAGCATGTGAAAGTTCCTTTTGGGTACAAGACCAGTGTGAAAAAGTAGAGTGGAAATAACACAATGCCCACCTTCCTACTCTAACCCTCCATCTTGACCTCTCGTGAACAAAGACTTGCCCTCCCAAATCCCAGCTGATTCCTGGTAAGACTGCTGTTTTAGCCACGCACTCTGTCCTGTTTGGGTAGTGGACTTTGCCTGCAGCCATGTATGGCATATGTTTGTTTGCAGCTGTTTGACTGTAGCCACAGTGTGTCCTGGAGAGATAATGGGTGACCCCAACCAAAGCCTTTGTCTTTAGTCTTGTAAAAGGGCTCCCTCTGCTCCCACCTAATTTCCACCCCCAGAAGTCTCAGGAGACCAGCAACTGAGAAGAGTACAACAGGGTGGTGCCTGGCTGTCCCTGGCTGACGGCACCGCTCGCCCCTCCTCTCCGCCTCCTCCCTCCCACGCCTCAGGACCCCCCAGCATCCGGGCAATGAGGAACATCACAGCAGTGGCCGGGCGGGACACCCTCATCAACTGCAGGGTCATCGGTTACCCTTACTACTCCATCAAGTGGTACAAGGATGCCCTGCTCTTGCCGGACAACCACCGCCAGGTGGTATTTGAGAACGGGACCCTCAAGCTGACTGACGTGCAGAAGGGCATGGACGAAGGGGAGTACCTGTGCAGCGTCCTCATCCAGCCACAGCTGTCCATCAGTCAGAGTGTCCACGTGGCCGTCAAAGGTAGGCCTCCCCTCCAGCCAGAGCCCCTGCCCACCCTCACCCCAAGCCTCCCAGGGTGCCCTAGCCCATTTCCAAGTCATGGCTCAGGCGGCCGCAGGCAATCCCAAGTCAGTAGAAAGAGAAGGGAGAAGGACTAGCCCAGCGTTTAGAAGAAACAGAATAGGGTAGAAGATCATGGGTAGACACAAGAAGGATGTGAAGAACTCTACCTCCAGGTTCTTCTGGTGGCTGCAGGACAAGACAGCACTGACCCCAGAGGCACGGGGGCTGTTACAAAGAGGAAGCAGTTCACCAGGGACGGAAGACTCAGGTCAGAGATGGCCGACTACATTATGTAGTCAGGATGGGGCTAATGTCAGGATGGGGCCACCAGGAACTCAGGAGGGACACACCAGTGGTCAGCAACAGAACAGGGTGGAAGGAGCACTGGCTGCCCTGGCTTCCTCCCAGGGCACAGAGTGGTTGTCCCAGGCTGCCACTAGGGGAATGGGGAAGGACCTTCTAGTGCCACCTGAGGCCTGGAGGGTAGTAGTCCCCCGACCCCAGGCCTCCATGCTCACCTGGGTGAGGTCTATATTTCTGCCTGGTACATGGTGGCCACTCAGTAAGTCTGTAGATCAATGAATGAATGAATGAATGACTATAAATGAACAAATAAGTGAATACACGAACCAATGACCTGTGTCCCCATGGCTCTGGGTCCATGCAGCTGTGCGAAGCCCCTTCTTTGGGACTGCTGGGCCTGGAGTTTGTCTGGACAGTGTGTGAAAGGAGCTTTCATTGTTGCTGGACCTCAGAAGAGATCAAGGAGTGACCCAGGCCAGATGGAAGGGCAGTCCCCCAGGAACTCTGTCCCCGTCTCCCCCTCAGGAATAAAGAAATAGTTTCTAGAACCACTGAGGAGGGAGATAGAAGAAAGAAGAGTCCTTGAGACATTTGAGGGCCCCTGTCACCTGAGGACTTCCCTCCTCTGGCAGTTGTGCCATCCCAGGGAAGCAGGGAGTAGAAGCTGGAAAGACCCTGAGAGGTCCAGGCCTGTAAAGGGGCCTAACACAGAGAAGGTGTCAGACTTGGTGTCCTGTTTGCTCCGAGGGAAGCAGGATTACGCAGAGCTATGTAGACAGGAAGAAGGAAGTCTGGGGGCTGAGGTTTGGGGACAGATGCTACACTTGGTTTGGTCCTTCAAGCATGTGATGACCGTGAGTCATCAGGTGTAAAGCCTGCAGGACAGCTGGGGAAACTGAGCAGGAGCAACACAAAGGCTGGGTCCATGTGCTCCTTGTCATTGGGCTCATCCTGATCAGTGCTCAGGGGCCGTCACATGCATCCTCATGTACTCACCACCTGTCACAGTGCCAGACAGTGTGTGTTTGTTGAGCTGTAACCGAGACATTCGTCTGGGTTGGAGTGAATTATGAGAAGCCTTGCTTTAAGCCCTGTGAGCTGGGGTTGGTCTCTGGCCATCTCAGGTTTGGGGAGGGGAGAGGACACTCTGAAAACTCCACCTCCCTGCTTCTCCACCAATGTACCGCATGCAGGTTGAGGCACGCTGGGGACCCCTTCTCTGCCTAATACTTCTGCCCAGCCCAGAGGCCTTGCTTGCCAGTGAGAACCTCACTACCCCCAGGCCACATCCCTCCCCTGGCATCCTGAGAAACTGAGCCTGGTAGTGGTGGGGTACAGCACAGCCAGCCCCCCACTTGGCACCCTGCTACCAGTATCCATTTCCATTACAGGCAGTGGAGCGTGAGCGTACAGTGTAAACAGCACACATTAAAACATCTAACCTTTGCTGCGCTCCCTGCACCCAACCGCACCAGCAAGCATTTGGCCGGGTTTGTTGGCATAAAAAAAAAATAATAATAACAGGGCTCCAGCGAGCCTCCCAGTACTCGGAACATCCTGAAAGCTGCTTCTGCTCATCAATTATTCAAGCCCATTCAGGGAACGATCAGTCCTAATGAATTGAATCTGATGCATTCCGTCTCAGTGACTCGCTGGGCCGGCTGTGATAGTGCAGAGCGACAGTGTCTCCCCAGCCCAGGGAGGGGGTGGGTGTGTGTATGTGTGTGCATGTGTGTACAACATACAGGCTCATGGACACAACTTCCCCCTTCCCCACCATCAGGATCTGAAATGCAGCCTTAGAACGGGTAAGGTCATCTGTTTTCTCTCTAGATCAAGAAGCCTCATTCACGAGAGGGGCTCTGGGACCCTTTGCCCCCACCACTCCAAAAGCTCTGGCCCCTCATCCCCGCCCTCTTGCTGACTCCCTCCCCCCACCTCATTAGAATGCATTTCTGCAGAAGAACCCATCAAAGCTGATTATGATCACGATGCTTGATTAGCGGCTGTGCTCTTCCAAGAGCTACCAAAGGTGGGGGGTGGAGAAGGCGCCCCTGGGCATGGCAAGAGGCCCTGACTAGCGGGGAGGAAGGAATGGGCCCAAGGGCCACGCACCAAACCCCACTGCTACTGCAGGCTGAAAAGCGCACAGCACCAGAGGAGCAGAGCAGGGAGCCAGAGAGCAGAGGAGGGCGAAGCAGGGTGGGACAGGGCACTAAAAGCTTGAGATAAAATCCAGGTCCCCTCCACCTCAGCTCCCCTTCTCTGTGGGGCCAAAGGCTGGAGGGCAGGGTGGGGCAAAAACTCAGCTAAAATCCCCATGAGCTGGAAAAACAACTGCTGACTCCATTCCTCCTGGGGCTGCTCATCTTCTAATGAATTTTTCAAACAATGAGCTGAGAAGAGCCAAACACACCTGACATGCAGGCACACGCATGTGCAGAGACCCGTGTGCAAGTGCACAGGCATGTACACACTGGAACGCACTATGTGCACGTTTGTGCATCAGAGTAACACACAAGCCTGTCCACAACTTGAACACATAATACACGCATGCTAGCAGTTACATAAATGTTTCTTTGTTGGTGCCCTCCTGTGCCCGGCCACTTCCTGTGCCACAAAAGGCAGCTGCAGGTGGGTCCATATGAAATATTGTCCGAGTGAGCCTGCTGGGGCCCAGTAAGGTGGAGGAGCAGGGGAGAGGATAGGGGCAGCTTCAAGGACTGCTTGGGCTTGGCACACGAAACATTGACTGGCAGAGAGGCCGGCCTCATCTCTGGGCTTCTGGAGAGCTCCTTGGCAGGATGCTATAAAGAGTACACACAGATCCAACCTAGTCTTGGTGACTTTAGGGCCCCCTGTAGCTGAAAAATAATGTGACACAAAAGCATCTCTGGACACAGGCTGAATGTATAATTAATAAGGCAGGTGGGGCTGCATCTGGGGCCCCTTGGCATTGGCTCAGGGAGGAAATATCTCCATCCCTACATCTGAGCCTTCCAGGACTTCGGGAGCCAAAAGGAGAACATGAGGCACTTTTTGCTCATGCTCAACAGAACCAGGCCTGGGAAGTAGTGCTAGGCCCCCATGGAAAGCAAGCAAAAGAGGACACACATACACACCCCACAGATACCCTCACCCCAAATACCCACACCCCCATCCACAGGCCTTCTTCCCCTACCTATGCAATGAAGAGCTTCTGCTGAGGCTCCATCCAGCCCCTTCCATACCCCTGGGAGACGGGCAGGGGCCCTCTTCCACCCTAATGAATGGGATGGGGATTCTATAATCACAGGGCATTAGAGAACCAGGTGGCTTCCTGCTATTGGTGAAGGCGAAGGTTTGGAAGGAACCCTACTGGAAAACACAGGCAAGTGGGTGTGACAGGATCCACAGGAGGAGATTGCCTACTTGCCCCTGGGGGCAAAGGGGAATCAAGGAAGCTGCTGCCAACAACCTGTTTCCTCAGCCAAGGGAGCCAGGAACATAGGAGCAAGCAACCTGCTCAGGGGGCAGACAGGGCTAGCGAAGATGGTGGTGGTGATGAAGATGATAACTCCCATTCAGTGACATTGATTGTGCACTCACTATATTCCAGGCAGTATTTTAGGGTCTGCCAATACAGTTATTCTGAAGATAGATGAAACTCCCTGCCCTCAGGGAGCTTGCAATTTAGTGGAGAAAGAAATAGTGAGTCAAATACAAGATATGGGGCTGGGATCGTAGCTCAGTGGTAGAGCGCTTGCCTCGCATGCGTGAGGCCCTGGGTTCGATCCTCAGCACCACATACAAAGCAATAAAATAAAAACATTGTGTCCATCCACAACGAAAAAAATATTTAAAAAAAAAAAAATACAAGATATGTAGTATCAACTAGGGATCAGGGATGAGAGTGCCCAGGGAAGGGGGAGGGACTTGCAATGTTAAATAAGGTGGTCAGGGAAGGTCTTCCTGAGGGGATAGGGTTGTGGTAAAAACTGAAGTAAGTTATGATTATTCCTAAATTATTAGATTTGTCTGAACTGGAAGGTCAATGTCAGACTTCAGAGATTGTATGGCCCATTTTGCAGATGAGGAAACTGAAACTTAGAGGCAGAGGCAGGGTAGTGGTAAGAAGGCCACTTTTGCATGATAACTTAAGTAGGTAGCTGAGTCTGGAACCCAGGCGCTCTGGCTCCAGGCATGGCTCTTTCCCATTTCCATGCTGCATGAGGAGAGAGGCCCTGACTTCCTGCCGTGCATACTCTGCTAGCAGGTGCAGTAAATAAAAGGCTTAGCCTGGAAGACAGATGATGAGAGACCCCATAAAGTATTTATGGGCTGGGCTGGTGGTCAGAACTGCATGACACTCACAAACAAGTGGCTATAAAGGCTTTATGGTGGCCAGGCACCACATGGACTGCCACCACCACTGTACCTTCTCATCCTGCCCATTGGTGTCTGTCATTGCAGGATTTGGTACAGTTGACTGGCCAAAGCAAGGCTCCCTGGGTCGTGTGGCATTCCCTGCATCCAGGCCAGGTGCTGGGGAAATGTCACAACTCACAGGCAGAAGGCCTGGGGGCTGCACTCAGCTCAAGAGGCCCCTAGTCATGGCGAGGTGAAGGTAGTCAGAGACCTTGTCCCCTGAAGGACTGAGGTCCCAGAGGTAGAAATGGACAAACCCATTCAACCAGCTTGTCTGAGCATGGGGGAGGGCACAGCTGAGACACAGGTCAGAAAGCAACCCTGCATCTGGACAGGGTGCCATGTGCACACACTGAAGAGTCCCCACACCCTGCCCACAGTGCTCCTCCTCAGTTTAGCCAACTGTGCAGGAACCAGGAACCTCAGGCTTTCTTGTCCCTCCAGGCCGTCCCAGGTTCCTGGACTTAAGGGGTGTCAGAATGCTAACCTGGAGCCATGGAGGGATATGTCAGCCCCAGTATCACACCCAGCCCATCAGCCTACGTGTGGAGGCTCTGATATAACAGCAAGTAAAGGGCCTGCCCTGGACTTCTGGTCATCTGCCTCCCATAGGACAATGGTGCTCTAGGAGCCCTGGGCCAGCTGGCTGCAGGTCTCAGTCCCCAGGATGGGTGCTGGCTACTGTTCCTCTGTAGCCCTTCCAGTGGCCATCCACATCATTCCTGCAACTGGACCTCTGTTGGCCCAGTTGGCCTCTGCCCCTTGGCTCAGCCTCTTCCCTCTCCCTTACCCCTCATATTTTTTACAAGCATGTATGTCCCTTAACTCTCAGTTCAATTGCCATATGCTCCAGGAGGCTATGGTCTCCCCCTGGACATCTCCCTCTGCTCTAATTGGCCATCTGTATATCCAGGGGGTGCTCTCCCTGAGATCACAGCATGGATGGGGGCAGGAGTACCCTCCCTTCTCCAGTCACTGAGCAGCTCCTGAGGCTTCTTCTGTAGTTTGAGGATGTTTCTGCTTCCTCAACCCACACGGAGCACAATGCCTTCACAGAGCAGGCATTTCATAAATATTAGATGAATTAGTTAATTAATGAATTAACCTGCCTTAGTAACTTGTTCCATTATCTACTGAGAGAGACAGTCTTCCCCTTGCCTGAACTAAACTTCCCTGCCTGATTTCACTCTGTTGTTATCCTGTCCTTGATGGAAATGTAGGGACCTGGTCATTGGGCCCAGGAGCATGGCCCTCCAGACTTGATAGTACTTCAGCCTCCTCCCTGGCCTTTTGCCACTGATGACAAGTGTCCATAGGCTCTTCAATCTCAGGAGCTGTTTTGGCACTGCGATAGCAAAAGCCTGGGCCTAGGAAGGACCAACAGAGATGCTCCAGGTCCCAGAATGCCAATGCAGAGGCAGGGCCTGAAGACCACGTAGAGCACACCTCTTGTTCTGGATGAACCCCTATCCTGTCCTCACCCCACAACTGAGCTCACCTCAGGAAATGACATCTAGACATATGTCCACTCATTTACTCACCCATCAAGCACATATTGAGTGCCTACTATTTTCCAGGTAAATATCCCTCGTTGTTTAAGTCTTAGCACCCAGAGCCCAGGGAGGTGGAGGTAGTCACACCCACTGCCCTGTGACACATGACGTACACACAAGGTGAGCACTGGATCTGCAGCAATTCTGCCAAAAGCCCAAGGAGGCCTAGATATACCAACACACACACACAGAAAGGAGATTCACAAGAGTGCATGAGGAATCTCTGGGGGAGTCTGTAATGGTCATCACTAGAATCCTGAGTTCAAAGAAATCTACCTAGAGATGTCCATGGCCCAGAAACCTCCCGGAGTGCTGGAGGCAATGCCCTATACCTGAGAAAAGAAGCATCCAGCAACAGAGATGAGCTGAGCTGGACAGTGATGGGAACCCCAGTAAACGTGGCTGAGGTTTTGGACTAAAATGGGTCAAGCCAGCCAGTGGGCAGGAAGCACACAGGGTGGGAGATGAGGACAGATGCCCTTGTGGCTCACCAGGCAGGGCTGAGCCACAAAGTGGTGGGAGGCTGCACTGTGCTGGCAGAGTTCCCAGGCTGGAGTGGAGGGCCAGGTGGGCGAGGGCATTGGAAAGGCTCCTGCTGGGGGTCATGAAGGCAGCGTCCTTCCTAAATGGCACTGCCTCCAGACCTGGTCAAGACCTCTCCCAGGTCCAGTGAGCTGCCAAGAGGCTTCATTGTCCACACCTGGCTATTCCCCAGGGCCAGCTCCCTATGGATCCCTGGAAGTGTGTAGGTAAAAGGAGGGCCTCCTCAGGCACCCATCCTTCCCCCTCAGGCTCTTGCCCCATGGTGGCCGCTCTGAGAGGGCCCAGGGTGGAGAGTAGCAGGCTTCCAAGGAGCTGGGGGGCTGGAGTCTGGGAGAAGGCCAGAGGACTGTGAACTGCCTTGTAATTTAATTATTTGACTGCAGAAAGGAGACCTCATCTACTGGGTGCTCATCCTTGTTAAGCTAATTGTCTGTCTCCCTCACTCTTCTCCCCCCACTTGCTGGGGAAGCCGATGCAGCCTAATTGAGTTATCATAAAGATAATGGCTGATGCTCTAGCCAGAGCTGAGAAAGGAGGATCCATCTCGCAGCGACTCCAGCTCCAGACAGGGCCCCCAGGGGCTGAGACCCGGCAGTGACAGAGAGAGGCTGGGCGTATGGGCCTTTACCCAGAGTCTAACCCAGTGGTTGTTTCAAGGTCAACAGGGCTCCCTCTAGGCTTTTCCAGCCACCAGCCGCCCAGGAAGCTCCTCTGTGAGACAAAAGGGTCTCTGGTGTGGTGTGTCTGAGAATTTCTCAGAGGAGCAGCCAAGCAGCACAGTGGAGAGAGGTCAGAATTAGCAGACAGATCAGGTTTTAAATCCCACTGTCACTGCTCATGAGCAGGGTAACCTAGGGCAATTACTTCTCTGCTCCAAGCCTCCATGTTCTCATCTGTAAAATGGGAACAAGTAAGCTCACCTCACATTAGTGGTAGGAGGATTTGGTGAGATAATGTATATAAAACAATTGAACAACCAGTGGCATGAGCTTCTGCTCACCTGTCCTGACACCTGATGACAATGGAGTAGGGTTGGTGAGGGGACCTCTGGGAGGAGGCCTGAGTACAGCACCCTGGCTCTAAATGAGCAGCCTTGGGAGGTGCAGGAGGGAGGAACTGCACCAGCCTTCCTCACCTGCACCTGGGCACCTCATAGCTATCCATCCCAGTCCCCCAGAGGGCTGTGAGATGCTTGTCTTGGGGGAGAACATAGACACAAGCTGAGCATTGGGTCAGCAGGCAGATGGGAGTCAAGAAGCCCATGAGTCAAATCCAAGGGCAAACCTGAAGGTCAGAGTTAATGCAAGTGGGCTCAGGCCCTCAACAGAAACTGTGGGTCAGGCAGGGTCCAGGGTGCAGAAGAGGTGTGGGAGATAGGCACAATGGCAGCGCCCCCAGCATGCCCAGGAGACTCTGTGTGGACAGGAGAATAAGGTGCCAGAGCCTGGGGGAGCTCAATTCCAAGCCCAGAGCCCCCAGGCAAGGCATCTAGCTAGGCTGGGTGAATGAGACCTGATGGCAGCATCCCTTTGCCCTCCCAGTGCCCCCTCTGATCCAGCCCTTCGAGTTCCCACCAGCCTCCATCGGTCAGCTGCTCTACATCCCCTGTGTGGTGTCCTCGGGGGACATGCCCATCCGTATCACCTGGAGGAAGGACGGACAGGTGATCATCTCAGGCTCAGGTGTGACCATTGAGAGCAAGGAGTTCATGAGCTCCCTGCAGATCTCCAGTGTCTCCCTCAAGCACAATGGCAACTACACATGCATCGCCAGCAACGCCGCAGCCACCGTGAGCAGGGAGCGCCAGCTCATCGTGCGTGGTAAGTAGGGTCAGGCCAGCCTGGAGGAGCATCAGGACCATCTTTCTAGAGTGCCAGTTTGAATCACAGGTTGAAGGGAGGTTGGCTGTAGCAGGGCCGTTAAAGATGAAGAGGCCTAAGTCTCTTATTTTCCAGGACAGGAAACCAGTGGAGATGCCTGCTCAGTTAGTAATTGGTTAAGGCAGGACTGGAAGTCAGAACTCCCAGCTCCAGTTCCAGTACTCAGCAAAAGCCTTCAGCCTCTAGGGTTTCAGAAGCTGCTGGCTCTCTACTTTATAATAGTCCAGAAAGGGCTGACTTTGAGTGGAGGTTCCCAAGCCCTCAGTGACCTCTCAGAGGCCGAGATGACCTTTTTCTTCATACCTCCTCTTTCTTGGCAGTGCCCCCTCGATTTGTGGTGCAGCCCAACAACCAGGATGGCATCTACGGCAAAGCTGGTGTGCTCAACTGCTCGGTGGATGGCTACCCACCACCCAAGGTCATGTGGAAGCATGCCAAGGGTGAGCCCCTGACGAGTCAGCATCCCCAACAAGGGCAGGGAGGGCCAGGGAAGATGCGCAGATGGGACTGGGGCCTATTGTCCACATGCAACTCAGTACTGGTGGTGGGGCCTGGGTTCTGAGCTTTAGGGGACCCCTGGCTACAAATGATCTAGAAATCCTCAGCCACCCCTAGGGGTCTGCAGATGGGAACAGCATCATCCTAACTTGACTCCAAATTTCCTCTAGTCCCCACAGACCTGGCCCTCCTTCTCCCTGCGTCAACCCTCACCCTGCCCTGTCCAGCCCAGGGTCCCAGAGCCTCCATGCCTGGCTTTTCACCACTCTATCTACTCTGGGATTTTGGTTCTTTGTGGAGCTCAACTTCATCCCAAGAACACATTCAGTATCTGCCTAAGCCCCACATCCTAGGCTGTGCCCATGCTGACCCTGGAGAGGAAGGAGAGGCACCCCAAAGCCCCCTTAAAAGGGAAGCTGGCCTTTATTTCCTGGGTCTGACTGCCATGATCAGATAACTGCCATTTGAGGACTCAGTCCTGTCTTTGTCTATTGCCAAGTTGCCCAAAGCTTTCTTTGTCTTCCTCTCCCAGGACTGCACCCCAAGGAAGATCAGTGGCAACGTGGGCCCTGACTGAGGCCATGTCCCCACCTCATCTGCTTGCTGCAGAGCTGGGGCAGGGCCAGACCTCTCTGAGGGTCTTTCCTGTGCCCAGCAGGAGCTGTGTGGCTCTAGCACTTGGGGATGGTGAAGCTCAGTTACAAAGTGGCCCTAGATCAGCAAGAAAAAGGTCATCCTTAAGGCACCCTGTCCAACCCAGCTCACTCTCTAGCAAAGACCCCAACCCTCCTAACCTCTACCTCCTTCCAGGGAGCGGGAACCCCCAGCAGTACCACCCAGTACCCCTCACTGGCCGCATTCAGATCCTGCCCAACAGCTCTCTGCTGATCCGCCACGTCCTAGAAGAGGACATCGGTTACTACCTCTGCCAGGCCAGCAACGGTGTGGGCACCGACATCAGCAAGTCCATGTTCCTCACTGTCAAGAGTGAGTCCTGCCCCACAAGCCCTCTCAGCACCAGATCTCAGGCCAAGGCCCATCTCTGTGCTCTGTCTGGCTGTCCCCTGGGTTTCCATTGGTCCATCCATGAAGCAGAGGCAGGAAAGATCCCTCCTCCAAGGTGGGCTTGGGACCATCAGAGGGGACTTTCATAAGCACTCAACCTGACTGGCCCCAACTCACCTCACCCCACCCCAGTCCTGATAAGCTCATGATTTCCTGTGCTGAAATACCATAAGCCACCCCACTTACTATGATGTGTAGGTTGGCAATTCACTCTGAATACTCATACCAAAGTATTTCTGTTACTTAATATCACCTCCATGCATCTAGTCCTTTGTGGTTTAGAAAGGAATATACCATGTGACAACGTAGAAGAAAAACCTATGGTCCAAAAACTGGGCTCCAATTCCACATCTACCAAATGAGCTGTGTAACCTTGGGCAAGTCATTTCACCTGTTTGTGCTCCAGTTTCCTAACTTGGCATTAGAGGTTCATTCCCAGCTCACCCACCTCCCAAAATAGTTATGAATAACACAAGAGCTTATGATGGAAAGAGGAAGATGCTTTGGGAAAGCCATTGGAGCAGTACAACTTATCATCATTTGGTGCTATGATGTATCTATGGCTTCTAAATCCCAACTCTCAGAGTTGGCCTCAAAGGTCTTAGAAAGCCACTATTTATATGCAAGCCCAGGATTATGTTAACAGTCATAGAGTCGTTCCTACTGGGCAAGCCTATCCCTTTACACATGGAGGGGTCTATGTAACGGGTCCCTAAGGATCATGTCAGGAGGAGAATGTCACCTAGCCCTGTGTCTGGGACAGTGCACCTTGACAGGCAAAGTTCAGAGCCTGAGCTTTGGCATCTCACATAGCATGTGTGCATCTGGGGCTGTGACTTGATCACTGTGTGACTTTGATGAGTGTACTTGGTCTCATGGCAGCTTGCCTTCCTGATCTACAAAACAGGGGTCATGATAATGTGGAGTTCTGCCTTGTGTTGAGCAGGAGTCTAGTGACATGTGACAAGTAGCCGTGTGGCAGCTACACTATAGACTGAGCCACCAGTGGCCACTATTCCTGGCCATCCGTCCAGGGCCTCGCGGAGCCGGAGTGCAAGCAGTGCAGTCCAGACTGCCCCTCCCCGGAGTTCCTCCTCCTTTAACTTGCCAAAGCCTGCGCTCTGCTCAGCACAGACAGGGAAGCCCGGCCAGGCGATCGATGCTCAGGGAGCTCCGAGCTGAGCCGGAATCCCCGCCCTGGGGAGCCGCTTCCCTCACACTATCAAAAAGCACTTTGTCCTCAATAAAACCAGGCAATCAATCTACATCCCTCAGCCAGGGAGAACTCGGCTCATTCTGAGGAGCAGAGGAAGAGCAGGCACCTCTGGAGCCATCTTTGGTATTTGATCCTTATCTCCCCACTGTCAGCAGGATGAGCTTGAACTCCTTGCAGCAGTTTTTTTTTTTCTGTCTTTGCTATTTTTCTTTAAGTTAGAGGTTTCCACTGAGCGAGTGTGGCTGCTATTCAGTGACATGTGATTTTTCTGTAGAGATGAGGACTCTGGTGACCAAGGATGCAGGGTCAGAAAGTGGGCTGTGTATGAAGAGACCCAGTTGCTGTCAGGCTGTCTCTGAAGTCCTGGGGGTCTGGACAAGCCTATCTAGGGGCTGTTTTTTCCCTATGCCATCCATCTTCCAAACCAGGCAGCCATGAGGAAACACAAAGGTATTTGGCGAGCGCAAATGTTATAAATCCAGGGCCTCTTGGTGAGCACATAACACCACACACACACACACACACACACACACACACACACACTGGTGTCACCCTCTGCCCTCCAGGGAATGCAGGCATTTCCTGCAGCACTAATCAGCCAGGGCAGAATCTGGACCGTTTCCCTCCCACCTTCCTCCCCTGTCCTAATTTCAGCTGTCTTGCCATTTCCTTGGCTTCTCTGCCCAGTAAGACCCAGGTGCTTCCTCTCTCACATCTGCTCTCTCACAAGCAGGTCCGGGTCACATTTCCCTGCCTCCCTCCTTGCCTGCCCCTGTATCTCTCAGCACTTCCTCTCAGTCTCTCTGCACCAGGCTCTGGCTCCCTCCAGACCTCCCAGACATCTTCCAGCTGTGCCCTTTCTCACACCTTCTCCCCAGTGACCTGCACACACTGTCCTCACTGTCGTCCTCGTCCTCGAGGACCCTATGCAACCTGAACAATTCTACACGGTACCTGGTGCCAGCCATTTGCAAAGCCAATTTAAAGGCTTGCCTCCAACACTCAGGGAAGATTTGACCCAACGCAGCTCCACCTTGCCAGGCCTCACACCTCTCTGAACTTTCAGAAGGCTAGGAAGCTCAATAGGCTGGCTCCGAGAGCCACAGCACCTCACTTCCATTCTCCCCGCCCATCTTCCCCTTTACTCTCTGCCAGACGCACTAGGTTAGGTGTATTCAGTGTATTTTCAACTTCAGATGTTTTCAACTTGTGATGGGTTTATCAGGATGTAAGCCCATGGTAAGTCAAGGAACATCTGTACCTTTTATTCATTGATAAGGTTTAAATGAGGGACTGGGGGCTTGACTCAGTGGTAGACTACCTACTTAGCATGTATGAGGCCCTGGGTTTAATCCCCAGCATAACAAAAAAAGAGAAAGAGAGACCGTGTACTTACAGCAATTAGTATGTTACACAAAATACACATTGAATAATTTGTTTAGATGCGGGAAACCCAGTTTAGGGTAATTCAGGGTTGCTCTTCTCAGGGAATTTAGAATTATGGAGAGGAAATAGACATATACCCCAAATCAACTATAATACACAAATGATAAATGCCTAAAAAGCTACCAATGAACAGACTCAAAAAGAATCAGGGCCAGGGGTGTAGGTCAGTGCTAGAACTCTTGCCTAGCATGCACAAATTTGATTCCCAGAAGAAGAAGGATAATCAGGATGAAGTCATGAATTTTACCTTTGAAAGTGAATTAAGGGTGTTGAGAAAAGCTTCACAGGGCTCGAGGGATAAGGAGAATTCTGAGAAGAGCCAGTAGGGGTGAAAGTCATGCCATTCTAGGGAGGAGCAAACAGCACAGCAAGTTCATGGGCAGGAAGGTTCATGAATGTCGTATGGCAGTGTCAGAACTTGGGGTATCTGGCAGAGAATGAAGGGGAGGATGGACAGGGAGCGTGAAATGTGAGGTGTTACAGGCTTTGGGAGCTACATATGTTCTTGTGCTGAACAAACTTTGAGACCCGGCTGCAAACCAGAGTTGCAGGAACCCAAAGATCTGGTGATGGTTGAGATTCCAAAGTTGGTTCTTAGAGAATTATCCCTGTACAGAAGCCTCTTCAGGGCCTAAATTAGGCAGGGTTCTCCAGAGGGACAGAACCAATAGGATGTAGGTAGATAAACCGGATGGAGAGAGGGATGGACAGGATAGATAGATAGATAGATAGATAGATAGATAGATAGATAGATAGATAGATAGATAGATGAGAAATTTATTAGGGAAATTGGCTTATACAATCGTGGAAGCTGAAAATTCCCACTAGTTGTCTGAAAATTGGAGACCCTGGGATGCTAGCACCAAGACTCAGTTTGAGAGGAAAGGTCTCAGAACCAGTGAAGCCAATGGTATAACTCAGTCCAAGGCTGAAGGCCAATGAACCAGAAAACTACTGGGATAAGTCCTGGAGTCTAAAGCCCGGAGACCTGATGTCCAAGGGCAGGCAAAGAGGAATGTTCCAGCCCCCACAGAGAGAGGAAATTGCTTTCCTCTGCCTTTGATGTCCTGTTTGGGTCCTCTGCTGATTAGACGGTGCCCACAGTGAGGGCGGATCTTCCCATTTAGTCCACCAACTCACATGCCAATCTCCACAGCAAGCATCTTCACAGACACTCAAAAATGATGCTCTATCTGACCCTAAGTGTTCCTTAATCTAGTCCAGTTGACAACTAAAATTAACCGTCATGGGGCCCCAGGGAACCAAGGGTTTTGTTAGAGTGGGAAAGCAGTTTTCCAAGTCCTTGGACATCCTTGCTGACAACCAACCAGGCCCTCCTGCCTGATCCCAGAGTCTTGGTGTGCACTGAGCTCACGAGTTCTGAACATGCCGCCTGGCCCCACCACCCTTGTGCAAAGCACTTGACACCCTGCCTGTGAGCTGGCAGGCGATAGCACCTTCTCAGGGAACTGAAGATAGTGGATCAGGGTCATTGAGTGGAGTAACCCAGCTGAGACCAAAACTTATCTCCATGATTTGGAAGAAAGAGCACAGACTGGGAGTCCAAGGACTGGCTGATGATCCTGGGTCTGTGACTCTGGCTATGCATTCACAACTGTCCCTTCCCTTCTCTGGGCCTCGGTTTCCTCATCTGTACAATAAGAGGCCTGAACTAGAATCCAGGCCCCAGCTGACCCAAGGCACCTTCCAGCTCAGACAAGCTCTGATTCTAGCAGCATGCCTGGTCTCTTCAGACCACCTCCCAGAACTTGGTTGAAAATGAATGTAATTAACAAGAAAACACCACATCTGCAGAGCTGCCTTTTATCTCCCTTTTAAATATATCTTTTTTAAAAGAGAGATAATGACCGAAAGGAGGAGGAGGAAATTCCTCCTCCAAGTGACACAGGAGGAAAAAAATAAAGCATCTTCAAAGAGAATTCTTCAGCGAGACGCAGGTACAAAGCCAAGCGGCTTCGTCTGGGATGGAAGGAGCTGGCTGTTTCGATGCCACCACCTCATCCAGCAGGTTACCTTATTAGACAGGTCTCATTACTGCCCCCAGAGTCTCCTTCACCCTTGTGAGGGCTCCAGTGATTGGGCTACAGACAAAGCCCACGGCCAATTAAACCCATAAGGGCTCTTTGTTTGGTTTGAGTTTTGATTTGTTTGTTTAGCAAAATGTCAGGCCAATTAAAATGAGATCCAAGAGCCTCAGCAAGCACACACCCCTGCAGAGTCACAGGAAGTCAAGAGAGAGGAGAGGAGCCAAACTCTCGTGGGAATGGGGGATGGAAGGAGCCCTTGGACAGGAGTAGAACGGATGACCTGCTATGGCTGACCATGGGCAGGTACCCACATCCGGATGCAAAGCCTTGGGAAGCACAGCTGTAGCTGCTGACCGAGCTGGCCCTGATTTCCAATTTGCCCAATGGAAACGCCTCTGTCAGACAAGAGTAGCACCTCCCTTAGACCTGGGTGACTGGGCCCCTGCTCCTCCCACAGGGCAGAGTCTATGGACCAAAGGAAATGGCCACCCAGAACCCACAAATCCCTTTCCTGCTCAAGTGCCCAGGGAATTCCTTCCCAGAACTCCCCAAACTGCTTCCAGGGTTTCCTGGCTTCCTCCAAAGTCTGTCCTCCCCGACAGGCCCTGCCACCAGATGACCTTTCACCTGAGGGAAGGCACATAGATGGACCCAGGACACATGGATGGGCACAACCACACAGGCCCCTTTCAGCACCGATGATAAACTGATGCCCAGAGAAGCCAAGCAACAGGCACAGGCTTTCCTGTGTGGTGGGTTCTGTCTCCTCACCAGACAGAACCCTCTTGGGTCTGTGTGGGAATTCCTGCCCCCGGCACCCAGCACAGCAGAGGCCTCTGCCTACTTGGCACGTGTGCTGGGGACTGAACGACTAACTGGGCCCCTAGCCCACAGGACTGGTCTAATAACAGCTGGCATCATAGTTCAACACTTTGGCTCTTCCCTTGGCCCCGTGAGCCACTCTGATGAGGTGAGGAATAGGGGGGCCTGGGTCTGCAAACAGTGGGGAGGAGGCAGGGAAGCCCAGTGGTGTACAGGGCACAGGGGCCAAGGCAGGAAGCTGAGGCCAGCTGGCCCCCACCACAGCCATGGAATTTAGGGACCATTACCTGCCCTGTCCTCCCAGGTGATAGTCATTGGTCAACCTCACCTGCCCAGCCTTGAGGTGGCTGAGAGGGCCCTGCGCTGGCCTGTGCCAAGCCAGGACGTCTGCTCTACCAGCAGGGGCCTCCCCGGCTGCTGGTGAAGAAGGAGGGAGGGGAAGAGGGAAGTGATTTCCATGGCGATGATTATCCAGCTGGCTCTTTGGCCTTATTGATTTTCAGACTTCATGGAGTAAGGAACAACACTTTGTCTCCTTCATCAAACAGAGGAGAGGACAGAGGCCAGACACAGCTTCTTGGCAGGCCAGGCTCCCCACTGTGCCTCCTTCTGAGGAAATAGAGGAGTCAGCAAACCTTCCAGAGGCGGGGCTACGAGGTCTGCAGCCCTGGGCCTGCCCAGGCCACCCCTACCCTCTGCAGGGCCCTGGATGGTCAAAACAAGGCGTTCACTTAAAGGACAGAAAGGGTCTAAGCAGGGAGCGAGGAGTCTGGCGTCCTGCTGGTGTCCCCCACTGCACCCTGGGTAACTAGGACCTGCCACTCCCTCTCCCTGGGACTCAGTTTGCGCCTCTGTTCAGAGGGGTCGTATTGACAGAACTCAACAAGTAGGTCACAATCTGTTGAGCTGATGGTGGCCCAAAAGCAGGTGTTCAGGCTCCAGCTCCTGCCCTTCAGGGGTTATAAAAAAGGTGAAGACAAGTCTGAACCAACAAAACATAGGCTCTCACCTGCCCCACGCTGCCGCATATCATTGGAGCAACCCGCAGCACATCCCAAACCTAGCCCCAAAGAGGACCTTGGTGCAGAGGCTTCAAGGCAGAGTAAAAGAGTCTCCCTGTGGGACAGTCCCCCATCCTGCCCACACCCTCTCATCACCATAGCAACCAGGCCCCCTAACAGGCAGGGGAGGCTTTACTGGAGAGATATATAGGAGGAACCTACGGGTGCAACCTCCACTTCCACGTGTCTGTCCCAAGGGACCTCATCTGGGTCTTGTCTCCCTCCTAGAGGCTTTGGGCAGAGGTGATGTAAAGCACATTATCACCTGTGCCTCCTGAAATCCTCACAACCACAGCACTGAGGAGTTTCCAAGTGGATGTGGTCTTCAAGGTATCATTCAGAGCAGATCACATGTGCTGTGTGCATCCTGCCAGCCACCTGGGGTAGCTGTGCCAGTCAACACACCTCAACAAGACAGCCAAGGACATGGCTGGGTGGCCGGGTTTAGTAGGTAAGAAAATGCAGGCATAAAAGAGCCTCCAACACTGTCCTTCCTGGGGAGCCCAGAGCTGCTCCCCAGCTATGATTGAAGCCCATCTGGCAGATGGGGCAGAATAAGTTGTTACATCAGCCAAGCAGTGAGAGTGGAGCTCCTGAGTGGCCCATGGTCCCGTGTGGTATCAAGGTCTGCTTTTTTGTCCCATTGCTGTTGTTAATGACATCGTATCACAGTCTGGGTAACTCTTAAAAAAGAGAGATTTATTTTGGCTAGTGGTTCTGGAGGCCCAAGGTCAAGGGGCCAGAACTGGTGATGGCCTTCCTGCTGGCAGGGTCCCAAGATGGTGCAGGGCATTAGGCAGCGCGAGATGGGCAGCAGGTACGTCTGGCTGCACACGGGCTTACAGGGGAGTGCATGTGTATTTGTCCTGTGGTCTCTCTTCTCATAAAGCCACCAGAATTCAGTCATGGGGCCTCTGCCCTAATGACCTTATCCAATCCTGATAGCTCCCCAAAGGCCCCACCTCTAAACACTATGGTCAGATGCAGTTTCCACCCTCTTGATTCCTCACAATGGGGATGAAACTCGAACACAAGCACCCTTGGGGAACGTGTTCAAACAATACCCATGCAGCCTGCAAGGCAGAAGGGCAAAATTGAACCACTGTCCTCTCCTCCAGGAATTTACAGGCTAGTTCCAAAGCTGGAACAACCTTCAGGACAAAAGACAAGGCCACGTGCTAAAATGTGGTTGCACGATCAGGGTCAGGCAAAACTTCCTGGAGCAGGGAGACATGAATTGAGCCTGAAAGTGTAGGTGGATTTGGATCAGCAGAGGAAGAAAGGAAGCCTCCAGGTGGAGGGGCAGCCTGAGCGAAGGCCCTGGCATGGGAAGCGCCCAGGGGAGGTGGCAAGAAGAGCAAGCACCAAACCAGAAGGTGGTGGCTAGGAGGGGCGAGGCTGGACGAGAGAATGGCATTGAAGTACGGGTATGATGGACTAGGTAACAGAAATAACGTCAGGATCCTGAGCAGAAGAGGTGAAGAGGAAGTGGGACTCTAAGAGCCAATTTTGAAGGAACAAATATCAGGCCTCGATGGGTAGAAAGAAGCAGCCAGAAGAGCCACAGGCTTGAGGCTGAGAGATGAGGAAGACAGGGCCACCAGCAGAAATGCAGTAGGTAGGAATGGAGAGGTGGCAGGGTTGCTAGGCAAAGAGGTGACAGGGAACACCCTGAGGCCACCAGACCCTGGCTGACACTCTCCCTAGATGACCCCAAAGTCCCCACCCCAGGTGATTCACCACTCATGTGTGACTGGCAGGTGTCCTGTCCTGAGTCGAGAACAAATTCCCCCAGAAACCACCCCTGCCCCGCCCTCTGGGCCTCTCAGATCTAGAGAATTGAGATGTGGCAGAGCTGTCCCATTCACCCAGCATTCAGCAACTAGCTATGGAGGTGAATGCTTACCTGCTCCAAGCCCATCCCTGTACCCAGAGCTGGAGATGGGAGTAGGGGCCGGGCAGTGTGGTCTTTGTACACTCTTGAGTGTCCTGCCTTCTACCAGCCAGGGCCCTCAGGGCCGGGAGTGGACCTGGGTTGAGTTCCCCACACAGCTGGGAGAGCAAAGCCCATACCACCTGGCACCTTAGGAAGGCCCTCTGGCTCCACAGAGCAGAGGCCATGGCTGCCCTCTCTGAGCACCAAGCACTGAGAACCTCTGTCACATGCTAGATCCCTGCCTTGGTTTCCCCTGGCTACAGAAACCAAGAACTACAAACTAAGTGGCTTACAACTTGAACCTGTTCTCTCACAGATCTGGAGTCTGGAGTCTGACATCCAGGTGTCTCTAGGACCATGTTCCCTCTGAAGACTTTAGAGGAGGGAGCTTCCTTGCCTCTTCTGGTACTGCCGGAAGTCCTGAGCGTTCCTTGATTGTAGACACATCACCCATCGCCACAGGGCCATCTCCCTCTTTACATCCTCTTCCTCTGTGTGGTTCTATGGCTGCTTCTGAGGTGTGACAGTGGAGCTGAGTAGTCATGACAGAGACCTGTGGTCCGCAAAGCCTCAACAATTCACTATCTGGCCCTTTACAGAGAAAGTTTGATGACCCCATTTCTAGAATATTCACAGCAATGACCTGGAAGTACCTTACCCAAGTGATCAAAAAAAGATGGCCATTTTCCTCCTGTTTCTGAAAGGATTCTGATGATCAGATGATCTCTCATCTCTAAAGCCTCCGCTGTGGCGGGAGGGGGTTTAATGAGCTAATTCATGTAAAGCATTAACCACAGCGTATGCACATAATAAGCATCCAGTAAATGTTAGCTGTTATTATTACTATCATTTTTCCAACATTCTCAGGGAAATAGAGGACGAGTAGCAGGCAGGAACCCTCATCCCCACCTTCATTTGAGAATACCCTGCCTCCCACTCTTGAATTCCAGGAAGTGACTGGTCCCATTTTGTATCTGGACAAAGACCTGCCAAGGGTCTCAGCTGGGCCCATCATACAGCAGAGACAGGTCTGTGGTCCAGGTCTCAGGTCCTGTGACTCCCCAGCCCTGCCCCCTTCACACACACTCCTACATGTGAGTTCTGATCCCTGAGTCCTCCGGCAGTGGACAGTCTGGGTCCCCTGGGCCCCCAGCTCCCCAGGCGCCTCCCCATTGGCTCTCAGAGGCGAGGCTGATTGCTTCCATACAATTTGAATTAATCTCATGCTTCAGGTGGAGCTTGGCTAATCAGGGGAGACAAGACACCAAAGTGGGTGCAATCAAATTAACAACGCCGCAGCCCTGGCTCTTTAAGAAGGGGGAAAAAAGCAGCCACCAGAAGCCCCCACCCCCTAGCCTTTCCCTGGGGAAGCCCAGAGCTGCCGCCACCCAGACTAAGCAAAGCCTCTCCCACCCACCCCAGGCCCAGCATCCCACGTGCCCACAATGCCCCTTTGTGGCAGCTTATCTCACAATGCCAAACAGGGCTCCAGTTCTTGTCAGGAGCTTGTTAACAAGGAGCAGAGACACAGCCTTTGAGGGGAGAGAGGGGAGTGTGCTGGGCCAGGGGGAAAAGGGCCCACTCACCTCTCATGGCTGCCTGTAATCCTTCCAGAAACAAAAGGAGCTTCAAGCCTGAGCCAGGGGCTACCTTCTCCCCTGACAAGGTGGGTTGGCAGAGCTCTCAGGCTTCAGGGTACCCGTCGTTTCCAGGAAAAACCTTTTCCTGAGGGCAAAGAAGAGGAGGTCCAGGAATGCATTTTGGCATACCGAAGGCATCCTTTTTAGCAAAAAGTTCTATGAGACTGAAGAGATTTCATTTAGGTTATCAGAAGAACTTCCTAAGAAAGCAAAGGCCCTTCTCTGGAGACAGTGAAGAATCCCTAGACTTTGCTGCCTTCTTCCAATCCTGTTAACTTTGGGGCTGACCCGGCTGGAGCAGGGGAAAGACCAGAGGGCATGAAGAGGGTCCACCCAGCCCTATGGCTCTTCCCCCAGAGGATGTGATAACCCCCTAGAAATGGAGCAGAGGTGACTCCTAAGGAATGCAGATGCTCAGGCACACCTTGGACCCACTAAACCAGAGCCTCTGCCCATGCCATCTGTGCCACAGTATCTTTCAGTGCTTCCAGGTGGCTCTCATGTGCAGGTGGCCCTGAGAACCTCGTCCACCCCAGCCCCAGACCACCCAGTGGAGAGAGCGTCACCCCTGGGTCCCCCAACTCCTGGACCCATCCTTTCTCCCCAAGCCAGCCTGCAGATCTCGTGAGCTCGGCTCTGGCCCTCCCATCCCCTGGCACCTGCTCCAGTGTCTGCTGTCCTTCAACTAGTGTCACAGTGTGTAAGGCCACAGACACCCCGGGTCAGGTCCTGGCTCTGCCACTTACCAGCTATGTGACCTTGGGCTATTTACTTCTCCAAGCCTCAGTTTCCCCACTGTAAAGTGGGGATACACATAGGGTTCTCGAGTGTTCAGTGAATCAGCGCATGTCTGGGAACTCAGAACAGTGTGTGGACGCAGCGAGTCCTCAGTGAGATCAACCTCCCGCTTGTATTAGATACCCGTGCGCGAGAATGGGTAATGATGTGCACCTTGGAAGGCGACTTTCCTGGCCTCTCGCACATGACATCAGCCCCTCCCGACCACCAGTGGTATCCTCCTCCTGCTTCCTCCACATTCTCCTTCCCACACACACTGTTCTTCTCCTCTGGGTATTCACAACAGAAGCTTCCCTCCCTGGTGATTTGGGGACTGTCAGAAACACCAGCTGAGCTCCGATCACCAAGGAAGAGAGGAGGGAGACAGACACACAGGGAGCCTGGCTACTTGCCCCTCCTCCTGCCGCCCAGCCTGCCCCACTGTCTAGTTTTCAGCCTCCTTAGGTACCTCTCCCCAGATTCATCCATAGCAGGGGGAGGGAAAAAATCAGGCAGAAGAAGGCTGAGCTAAAACTAAAGAAAAGGGAGCTGGTGAATTATCAGGAGATGTGAGACTTGGTCTCCTAGCTGTTGTCACTAGCTGGGTGACCTCAGACAAATCACTTAACCTCTCTGAGCTTTCATGTCTTCATTGATAATGGCAGGAATAATAGGCCCGAGGCCACCTCCTTAACATGAATAAAGCTTGCTGCAAAAGTGCTTTTTAAACTGCAAAGAGCAGGCTCCTCCCTGCTCAGAGGGTGGGACCTCAGAGGAAGGGGAAAGCTGAGGGACAAGGCAGAGTGTACTGTAGGCAGAGTTTGTCATCCCCAGGGCAGTGTCTGGGGACCCTACAGACTCCACCACCAAGCCTAGGGCAGGTGGGAAAGTATGTGGCTGCTGGGGGTGAGTGAGGCGGCAGAGCTGTCTCATGGTCTTTTAAAAATCTATCAGCCTCTCACATCAAATTAAAATGTAAATAGCAGCTGGTCTGGGCAGGACCTCAGGGGTGACGGGAGCCGGCCTGCGAGTAATTTCACAGACGGGAACCGGTTACATCGGATTCTGACAACTGTCTTGTTTCTGAAATTGATTTCCTCTCCCCTCCACTGGCCGCCCTGGGAGGGCCCTGGAGTGAGGGGAGGGGCGGGCGCCTCCCCAGCCCTGCCGCCTTCAGGCTCCCTGGCTCCTGCCAATAAGGCCCCACCTGACAGAACCAGGAGGAAGAAACCAGGGATTTCTGCCACCTAAGGCAATGGCCCGAGCCTAGGTGGCCCATTGAGGGTCCTCCCTGCCCTGGAGTGAGTGGACAGCTGCCCAGCGCTGGTGCTTGGGAGGTGGTTCCCGGGCTGGGGCTGCTACTGCCCTAGGCAGCTCACAGTCAGACCCAGGAGACATGCATTGTGTCTACAGGGGACTCCAGAGTCGGGTGTCCCTGGAAGTCACCTGGACACCTCTTGGCCCTCTGCCACAGTCTGCCCCAGTCTGGCACTTCCAGAGTAGAACACTGCATGGGCTCAGGGCTGTAAAGCTCAGAATGAGATGGGCCTGCCTCACCCTGGGCCTCACGGGGGACCTCAGAGCACCCCCACAACCCCACCCAAGGGAGGCTCACCATGCTCCTATGCCCAGCCCCTCCAGCGCCCAAGGCCCCTCCCCACACCCGTCTTTGTACAGAGAAATTCGTTTTCCCTCTTGTGAATTGAGTCACATTGCAGGAAGCAGCCACGCTTGTCTGGTTAAAGCCTCCCGCGTCCCACGGGAGCAGTGCGCCGCCTGAGTGGCTGTCATCAGCGTTTTCCACGCAGGACTCAGCCCTGTGCTTACAATCCCCTCCCTTCCCCCAGCTCCCCTACCTGGGCCCCTAGGGCTGCAGTCCCTGCTGTCCACCCCAGGAGTCACCTGCTAAGGCTGCCACACCACAGAGAGACCACAGCCAAATTCCACTTCCCAATGTCAGGCCGTGTGCAGGGCAGGCAGACCGGCGGCTGGCAACGGGCCTCCAGCCCCTGCACCCACAGCTTACAGGGGAAAGAACCACCTGCCCTGCCGGAAGCCTCGGTTTCCTTGTTTGGATAATGGGGATAATAACACTTAACTTCTTATGGTTGGTGTTGGGAGGAATCCTTGGAATGAGCCAAGAGGCAAAGCCATCCAGCTTACTGCCTGCGCCATGATGAGCATCACGGACACCAGGGAGGCTCTAGAGCTACGCCAGGGCCCAGGCTTCAGAGTAGGGGAGTAATAATGGGGTCTACCTCAGTGGGGTTGGTTCATGCAGAGGGCTCAGAGTACTGCTGGCACACGGCCAGCGCTCCATACACAGTGTGCATGTGTGTCTGTGCGCACGTCGTGGAGAGGGGGTGCTCAGAGGTGTTGCCTTCGTGTGGGGGGATGGGTATTGACCACACTGGGACATCGACATGCGAATAACAAGACACCAGGTTGTGTGTGGGATACCATATGCAGGTTAATGGTAAGGGACACAGCAATGGAGACTGTTTATTGGGTGTGTTCTGGGCAATGCCTCTGTGCACATGTTTGTCCGTGTATGGGACTGTGACTTGGGATCCATGCTCTAGAGGGTGGGTGTCTGCACATGAACACCTTCATAATCCTGGGGGTCTTCCTTCAACCCAGAAAGTCTTCATACAGGGAGGCTCCATAGTGCTCATTACTGCCTTTCAGTGGAACAGGGAGTCCTTGTGGCCCAGAGCGAGAGGCGAGGCTGGGGTGGGGGGAGAGGGAGTCAGGCACCTGCCACCTGGGGCTCAGCTATGCAGCAGCCAGGAGGTCTGAGGCTCCCATTCAAGGGCACAGGAAAGGACCACAGACCTTGGAGGAAGGAGGGGTGCGGTGGAGAGGTCTCTGTTTTAGTTTGCTGGTGGGAAGACCATGGGGCAGGGAGAACAGAGGAGTATTTCCTGCTGCTTGTCCAGGCCCAGATTGGGCCTCGAATTCCTGAGCTCACATGATCCTCCCAGGTAGCTGGGACTTGAGGTATGCACCATCACACCTGGTTCCTATCTTTTTTTTAATTTTAATTAGTTCTTTTTAGTTATACATGACAGCAGAATCTGCTGCTTGCTAGCAAAGTGCCCTTGAGCAAATCGCTTTCCTGTGCAAGCTCAGTTTCTCCATTTGTATAAAGAAGGGTCAGTGTGGATGACCTATACCAGTGCCATTCAGCAGAGCCATAGCAGAAGTCATATATGGAATTTAAAATTTTCCAGTTGTCCCATGTCCAAAAGAGTGAAAACGAAACAGGTAAGATTAATGGTAATAGAATATTAACTCGATCTCTCTAAAATATTAAAATGCAATCATCGTAAACGATATTAATGAGGTAGTTTACATCTTTTTCTCTTCCCACATTTTGAAAATCCAGTTTTTAACATTTGCAGCATGATTGGAGCAGCTATGTTGCAAGAGCCCCAAACCCACATGTGGCTGGTGGTTCCATACTTAGCAGAGCAGGTCTTCATCCAGGTGCAATGATCCTGTGTACAGGCTAGCCAGTGACATCTTCAGCCAGTAGCTTGATGTACATGAACACATCTGATGCTCTTCCTGGAACAAGAGCAGGCAGGAGAGCCTTGGGAGAGCCTGTGGAAACCAGGGTTCTTACACATGGCAGTGTGGCAGGCATTGTACATATATACACTCATTTCATCCTCACAACTGCTTTGTGGGGTGCAGAGGTTAGCTTGAATGTGACCGAGCCCGCATAGCTGGTACTGACAGAACCAGAACTTTCAGGTCTACTGGCCCCAAGCCCTTCAAGCTCTTCTGCATAGCCAGCTCCCCTGAGCTAGTCCAGAGCTATAGGGCAGTAAGGAGAGCCCAGCCAGCTGGTGAAGAGAGGGAGGAAGCCTGCCCCAGGCTCCGGGTGGTGCTGTTATGCAGGACTAAGGAACAAAGGATCTTTGGGGACCCTGCTGTGTTTGTCTACCTACATGTCTGTCTCTGAATAACCCTGATAGGAAAGATAAGTTCCCTGAAGTGGTACTGGCATGTGTGGATACACAAGTTGTGCAGTGCTCAAAGATCCACAGCCTAGGGGTGAGTGGGGTCTGAAATCTGGTCTGTGCTCCACTGTCCAAGTTGTGCCTCCTGGCACCAGGCTGCATCTAGCCAGAGGCACCATTATGCTTCCCACACAGGCCCTAGACAGGTGCTGCAGGAGAGCCCAGAAAGCAGAACAGAGATGCAAGTTTCTCACCCTAGTATGGAGCTGTCAAGTCCTCCCACCAGGGAAACATTCTTCCTTCCCCTGCCCTTTCTCAGACTCTGACCTGTACTGAGGCTTGGCCCTCCCTCCACCCTCCTCTCTTTCTCTCTCTCTTTCTCTCTCACGTACACACACACACACACACACACACACACACACACACATACACACACTGCCCATCCCAGGAACAGGATTCCTCCTCCCCAGGACAGGACAGCCTAGGACCCAACCAACCCAGGGATCACTCCTTGCAGGAAGAGCAGAAACAGCCCTGTACCTCTCCCCACATCCCAGTATCTCAATTCTCCAGTAAAAATGGAGGCATCTGCAATGCGAGGCCCGACTTGTTGACGTAAAGCCTCACTCTATATTCCACCCAGGTTTATACGAGTGAATTATGCAAATCTTTGATGGAAAAATATTCCTCCGCACATCCTTGAGAGTGTAAAACCTTAGTCAATAATTCATACTCGGATGTCTCTGACTGCAGGCTTTTTCTTCATTATAACTTGCACCTCGTTATTTGTCTTTCGCATTTTATTGTATATCCTAGTGTAATGCTGTGCATTATAAAATTTATCTGCTTCATTATTTGATGAGCCGGGGCTGGGGAATGCTGGGGCCTGGGGCCGGGGCCGGGCCAGCCTCAACATCAAATCCGGCATGACAAGACAGCAGAGAGGGAGGCTGTCTGCATGGTATGACTTCAGGGACCCAGAAAGGGCTCGTCACCCCCCAGCACCTGTTCCAAATGCCCCCCCTTATCCCCTAGCTGGTGTCTCAGGTCAGACCCTTCCAGTCCTGTGGCTTCCTTCCTTTCTCCAAAGGCTTATTTGTCCATAAAAATCAGATGTCCCTGGAGAGTCAGCTGGGAAGAACTTTGTCTGAGTAGGGCTTTAAAACTGGAGGGGAGAGAAATCCTGAGAATACTGGAAAGAAAAGGACCAGCCACTGAAATAGAGCCAAGACATGGTGCCAGGAAATAGGGGCAGAGAACCAGTTCTGAGCAGAGAAGACAGAGCTCCTTTCTGCACCATTGCCCAAGCAGGCCAGCAAGGGGCTGTGGTGACGGGTCTCTGCTCTGTGTGAGGAGGGTTCCTCCCCTGAATGCCGGGGTGGAAGGGGTGTCGAATTTTTGCAGCTTAGGACATGTTGCTCACCATCTGCTCCTGGACTACCCTCCCAGGACAAGAGCCACTGAGCACCTGCACTTTGAGGGGCACGTTTTCCCAGAAAGGTGGTGAGGAAAAGAGAAACACAAGGATAGTCCCCAGTTGCATCAGACCATCTCCTTTCTGGGCCTGCCCTGAAGATTGCTGCCTCTGAGCCTCTGCTCAGGCAGTTCCCCTCCCTGGGGTGCCAGGCCTCTGCCCTCCTCATCTCAGGCCCCCAGGAGTGCATGGTGCACTTCTGCCAGCTGCCATTCGTGACCACAGCCCCTGGTTTGTTGCCTATTCTCACCCTGGCATGCGACTCCCTGTCACCAGAGGCCGTCTACCTCCTGTTCAGTGACTCCAGAACCCAGCACAGGGCCTGGCACATAGTAGGTTTCAATGAATGCTTGTGGGATAGATGGATGGTGCCTTTCTAGATGCTCTCAAGAGAATTTCTCCTGAGCCGTGTGAGCGCTCACCACATGCCCGCAGTGTGCCCACGGCCCACCGGGCAGCTGTCTTCACCATCCCTCGTGATGGCCTAAGTGCTCAGTGTATGTTGAGTTGAGTTGCACAGAGGAAAAAGGAAAGGACTCCATGAGCTCCTGCCCTAACTCCCCTGCCCCTCCCATCCTCCTATGGCTGGCCAGGTGCTCAGGCCCAGAGGAGGGATCAGTGGTTGACAAATGTCCTGTCAGGGCTACGGAAGGGGTGGATGACCAACCTGGCTGGATTCTTGGTGACTTTCTCAGGACAAGGGTCAGGGTGGGGTGGAGCAGAGACCCTGTTAGTGCCGCTGAGGGATGTTAGCTACGGTGGTGCCATTCAAGGGCTTACTGCCCCTTGTTAGAAAGCACAGGATGGAAATAAAGAAGCTTTATCTGTGCAGACAAGTGGAGACTCCAGCTTCAGAGCAGGGGTCCTAACCTGGGGTCCAGAGACTGCTCAGGTCTGTAGATTTGATTTGGTAAAACTGGCAAATTTGAGTGGGCTGGGGCTATTGCATCTTCTATTCTCTAACCTCTCACCAAAATTTAGTATTTCCTACCATTGCAAACATAAACCACAAACTACAGCAGTAGCACTATGTGTGACTGTCACCAGTAGAAATCCACAGATATTTTCATGTCAGATCGCATTTGTTGCAGACATCTCAAAATATCATTTGTGCTCATCACTAGCACAAAAGCACAGAAAAACAAGACAGTAATTATAAGACCTACTGGTAGATCTTATTTCATAAAGAGTAATAGAGAAGCATGAATATGTGGTATACAATATCCAAAGTCTGCTTTTAATGTTTTTAATATTTGTATAACCATATTTCTATAATAACCAGTTTTCCTTTTAATTTTATGTATGTTGTAAAACCAATTCTGAAACGAAGTCAACTGATATCACCAGAGGGGTCCAGTGAATGTAAGAAGTGCTGGTGAAGAGGGAGGCTTCCCCAGGCACGGATGCATAGGGGCACAAGAGACAGCAAACAGGTTCCCCTATGGGGCTCTCACACTTATCAGACCTTCTCCAAGGGCCTGGGGGTGGGGCAGCTGAGGGCTGGGCTTCTGCAGCACATGCTCCTCCCCCAGGTTGATCTTGAGACCCTCACAGTCTGTGCACCTCTTCCCCTCCCCAGTCCCGGCCATGATCACCTCCCACCCCAACACCACCATCGCCATCAAGGGCCACTCCAAGGAGCTGAACTGCACTGCACGGGGTGAGCGGCCCATCATCATCCGCTGGGAGAAAGGGGACACGGTCATCGACCCCGACCGAGTCATGCGCTATGCCATAGCCACCAAGGACAGCGGCGATGAGGTTGTCTCCACGTTAAAGGTGAGCGCCCAGCCCAGGCCCAGCCCCAGGGACTCTGGCTCTGAAAGTGGGGAGCCTACCATGTCACATCTGTATCCAGAGGAGGTAAATGGGGAGTCCGGGAGCCCTGCCCTACACCAAAAAGTCCCTAGTCGTTCCCACCTATTTCTGGTCTCCACCCAGGAATATCTGCCTCAGACCTCACCACATCCCTTTTCTAACAATCCCACAGCCATCAACTATGTGGGTTCGTAGCCCTCCTTTCTGGAACCACTAGGCTCCACTCCCTCTCTTAGGACCCCCGACCCTTTCCTCCCTGCATGGACCCCTCCACATTCCCAGCCTTGGAACATTCTGGGAAGAGAAGCCCTTGACAAAGCCCCCTGTGAGTCCCCCTCCCAGAACAAGATGGCCTTGCTGATGCCCTTGGAGTGGCCCCCTTCAACTGTTGGGCTCTAAAGGCTCTCCCCATTTTCTCCCTCTCTTGTCCTTGTGGGCCATCTCCCAGCTCAAGCCAGCTGACCGTGGGGACTCTGTGTTCTTCAGTTGCCATGCCATCAACTCGTACGGGGAGGACCGGGGCTTGATCCAGCTCACCGTGCAAGGTGCTTTCCCTGCCCACCTTCCTGACACATGTCTGCAGCTAAGTCCACCTCAAAGAGCAGGGGGCAGCCGGGCACCATGGCGCACGCCTGTAATCCCAGCAGCTCAGGAGGCTGAGGCAGGAGGATCGTGAAATCAAAAACCAGGCTCAGGGCTGGGGAGATAGGTCAAAAGCCAGGCTCAGGGCTGGGGAGATAGGTCAGTTGACAGAGTGTTTGCCTTGCGTGCACAAGGCCCTGGGTTCAATCCCCAGCACCACACAAAACAAACAAATAAGACCATTTTTGCCTTATGGAAGAAATCTCACATCCACTGCTAAGATCCTTTAAAAAAAAAAAAAAAAAAGCCAAGTTCAGCAACTAAGTAAGCCCTATAAAATATAAAAAGGGCCCGGAATGTGACTCAGTGATTAAGCACCCCCGCCCCAGGGTTCAATCCCCAGTACCAAGGGGAGAAAAAAAAAGCAGGAGGCATCTCCAGCACTATGGTGGGGTTGACAGGGAATGGCCTTTGAGGGAAAGCTTCCTCCCTTAATCCCTCAAGCCCCAAAGTAGGGAGATGGGACTTTTGCAGGCACTCACAAGCACCCACTTGCAGGGGCTGCAGCCCCTATAGAATTAATCGGTTGCTGGTTCCAGAAGGGGTTGGAGACCTGGTTCCTGGGCATATGCCCCTAGAGGAGGTCCAGGAAGGAAAATTCAAGTTAGAAAAGTTGGGAGCTCTGCATGGGGTGGGGAATAAGGGGAGCAGGCCCTTAGTTCTGAGGAATCCCTGCAAAAGGGGTCTGCCCTCTCCCGGGCCAAGGAAGAAAGGCCTCAAGGCAGCCTCTGAGCCCAGCTGCTGGCCTCCCGCAGCTCCAGGGTCCTTGGTTAGACCACTAATGACATCAACCCTCAGGCAGAATCAGGAGGCGCAGCTCCCTGCTGCCATCCTTACTTCTGTCCTTTCCCTGCTACACCCCAGAGCCCCCTGACCCCCCTGAGCTGGAGATCCGGGAGGTGAAGGCCCGGAGCATGAACCTACGCTGGACCCAGCGATTCGATGGGAATAGCATCATTACAGGCTTTGACATCGAGTACAAGAACAAATCAGGTAGGTGCCCAGTCAAGGGGTCAAGGCTTGGCCTACCATGGCCCCATGTCACATGCCTTGCCTCTACTCCTCTGGTGGGACAGCTCCTGCCTTAGCCACCTAAGGCAAACACATCAGCACCCTCGGGTGCACAAGTGCCTGTGGTCTCTGAAGGGAAGAACACTTATCAGGCTAGAAACCCCGGGAACAGACCTCGGAAACTCCAGGCCATGGGGAAGATTGTCCCCAGGGAAATGCTCTCAAGGGTGATCTAATTTAGAGCAACTTAAAGGTGCAGGGCCCAGGACCCAGGGCTGTGTCTTTGGGGCATCATGGTTTGTCAGGTCACCTGGGTGCTCCTGGTTTAGGATAACTAGGGTGACTGGAGGTCAGAAAGCAGATCCTTCCCAAGAACAGGTCATGGGGATCTATGCGTCTTTGGAAATGCTTGGATCTAAGTTCCCTGCTCCCACAACTCTTCCAGAGCCCTTCCCTCAGGCCAGCTGGCTCCACGGGGTACTGTGAGTCAGAGTGAATGCTAGGTACTCAGTGTCTGAAGAAACCATGGAGGGTCCCACCACCAGGTGGCAGGAATGGCACAACGGGGCCTCAGAGGGCACCCGTGTGGCTTCAAGGTAGGGGAAAAGAGCACTTCTCACTCTGGATCCTTGTATACCTTTTGAACCCAGTACAATAAGCCTATGTTAGTTTCTCAAAATAATTTTAAAAAGGGAACACAGGAAGAGTCTGGAGTCCATCTTCCCAGTATCCTCCCTGCCAGCTCAACTCATCTGCTGGGGCTTAGCTTTGAGCTCAACCCCTCCCCCTGCCCCTCCCCCTTGTTGCCCTGCTGCCCACTCCTCGTCCACTGACCCTTCTAATGTGTGGGAAGCTTTCCCCGGGCTCTGCTCAGCTGGGTGCACTGAGAACATCACACATCTGGGGAGAAATACGGAGGCAGCCGGGCAAGTCGCTATTCTCACATGTCTCTCTCAGTCCCTTCTGGTTCCCCCAAAGGAAGAGGAACTGCCATCGCCCACCCCAGAAGAGTGGCAGGAGGGGCAGGCAGGGAAGGAGGTGGGGAAAGCTCAGTGGCACGCTCCCCCTCCCACAATGGCTTTGCACCATTAAAGGAAAAACTCACAGGATACCAAGCCCTGGGCAAGCAGCTGGTCTTTTCCCCTACCTTGGGACCCAGTCTGCTCCAGAACAGCCCACCCAGATGAGCATCTGTCGCGTCCTGGCATTTAGGTATAGGAGGCCTCGAGAACTGCAGTGTTGCCGTTGGATGCAGGCAGAGGCCACAGGCACGGCCCAGCTTCCCCATCTGCAGAGTGGGAGCAGATGCCTCCTCCCAGGGCTGCCTGGGAATTAAAGAGAAAGTGGGCTTTAACAAATGCAAGTTCCTCTCTCCTTTCTAATTCAAATACCTCATGCGGCCATTTAGAGTCCTGTGGGACTTGCAGGCTGAAATATGTGTCTGTCAGTCAGCCACATGCACTGAGTGCCAATATTTTTTTTTTGCAGTATCATGCTCCAGACATGTGGCAGGGAAAGGAAAGAAAATAGGAGAGATAATGTTGCCCTTGGAGCACACGAAGACAGTTGGAGTGAGAACACACGCTGCGCACACACACGCACACACTTTCAGAACCATTACACAGCACTATTCCATCAAGCCAAACACACCGCAACCACATTATGTGAGACCTGCGGAAGGTATCCAAGGGAACCAAAGGATTACTCAGAGGAAGGGGGGGTGCAGGTGCGGGTGTGTGGTGCGTCTGCGCCTCCCTGCACCTGTGGAAGGAGACTTCCAAAGCCTTGGCTTGGCCAAATGTCAGAGCTGTGTGACCTTTAGCATATGCTCAACATCTTCAGGCATCTCTTTCTCTACAAAACAGAGACAGTGACACTTCCTTGGTTGTGAGGATGAGGATGAGAGTGTTGTCCTATGTAGAAATGCCCGGCACGGAACCTGGACTATCTGAACCATCCTCATGTCCTGGTTGTGTGCCTCTATCCCTCTCCCCCTCTGCCTCCTGCCCCAGACCGCGCCCATCCCAGATCCTGACCCCCTCTTTGCCCTCCCTGTGCTTTTGCTGGGTTTTCTGCCACGTTGCTCATCGTGCTAATTTTCCAAAGGAAATTACCAAGTCTGCCCTTTCTAAGCCATCCCACTCATGCTGACTTCTGCAGGCCCCAGGCAGCAGAGTAATAATACATGAATGCTGAATGATAAATAGCACCATCCACACAAATCTATCAGATGGTGCTGTGCAGATTTAAAATGCACACACTACATTTTGCCCCTATTTGCCAAGCAAGGAGCAGGGTATATTGTCTGAGGATAGCCCTCCAAACCCAGCAGGCTGGCTTGGGGGCTCTTCTGGACCCGGTTCCAGGAACCAGCCTGGTGTGGCATGTCATTGTGGAGGAACTAGAGTGTGGCTGGTGCTGGGATGCTATGAGCTGCTGTTGTGACCCAAGGAACCTGTTCTCTGGGCTGCAGAGAGATTGCCACAGGGGCCTTGGTGCCACGGTGCAAGGAGAAAATCAGAGATGCGGAATGGATTTGTTTCCTCAGCTAAGACAGCTAAATACTCCAGATGTGGCTTTCTTCCAAGATGCTCCCCCTCTATAGTGAATGTGTTTCCTGAAAATCCAGACTTCAGGTCCCCTCTCAGCAAGCAGCCCACAGAGCAGAAGGCGCTGACATCTCCCCAGCCACATCCTTAGTTTTTAAGAAGAATATTTTGCATCATAAACCCTTTGATGAAGAAAGGGAGAGAGAACCCTTAATGAAATATGTTAATCTGGGAAAGCCAGGCTCATATGAAAGGGAATATTAAAAGAGACGATATTTGCCAGAGCCAGCTCAGTACCCTAAGAGAGCTGAAGAGGAAAGGGAAAAAGATAGAGCTCCCAGTTCAGCTATTCAGGGTCAGGGAGATGCCAGTGATCAAGTAAGGAAAATCAGCAAGGACCCTCCAGATTTGACTCTGATGGAAGAGTTGTGGGGAGAGAGTTGTTTTGTGCAACATCAAAGATGATTTGGCAACACAAAGTCAAATCCACCTACAAACTACGGGCAAAAGCAGAAGGGAAAAAACAAGGAGCCGCTCTCTGGGACACCCCAGCTCCTACCACCTCCCTGTGATTGCCAGCTGAGTGAGGCAAAAGGCAAAGGGTGTCCAGTTGGACTACAACATGCAAAGGAACTCCAAGTTCAAAGTAAAGGACAAAAAAAAGTGACTGATTTAAAACCAACAACAGGTGTGAAATGCCCAGCACTTGCAAGGCAGGGGATAGGACCAACGTTTTAAACCCGGTTCCTGTCTCCACGGAACCTAGCGTGTCCTTGGGCAGTTGCCACAGGAACAGTGAGTCCTGGGAAGGGGAGAACAAAGAGGGCTCTAAACGCTGTAGAGTTCAGAGAAGAAGAGTGACAAGTTTGGGAAGGGGAGCATGAGCCACTTGCTGCAGGGTTTCCAAAATGTCACAGAATGTTGCTTCATCCCAACAGCAAGGGGAAAGTACTGAAGGGTTTTATGCGAGCGGCTGGCAGTGTCAGCTTGTGTTTTGGGGAGGACTTTTCTCAGCACCAGGATGGAGTGCTTGCCCTGGGAGCAGGGCTCAGTCATATTTGCAGAATAAATGATGTCCAAAACAGATGGAGGGGAAAGGGGCATAGAGTGGATACTGGGAGGCTGGCTAGGAGGCCATTTCCCTGATCCACGTGAGGGAGGATGTGACTTGGCCCCATCTCAATAGGGATAGAGATGGAGAGACGAGGGGATGTTCGAGAGTTACATGGGACACAAAAGCTATTGGGCATGATAGCAAGGAAGAGAGAGGGAAATGTCGAGAGTAACACCTAACTCTCTGGCACACATGATAGATAGTGGTGCCATTCCAAGCCAAGAAAGGGATGGACTGACCAGGTGTACAGTCAAGAACTATGCCTTGGAGCAGGGCGCGGTGGCTCATGCCTGTAATCCCACCACTTTGGGAGGCTGAGACAGGAGAATCTCGAGTTCAAAGCCAGCCGCATCAACAGTGAGACGCTAAACAACTCAGTGAGACCCTGTCTCTACATAAAACACAAAATAGGGCTGGGGATGTGGCTCAGTGGTTGAGTGCCCCTGAGTTCAATCCCTAGTACCAAAAAAAAAAAGAACTACGTCTTGGACATGTTGAGTTTGAGGTGTCTCTGAAGTCTCCAAGAGAAGAGGTCAAGTAAATAGTTAGCTATAAGAGACTGGAGCTCAAAGGAGGAGCCCCAGGATGGACAGTGATCAGGGAGCTATAGAAGCATGGGTGGGAAAGCATCAGACACTAGGGAAGATGTAAAGATGGAACCTGGAAGAACCCTGACCACCCATGAAAGATAGAGGAGGCACAGCTGCAAAAAGACAGAGAAAAACTGACCCTCGATAAGTCAAAAACCAGAGAGTTTTATTAGGAAACCAAGGGAAGAGGGTTTCAAGATGAAGGGAGAGGCACAAGTGACACCTGAGAGGCCAAGTGGGAAATGGGGTTTGGTGATGTAGAGGTCACATCTACACCTTGGAGATATAGCACTGACATCATAGGAGGGTGTGGGGTGCAAACAGCAAACATTTAAATGGTCCATCCCTGCCCCTGGTGACTGGTAAATGTTACCGCCTCTTCTCCTTAGCCCCTGTGTTTCCAGACACATCCCATGAGTCTCCTCCCTCTGCCCGCACACATCAAAAATGAATGCACTGACTTCTGATCACTCTCGCACTCCTCTAAACACGGGCAAATCAAATGTGATTTGTGAGCTGGCACCAGCTCCCAGGATGCCACAGAGAGAAGTGAGCACCTGCCTCCACACTGCTAGCCCGTTTCCTCCCAAACTGAAGAGGTGCCCGCAGCAGGTAGGAGACTGCATATCTGCAATTCTGGCTTAACCTGTGAGCCGCAGAGTGGCTTTCTGGGTGGCTGGGGTGTTTGTAAAGACAAGAAGAAAATAATTTGTTTTCGAGCATCAGCGGCCTGCCATTTTGTTCCTTTGGCTCATGCAACCAAAGAATTAAATGCAAAACTACAGATGGGAGCTGGGCCTGTGCCCTTCACAGATGCCAAGCCTGTGCAGCTGAGAGCTGTGTTTCAAAAAGCATCAAGACCTCAGTTAACCAGAACGGGGTGGGAGGTATTATTCGCCTGATTTATCAGCTTTCAAAAATATATTCTTAAAAATCTGTCTAGAAGATACTAGCTTCCTTTCCTGGTTTAGGAATTAAACTATAGTGAATATAACTTAATCTTTTCTATTGAGAATTTTTCAGGATACTCCACTGTAGATTTAAAAGGTGTAGAAAATTAAACTGAATAGTGACATCCAGCCATGCCCTGGGAACATATTTAAGCCCTGCTATCAGCTTGCTTCCTTGTGCTTTGCTTTTTTATTCTTTTTTCTTTCTTTTTTCAAAATCAAGTGCCAAAAAAGGCATCTGGTTAAGAATTTTGAGCTTGGAAGGTCCTAGCTGAGCTATCACAGTGACTGTAACTCCTCATTTTCCCCTGGAATCCCCTGGTAGGTGCATAGCAAGCATATATTGAGTGAATGCCTGGATTCCTCTGGAGATGCAGGATGTTTACAGTCACAGGATCCCTGAGTGGCACTTATCTGGTATTTTCCACGTTCTACAATTTTGCTAAACATTAGCCCTGGAATGGACTACCGGTCCCCTCGGATGAATCATGAACATGTTAATCCCTTTTGGTCTCTGAACAGAAAGACTCAGAGATCTTTCCTTTTATTGTTGGTGTAGGAAAGAGGGTGAGGTTAGGACTAGGGACTTCTGTTTTAACCCTTCCAATGCTGACATCTAACACTCAAGATCGAAGCCTCACAAACACACAAGGAAAGAAAATATAGAAGAACACAGAGAGAAGCAGGAAGGGGGACAGGACCTGATTTCCCCCTTTGCACATGACAGTTGAATGAATAGGATGTCTCAGGTGAAACAGGTCACTGATGTACTGAGAGGCCCAGGAAGAAGAGTACTGGGCAATCAGATCCTTGGAGGTCTGAGCGAATGGTGATCTTGTCAGGGACCTTGAGAAACATCTTGTTAGATCCTGTCTGAGGTTTAGCTCACAAGCTGGCCAGTGCCAGAAGAGAGTTTGGCTTCTCCCAATATGGAGCCTCATATGGGAGAGTACTCCCTGTGGAATTAAGGCTGTGTCCCCCTCTGTAGCCCATGTGAGCCAGAATCCAAGTTGAGACTGGGATGGGCTGGTGCTTGCTACTGAGGTGGGGTCCTGAAGTTTGCCTGGCTGTGTTTGGAAAGGGATGTCTTCTTTACAGATTCCTGGGACTTCAAACAGTCCACACGCAACATCTCCCCCACCATCAATCAGGCCAACATCGTGGACTTGCACCCAGCGTCTGTGTACAGCATTCGTATGTACTCCTTCAACAAGATTGGCCGCAGCGAGCCAAGCAAGGAGCTCACCGTCAGCACCGAGGAGGCTGGTAAGCACCTTACCTGCATCCCCTGCTCATGGTTTTGGGAATCAGGGACACCAAGGGCCCCCACCAACCTTGTCCATTGGCGGTGGACTTGTGGTTAGAAGAAGGGGAAAAGAAGCTAGGCATGGTGGTGTACACCTGTAATCCCAGCTACTCAGGAGGTTGAGGCAGTAGGATCACAAGTTCAAAGACGGCTTGGGCAACTTGGTGAGACTGTGTCTCAAAATAAAAAATAAAAAGAGCTAGGAATGGGCTGGGGTTGTAGCTTAGTGGTAGAATGCTTGCCTAGCATTGTGAGGCTCTGGATTAGATTCTCAGCACTGCATATAAATAAATAAAATAAAAGTTCATTGACAACCATATATGTATGTGTATGTGTATATATATATATATATATATATTTTTTTTTTTTTTTAAAGGGCTAGGGATGTGGCTCAGTGGTAGAGTGCTTGCCTAGCATGTGGGAGGTCCTAGGTGCAATCCCCAGTACCAGAAAGAAAAAACTGGCAGAGAGATCCCAGCCTTATCTCTTGGAATAATCATAATTCGGCATCTCGTTTTGTCTGTTTCAGTTCCTAACTCTTTTCCAGGTGGGGCTCTAGACGCTGGGCTTTGGGGAGCTGTCCATGGTTCTATCCCCACTGCCCCGGCCCCAGTCTATGTGGAAAAGACAGAGGTACTACATCTGCAGAGGATGCAGGAGTTCTAGTCCCCTGGATCATTTTCTGTGGCCTTTGTAATGGAGTTTTAATAAAAATTTAAACAAGATCTCTCTTGCTATATACTCTTTCATTTGTTATTGTGAAACAATGCAGAAAAGCTCATAAAACATGGATGTGCACTGTAACAAATGACCATAAAGTAAAAAAGCATAACCAATACTAATGATCAATTACCAGCATGAGGAGCTCAAGCGAGGTCCTCTGCTGTCTCCATGTGAGCTTCTGCTTCCTACCCAGCGTTCCTCCAGCTTGGAGGATGCAAGTGAGGACATGGGACTCTCCTCTGCCAACACTTGACTATAATTTTGCTTCTTCTGCACCCCCAGCTCCTGATGGGCCCCCCATGGATGTCACCTTGCAGCCGGTGACCTCACAGAGCATCCAAGTGACCTGGAAGGTAAGTGAAACACCATGTTGTCTCTTCCCTGCTTGATCCAGGACTAAAACCCGCCAGGCTTGCTAGCCTCTGGTTTCATATAATGACCATGCTTAATTTTTTCACTAAACCCAGTGAAGTTTAGGAGTAGCAGGAGAGGAGGGTAAAGAGCAGGTCCCCTCACCAATCCCCACTCCCTTCCCAGCATGGCTATCATGTGGAGCATGGTTCCTGGGGTGGGGTGAAGAACTCAGCAAAGCCAGGGAGGTGGGCAAAGAGTTCTCCCACCATGCTGGCCCATCCCCAGACCTTATGTGTGGTAAAAGGGTAGCAATTTGATTTGATTTTGTGCCAAGTTTCCCCTCTATAACATCAGGATGGAAATAACTGCCCTCCCTCTGGGGCTAGGGGAGTGGCAGAGAGAAGACACCAGTATGTGCTGCTGTTCCATTGCGTCTTCCAGTCTCCAAGCACCAGCTCTTACAGAAAACTGCCCGACCCCCTCTCTGCTCCTACGGGGTAACCAGAGGATGTATTATCATCCCCATCCATCAGAGGGTGCAAAGGTGCGAGGTGACTTGCCTGTGGTGGTTCAGGTAGAGACAGTTATAGGACATACACATAATTTGGAACCCGCACCCCATCTCCTCACTGTAGCCCGCCACAGAGAGTTCTAGAACAGAAAGACTTCTTAGAGCCTATCCTTGCTCTTCTTAGAGCAGTACCATCTCCACAGTGGGCCTTGGGGGTAACCTCATCTTCTTGGGGACAGGGGGAAGTAGTCCAAGGTCATTGTCTGATTTTAACTCCTGATAGGAAAATCCGGGCATATTCATCCTTCTGTTCAGGAGGGTGGACTTGGGAGTGGGAGAGTCAGAAGGGCCTAGTGACTTTCCCCTAAGAAGACACGGCGTGCACACGTGCTTGCACATGCAGGTGCAAAGCAGCTGCAGCAGGCTTATTCCTTCCCTCACTAGAGGAGTGGCAAGGAGAATGGGTTGGAAGGAATTGGGTCATTGGGCCTTCCTGGGGACCTGGAGTAATCCCTGGAGCCATGGTTCCCTCTAGGTTCAGATCTGGGCTCCAGGGCTTTTCTTAGAAACCAGGGTGAAGCCCAGAGTCCAGTCCCCGAGTCTCGTCTGCATCCTGGCTCTGGGCCCATCTCTTGGGAAGACGCTGAGGGAGCTGAGACGTGGGGGTGGGGAGCGAATCACTATGTAAAACACTGAGACATTTGGCTACAACGCTCTGACCCAGAGGTCGATAAAAATTTAGAATCAGATTTATTTCTCCAAAGTCTCATAATGAAAAATAAAATTGATTAGAAAGTTAGAACTTCAGAATGAACCAGCTGGTCAATAAATTTTGGGACTGACTTCTCAGGGAATTTTTTTTTAACACCAAGAAACAGATTAATGAAAAATAAAGATTCACTTGAAAGATAAGTCACTTCATTTTAAGACTCTTTCCACGAGATGGATCACCCCTGCTTTATGACATAAATTTGCAATCAGCCCTATTGATTTCTTAATGTTTCAGAGAAATATTGTTAAGATTGATTTAAATCCTGAGTGTCGTGTTTGGGGGATGGGGAGACAGAGGAAGAGAAAGAGAGAAAGAGGGACAGAGGAGGATAAAGAAGAAAGAGGAGAGGGAGGGAAGAAGGATCTGCCGAGATTTGTATAAATGTGTGTGTGTGTGTACATGAGGGTTGCCTGTCCAAGGTCTCTGTAGGTATATGCTGATGTGATCATGTGTACAGTCATACAGGGTGGCACAGATGGCCCTGGGTGGGTAGGCCTGTGTGTTGTGTAATGACGTTGATGATATCAAATGTGTGTTAGTGTGGATATGCATACTGTAATATGAGAGTGTGTGTTAGCATGAAGACCAGGGTATAGGGCTCTTCCAGATGTGATTGTGCCCGTAATACATGTCCGTGTCTGTGTGTGTGTGAGTGTGCCCAGGCATAACCTAGCAGCTACAAGACCCAAATGCAAAAATGTGTCCAATCACAGACCAGCGCGCAGGACTGCCCAAGCGCAGAGAAACCTTCTTCAAGCAAGACAGAAAGTCAAGTCAATTAAACACACACACACCTATTTAGTGAGTTCAAAACAATTATGTTAAATTAAAAACATCACTTTATTGAGTTAACAGTGAGACTAAAAATGCAGTTCATTTAAAACATTCATTGAATTAAAAAAACAGTAGGGCAGTTTTACTAACTTAATTGTTTTTGATCTATTTTTTAGTACAATAAAAGGTGGGGTTTTAAATTAACTTCATTGTCTTGAAAATGCTGATTCAAGCTGTTTTCATATGTACTGGGGTGGCTGTCCTGTCTCAGTTTATAGGTGGGCAGGATCAGTTGTGAAAAGATTCAGTTCTGGGTTCAGCTGTCCAGCTGTGACTAGGTGTGTGGATTGAAATGCAGACTCATCTGTAGGTGTGTGTTCCCAGCTCTGGACAAGAGCAGATATACTGGTGTGTGCATGCACGAGTGGTCGTGTACGAGACTGTCATATGTCATGAGGACTTATATGTCGTGTTTTCCCTCAGGGTGTCTGTGCTCGCATTGTGTGCAGCTGAGTCTGTGTAAGGACCCAAGCCTGGGGAAGAGGGATTCCTGACCCCAGACTGATGCTAGTGGGCGTTTCTCTGTTGGCCTGGCCCTCAGATCAGTCCTTCATTCCCGCCAGTCCCCTCTGAGCTCCGTGTCCACACCATCTCTGCCCCTCCATCTCAGGACTGCCCTCAGGCTTCAGTCCTCATGGCACAGCAGCTCCTGGCCAGTGTGTCTGGGGCAGTCCTGCCCTAGTGTCCTTAAAGGGCCTGGGTCAAGTGCTCTTTGGGGTTTTTTTTTTAGATGTAGTCAAATGCATATAAATTTACAACTCAGTATTGGAGAGAACAGCTCAGCAGCAGGAAGTACATTCAACGTTGTCCCGCCAGCCCCAGTAGCAGCGTCCAGAACTTGTTCATCACCCCAAACTGAAACTCTGTGCCCACTAATTCCCCTCATCCGCTCCTCCCAGCCTCTGGAAACTTCTATTCTATTTTCCATCTCTACAACATGCCTGTTCTAAATACCTCTGTAGGTGGAACTGTATGGTATTTGTTCCTTTGCATGTGTCTTATTTCCCTGGGCGTCCAGTTTTCACCCATATTGTAGCATATGTGAGAATTCCATTCCTTTTGTGGGTGAGTGATTTCCCCTGCATAGACACACTGCATCTTGTTCATCTGTTCATCTACCCGTGGATGCCTGGGTTGCTTCCACCTTTTGGCTACTGTGAATAATTCTGTTGTGAAACTGGGTGTGCAAGTAATTGTTTGAGCCTCTGCTTTCAGTTCTTTTGAATCTACCAGGATTGTATGGTTGTACGGTAACTGTGTTTTGCCTTTAGAGTAACTACCAAACTCTCTCCACAGTGGCTGCACCATCTGACATCCCCACCAGCAATGTACAAGGTTCCAATGTCTCCACCTCCTCTTTTTTTTAATTATTTTTATTTTTTATAATAATCATCCTCAAAGGTGTGAACTGGGACTTTTTTTTTCCCTTTCCTTTTCATTTTGACAGTACTAGAAATTGAATTCAGGACCTCACACATGCTCGGCAAGTGCTAGCACTGAGCTACATCCCTAGCCCTTTTTAAGTTTTATTTTGAGACAGGATCTCACTCAGTTTCCCAGGCTGGCCTCAAACTTGTGATCCTCCTGCCTCAGCCTCCCAAATAGCTGGGATTACTGGCATGTGTCACCATGCTTAGCCGGACATTTTCTTCTATTCAAATTCATTGCTTACCTCCCTTCCCTTACAGTTCTGATTCTTCCAGTCCCCTGACCCATGCCAAATGATATCCCTATCCATTTATTCATTCATTCAATAAATACATGCGGGGGCTTCTCTGTGCTAGGCACCATTCTCAACACTGAGATACAACAGTGATCAGAATGGACAACACTCCTCATCCTCACAGCATTAACGTTCCACTGGGGCAGACGGTCAAGCCCATAAGTAAAATCTACAGAATGTCAGCTGTGCTGTGGAGGAAAATAAAGCAGGGAAGAAAAATCAGGAGTGCTGGACAGAGGCAGGGAGCAATCCAACTGAGGAACTAAGGAGACCTCAGGAAGAAGGAGTCATTTTAGAGGGGAGGGGACCAGTGTGTGGATATTCAAGGGGTGTTCCCTCTGGAGATGGGAGCGAGACTCATGTGAGCAGCGAATGGGCCAGAGCGAGGTAGAACTGAGGGAGAGACGGGTCTGAGAGGGTGTGGGCCTCAGGTCACAGCGGGCCATGTAGGACCAGAGCCTTAAAAGGTAGGGCACAGAGGAACAACACGACCTGACTTTGTTTTTAAGAATGTCATCTCAGAGTGTCGCTGTGTCTTTATCCCCGGTCCTGCCCACACTCACAGGCACCCAAGAAGGAGCTGCAGAATGGTGTCATCCGAGGCTACCAGATTGGCTACAGAGAAAACAGCCCTGGCAGCAACGGGCAGTACAGCATCGTGGAGATGAAGGCCACAGGTGACAGCGAGGTCTACACCCTGGACAACCTCAAGAAGTTCGCCCAGTATGGGGTAGTGGTCCAGGCCTTCAACCGGGCCGGCACGGGGCCCTCCTCCAGCGAGATCAACGCCACCACCTTGGAGGACGGTGAGGGCAGCGTGGTTGGGGGCGGTGAGATCCTGGCCCAGGCTCAGCCAGGCCTGCCAGTGAGAGGACCCATCTTGGACCTGTGGGTGACACGGACTCTCCCGTCTCCTCTTGTTCATTGGCCCCTGGAAGGAGACTCCAGCACACACGTCCTGGTCCAGTTGGCAGTTCCCTCTTCCTCGCCTGCTGATGCCCCGCCCCTGTGCACCTATCGGCATATTGAGCACTTTTCTATGCACCCATTTTTCCCTCTTTTCTTTCTGGTCCCCTAGTCCTCCCCTCCGACCAAGCTCTACCCTCCACATCCTAGGTCCTGTTTCTCCTTCTCAACAGCTTTTTGGGGAAAGCCAAGTCACCATTGTACTCCTAGGCTGGATTCTGTTCCCATCTGGTTTTGTTTTGCTTGTTTGTTTGTTTATTTTAGGTGGTTTGTTTGGTTTGGTTTGGTTTGGTTGGTTGGGTTTTTTCGTTCTGAGGATTGAACCCAGGGGCACTTAACCACTGAGCCACATTCCCAGCCCTTTTTTTGTATTTTATTTAGAGACAGGGCCTCACTAAGTTGCTGAGGCTAGCTTTGAACTCACGATCCTCCTGCCTCAGCCTCCAGAGCCACTGGGATTACAGCAGCTATTCCCATACCCAGCTGTTCCCATCTGTTTTGAGCAACTGAAATACGACTATAGAGTTAAGAAGTCCTACCACTCATGTGGCAGAGGATTTAGAGCTCAGTTTTTAAAACTTAATTCTCTGATGACTACACAGAACCCACTGATTAGCAAATTAAGAGACCCCATTGCTCCACGGAGAGAGAATTAGGAGGTAGCCAGAATATGCCTGCTGTCTAAATACAGAGAGGGTACCAGCTGGTCCCTGACCCTGCACCAGGTCAAAACAGGAGATATTGCCTTGATGCCCCCAGAGAGGGGGCCGGGTGGTCACAGGCCCCAAAGAGCAGAAAAAAGAAAGAGTATTTTCCCAAGCTTCTGTCTCAATGCACCCACCTAAAATTGGGGTCAGCAAGCAAAGCTATCATGGAGTCCAAGCCTGCCCATCTACTCCCAGTAGAAGGAGGAGACAAACTCCTGGAGAGCATAATGCCATCGGCCCATGGCCCAACAGAATAGGAGCACTCCAGCATTAGAGAGCCTTAGTTAGGCTGTGCCCTCTCCTACCTCATCCTATGGACATACAGCCCTCTCGGGCAGGAGGAGGCATGAGGTCAGAAACACCTGAGAGTGCCTGGGCTCATACCAGCATTTATTAACTTTGGCTACAAGTTAGAATTATCTGGGAGCTTTCAAAACACTGATGCCGAGGTTTCATCCCCAGAGCGTCTCATCTTGTTTCTCTGGAGAACAAGCTGGGCTTTGAGACCAAGCAGAGCTCAACAGTCCCAGGGCACTAGGCACCTGAGAAGAAAGGAAACCACAAAAGAGAGGAAAGACATAGGAGAGATGTGCAGAGAGCCCTCGGGAGGAAAGCCATGCTGTGGCCAGCCCTCCAGCCCTTCCACCTCGAGGCGCTGTCCCAGGCCTGGCTGGGTTAAGAAACACCAACTTGTCACCTCTTGGTCCCAGTATCATTTATCCAAGCGGTACCCAAGCCTTACCCCCGTCAGAATGCCCTGGGGGTCTGGTAAACAGATTGCTGGACCCAGAACCCCCTGCAGCAGGTCTGGAAGAGGCACCAGGAATTGGCATTTCTAGTAAGTTCCCTCAGAGTACTGATGCTGCTGGTCCCCGCAGGACCTGTGAGAACCACAGCTGAGTCATTATCTATAAAGGGCCTCAAAGCTTGTGGAGTTTAAGTGATCTGCCCAGATAACCTATCCAGTAAATAAGAGAGCCCAGCTCAAAGTCCAGGCCTAACCCCCAATCCATACTTTTTCTGCTTCACCCTGTCCCCAAGCAAGGCTGGTAGCAGGAAAAAGTGACTTGGGTACAACGTGACCCAGGAAGGTTTGCCAGGGGACAGTGCCCCAAGCCCAGGCCAGCCACCCAACCTAATTAAGCCCAGAGCCCTCATGGGGCCAGGTCACAGTCTCTGGCCAGCACCACCTCCCTGACCCGTGGGACACCTGGAATTTCCAAGAGGGAGTGATCAGCGTGGCTGCAAGTCCTTTTCAAAACAAAGGAGGAGAGGGGGGAAGAAAGTTTCCAGCAGCATTTGCTGAGCAGTTTTTCATACTTAATTAAGGCCCTCGTTAGCCTGTCAGATCCTGATCGTTTCCTGGCAATATTAGCACTCCTCCTGGGGTATTCAAGGGCCCCTGCCTTAGCAAGAGTGTCTTTTCCATAATTATATTACCTTCATTTTGTTCGAACGGGCGATCTGTATTAGTTTATTACACTGGGTCCCTAATTACATGGTGCTTATATTTTTACACCTAAGTAATATGAAACAATAATCATTCTCAAAGAGGATCGTTAGGATGATGTATTATCATTTAAATGCTCATAAAAATTAGAGTTGCCTCTTGTGGGGCAACGGGATCTAATTACCTTCCCTCCAGCCTGGGCCTCCTTTCTCCCATTCACACCAGAGCAGCCTCGCTCTTTCCCTTTGTCCCTGGATCCTCAGAAGCCAGCAGAAAGTGCCACCCAAATTCTCCTTAGCCAAGGTAGGCCTTAGGGCCCAGTGTGCCCACCATCTGCCATCCAGAAAGGACAAGCAGCACCAGGCCAACCCAGGATGGGGGACGTAGGTTACACACAGAGGGAGCCCACAGAGGGAGAATTAGGTTAAGGGCACGGGGCCACCCGAGCTGGTCTCAGAGAATGGTGCCCATCTTCCCAGGCATGATGGCATTTTTTTGTGTAGGGTCAGAGCAAAGGGGTAATGGTCCCAGAGGTCTGTGGGAACTATTCTTCCCTGCACCAGGGTTACTTAAGACCCCCTTGCCTTCTTTGCCTCCCCTTCAGTTAGCACAAGGACACTGAGTCCCTAGGCCAGGCTGTGGCTAGACAATGAACACAGAAGGGTCAGCAGCAATTAGATGAGATGTTAACTTACAAATACCTCTGGGGCTATCTCAGTAGTCTTCCAGGTTCTGTCCCTTTCAGAACCTCTGGGGCCATCTCAGTGGTCTTCCAATTTCTGACCCCTGGCCGTGGTGGTCCACTGGTAACTTACCAGGGACTCTGTCCAGAATTCATCAGGATTTAGCCAAACATACTGACCTAGGAGCAAGGAGCCACATCCGTAAAGATGTCTGACTACTCTGATCTCCAGCAAAAACTGGATTCTCAGTCTGGTCTTCTTGCTCATGTGTTAGGAGTTCCCTCCACTTGTCTAACTGAACGCTCCTCTGATCTGGCAGCAGGACCTGGCCTGGGAAATGTATATTGTACTGTCACTCACACCCCTGACTGAGTGGATGCTTGCTTCTCCCCCAACCCTGTGCAGTGCCCAGCCAGCCCCCAGAGAACGTCCGGGCCCTATCCATCACGTCTGACGTGGCTGTCATCTCCTGGTCAGAGCCCCCACGCAGCACTCTCAATGGTGTCCTCAAAGGCTACCGGGTCATCTTCTGGTCACTCTATGTTGATGGAGGTGAGTCTGATGGGACTGAGGGCTGGGTCTCTGGACAGTAGACACAGGTGCCAGGCTTAGAGCTGAGCATCTTTGGTAGCATGTCAAGTGGAAGTGCAGCCTCCCTCTTCACAAGTGGAGGCCACCAGGGGGATCATGGTATAGAGCCAGGGGATAGTGTGAGAGGCTCGGGTCCACTAGCACATGTCCACATTATCCTGGGGCCAGAGCCAAGGGCAGAGTGGTGGATGGTGTTACCTATGGTCACCTGTGGGCAGGGAGGACACCATACCACTCCTAGACAACAGTGTGTGGGGGGGTGTTGTTTGGAGCATGAGAAGGGCACATTTGCTTTTCTGGATATAAGGCATTTATGGCCACATCAGTCAGGATCCCCTCAAGGAGCAACTGTCACACTTAAATGGGGTGACTTTTAGTGGAATGGGAATAAGTGGGCAGAGGGGCTGGGAAGCCATTGCCATCTGAGGCCCAAAGAGGTGAGAGAGGTAGCAGGGTTACCAGAACCCAGGGAGCCTCCCACTGGCCAAACCCAGCTGGAACCAGGCAGCCAGCCCCACGGAGGGCCTATGCAGGGGAGCCTCTAGGCCCTTAAAGTGCAGGATGGTTTGCGCTGTGGAGCAAGAGATGAGTGGCAGGTGAAGAAAACCAGATGATGGCCCAGCTGCTGAGGTAGCTCCCTTCCTCGGGGTGTACTTGTGCCAACAGGTTTGTGTAGCCCACACAGACACGCCAGGCTGCTGCCTGCTGGTATACACAAAGACCTTTCAGTGGTCAGGAAGTTCCTAGTCCACTAGAGCCAGAGGTCAGTATCCCAAACTATGTTCTACAGAACTTGCCCACCTCAACAGCCCAAGGGCTGGAAGGCGCTGAGCCTTCTACCTCCTGGCTCCCTGCGTCCTGCTCTTCTTTTCCAGAGGACTTGGGAATCCAGCTCATGGCCATCCATCCAGGGTTACTACCATCCCCTTCCCCACCTGGATGCTACTCTGCCCAGACATACCACCAGTACGAAGTGCCCCCCCACACACACACACACCTCTGTTTGTCTCCTATGAAAGCTCAGAGGCCTCTGGCCCAGGGTAGGGGGCGTATCTCTGAGGGTCTCCTAAGTTCTGCTGCTGTGTCGTGCCAGGCCATGCTGCCCAAAATGTGACTCCTACCACATTCATATTTGTGCTGAGCCAAGTTAGGGGCAGTTCCTCATTTTCCAGAATTTTCTTTTTTCTAAGGCAGCAAGCTTCCTCAGCACAGCCCACAAGGGAGACATTGGCCTCATTAATACCCAGGACCACCTGGACTATTAGCCACACTGCCCCCTTCCTGGGTCTTTCTCTGGCCACAGTCCTGGACAGGCTACTCTGCTTCCTGTGACCAAGCCTCTGAGGGCCCTCCTGCACTGACTAGAGTCCCCTCATGCTGGGCATGGCATTCTCACCCGGTGGGCCCTGGCAGATGACTGCCCTCCCCTGGCCAGGCTTTCTGCCTTGGTTCTGTGCCTGTATCAGTCACCAGATAGGTGCTAAGAGTTGGTCTGCAATTGCTCATCTTTTAAAGGCCTATTCTCAGCCAGTATCTGTACCTATCTTTAAAAAAATGTAATAGTGGCAGTGCCCATGGGCAGGAGCCCATCTCTTTTCCTCGTCTATGACCCTGGCCCTCCCATAGGACCCTCTCCCTATGCCTTCTTTAGGGTCTCTGAGAAGTTCCTTGGCAGAGTCAGGATGACGGGGCCTCACTGAGCCTGATAGATGACTCAGCCTTCCTGGGCAAGGCTGTCAGCCCCACAGCCCTGCCCAGGTTTTCTGTGCAAGCTCCTTGCAGGGAATGGCTGGCTGTATGTCCTCGATGCTGGAGAGAAAGCAGATGGGTCACATAGCCCCTTACCCTGAGAGACCAGAGTGCTGGCCCAGAAGCAATCAGAGGCAAAGGAGGGAACCTCAGCCTGTCATCCATCATCTGCAGGTTGACGCGTTGCATAGAGAGAACTGAGAGCCCAAGGAGGGGCCGGGGCAGCAAAGAGGAAGGGCTACCGAGGTGGGGTTGTCAGACATCCCAGGTCTCTGGGTGTCAAGAGGGGACACACTTTAGGAAGAGATGGAGGGACAGAGGTATTCTAAAGGGTGAATATCAAATTGAAGTTGGTGCAAGGCCATCTGGGGCCTGGGGCCAGGCCATCCCATGTGGTTCACCCTGATTGTCCACTTAGGGAGAAACATGACCTGGGGGCAGTGGCCCAAATCTTCTCCCAGGTACTCTGAGGTAGAAGACTGTCTAGTCCTGGCCCCGACAGAGTCAAGGCCAGAGCCCCTGCTGACAGAGGGGCAGCAGCAAGGACCTTGGCAGGGCGGAGCTGCCCACTCTCAGAGGCCACTTATCCCCGCAGAGTGGGGCGAGATGCAGAACATCACCACGACACGGGAACGGGTGGAGCTGCGGGGCATGGAGAAGTTCACCAACTACAGCGTCCAGGTGCTGGCCTACACACAGGCCGGGGACGGCGTGCGCAGCAGTGTGCTCTACATCCAGACCAAGGAAGATGGTGAGTCCAGGCCTGGAGCTGCCCACATCTCACCCAGGCCCCATCCCAGGGGCAAGGTAAGAGCAGGGCACCAGCCTTCCTCCTGTCCCTTAGAGCCATTGCAGGGTGGCTTGGAGGACTTGGGTCCTGCTTTAGGAGGACATCGCTGACCATAGGTCATGTCTTCTCCATGGACTGATGCATGAACGTCCAAGTCCCCCTCACTCACCCTCAGAAGCATCAAGTTACCCTCCAGATAAACCTTCCCCCAACACATACCCAAGGACATTCTTTTTGTGGTATCTGCTCCCCTACGAGGTGTACCCTGGTTTCCTCTAGATACAAAAGTTGGGGGTGGTGCAGGGAGCAGGAGCGCCACCCAGCACATCCTGAGCTGGAGACTTGGCAGTCATCCCAGCATGGGCCAGGCCCTGGACCCTCAGCGAGGAGAAGGGGTGTGCCCTTCCTCATGGGGGGGAAGTAGAGGAAAACCAGAGGCAGGAAGTCATACTCAAGGGTGGAGCCACCAAGTAAGGGCAGGGGAAAGGAAAGGGTGGGGAGAAGGGCTAGACCTCCAACCAGGGCCCTGAGCTGTACCCTTCTGGGAGCCACTGTTTGAACAGGAGGTACATCAGTACCTGGCAGGGAACCCCGGGCTCCTGCTTGCAGCCCTCTACTTTCTTGCCCACCCCACCCATCCCATCCCTTAGGGGTTTCTTTTCTTTTTTTTTTTTTTTTTAGCACTCTTTTTTATTTGTTCTTTTTAGTTACACATGCCAGTGGAGTGTATTTTGCCATATCACACACATGGAGTATAACTTCCCATTCTTGCGGTTATACAGGTGTGGAGTTTCACTGGTCATGTATTCATAGATGAACACAGGAAAGTCATGTCCGATTCCTTCCACTGTCGCTTGGGTGTTTCTTAATGGGATGTTCTGAGCCAGGTGCTCTGCCCTTAGAGGCTTGGTTCATGTGAAGAGCGCCAGGCACACAGTGGGCCCTTCCCACTCAGCTTCAGTTTCTTCGAGGCATATGGAGACCCAGAGCGGAGGCCCTACCCACACAATTTACAGAGATGTTGGAAGAGTTACAGGTGTTACAAAGAGACTCGGGCTGAGAGTGATGGTGAGAGAAATTGCACATACAACCCTGAGCTTGGTAACTAGACCAGCTCCCAGCCCAGCTTAATCTCCCTGCCCTCCCTCAGCCCTCCTCCCTACCACGCCCCCTCTCTAAACTCTGAGCAATTTGATATTTACCAACCTGCCTGCTCTGCTTTTCTTGTCATTAATCCACTATCAAGGCCTCCCAGGACAGCTCCAGGCAAAACCACCTGCTCTTGTGTGAGCTGAGATGTTACCCAGAGCCTGATCCCCTTTGAGGCCTGAGTTCCCTGTAACACAGAACCTTCCTGGCCCTTAGAAATGAACCACTGGGGCCAGGTGCAGTGGCGCATGCCTATAATCCCAGCGGCTGTAGTCCCAATGGCTCGGGAGGCTGAGGCAGGAGGATTGTGAGTGCAAAGCCAGCCTCAGCAACAGCAAGGCACTAACTCAATGAGACTCTGTCTCTAAATAAAACGCAAAATAGGGCTGGGGATGTGGCTCAGTGGTTGAGTGCCCCTGAGTTCAATCCCCGGTACACCCCCCACCAAAAGAAATGAACCGCTAGGGTCCCTAGACTTCCTGCTCCCTATTCTGGTCAAGGCCAGAGCCATGAGCGACTAAAATGAGGCCCATGAGGGAGTTCATAGGTCCAAGAATCTCACCCTGCCCTGCAAGGAGCCTCAGCCTGCACCCAGCGCGCTTGCAGAACCTCAGGAAAGTTTACAACAGGAGCCAGGTCCATGAGTTAGTGCGCCACCCTCAGGAAGTGGCTTTGCAGCATGGAAAGGGGACTGGTACATTCAGCAGAAGAGGTGCCAGCCCTGTTGCTGATTGACAAGTCATTTAACCTTTCTGCAACTCAGTTTCCTCTTGATAAAATGGGGACAGATGTAAGGAATAGACAGCTGTAAAGTCCTTCCTAAAATGTCAGGTAGTAGCAAATGCCAGTTGCTTTATGGCTACCAAAATGCTAGCAATGAAATGACAAGTGAGGCAATGAGCACTCCCAAGGGGAAGCATAGGCCAGAAAGAGCCCAGCGTGAGAAGAGGTCTCATGCAGAATAGTAGTCAACTCAACATTGTGTGACATGCTGTCACAACATGATTTAACAGATTCCCCACCCTGCGAGGTAGGTGTCGTTTCCATTTTACAGGTGGAAAAACTGAGGCCCAGAGAGCCAAAGCTTCTCTGTGAATACCAGTCAGCTAAGACTGGTATTAGCTAAGCAAATCCTAGCTTTCTAGTCTCCATATACTCTATGCTTTTCACCATCCCATTGAATCTGTTAGGAATCTTCTAGTGTAATAGGAAGCCCAACTAAGAGAGAAAAGTAACGAACACATTTATAATCATACATAACAAGAAGCCCCACATAGAGCAGCTCCAAGGTCAGGTAAGTCAGTAATTCCATCTTTCTGTCTTTCTGCTCTGCCATCTCCAGTGTGGCAGCTGCTCCCCCATGACTGCAAGATGGCTGGCGCTCTGGGCTTCACACAGAACAAGACAGTGTTCAGAGGGAGTAGCAGCAGTCTCTTCTAGTGGGCATGCTTCTCTTGGGAGTGAAAGAAACCTTTCCCAGAAAACCCCTCATCAGATTTATCCTCATTTCCCACTGGCCAGAACGGGGCCACATACTTCTCGCTTGCTAAGCCAGTCACCAAAGGAGAAATGGAATTATCATGGCCAGCTTATCCCAAGCACAATGTATCCTCCGGTGTGGGGGTTAGAGACAACTGCGTCTGAAGTGTGGAGGAACTTGGAAACCTAAGCAAAATGAACTAGGAAGGCAGTCCACACCGCCTGTCCACCACAGCTGCCCCAGCTCACCAGGATCTTCCTTTTTCAGGTGGAAGTTATCACCATTAGTACTTGGGCAGCATGGAAAGCAGACAGGTCCATGTTCCAATTCCAGTCCTGCTGTGGGACTTGGGCAAATACCTTAGTGTGAAGTCACTGTGACCCCGCCCACACACTCTACTCTGGGAATATAACATTTTTCCTAAGGAAAAAAATCATGAAATTTAGAAAAAAGCAAATAAACTGAAAGATAAATTCAAATATGCAAATTCAAGTTCATTAATTAAATCCAAATGTCTTAGTCTGCACTTGGTTTCAGGTTAGCTTGGGTGGACTCTGTTTTTAAGCTACAAAGCTTCTTGCCTACTCCTCACCTTCTCTGTGAATACCAAACAGAGCCATATGGCCTCCCAGAACAACGCTGAGCTGAATCTAAGACCACTTTAGGACTGGGGGTATAACTCAGTGATATAGTGCTTGCCTAGCATGTACAAGACCCTGTGTTCAATCCCCAGGACTAAAAAAATAAAGAACTTTAACTGAGGAAAGGGCATGACTAGGCCCATGTCTTAGGAGAATAACCCTTGTTGGGCAGGGGATGAGGGAAGAGAGACTAGTATCCAAAACCTGTTAAAACCCATCTAGGCAGAGGAGCAGGCTCTCTGCTAGGGGAACAGCTGTGAAGATGGAGGGGAGGACTCCTCCGCTCCCACCTCCTGTCTGCCATACTTGTCAAGTATAATTGTTTTAAAGTCCACATTTGATCATTTCAAGTTTGGAACCCTTCTGAGTCTGTTTCTTTTATCTTTATTTTTTCTCCCTGACGGATTTTGTTCAGTTGTCCCTATTATTTTTTTATTGTATGCTAGACACAGCACTCTAAAAGAAACCACAAAAGGAAAGAAAAGGAAAAACAGAATAGGTGGGACAAATAGAAAATATTTAGTAAGATGGTATATTTAAATCCAAATGTATCAGTAATTGCAATAAAGATAAGTTGACTAAATTCTCCAATTAAAAGATAAAAACTCTCACACTGGCTAGCAAAAACCAAAATCCAAATAAATGCTGTTTACAGAAGGTATCTGAAACATAAAGGTATAGAAAGATTCAACATGAAAGGATGGAGAAAAACAAAAATCATATCATGCAAACCATTAAAAGAAACCTGGAATGTTAATATCAGACATAGGATACTTTAATAATTATTAATGATAAAGCAGGTTGCCTTTTTTATGATAAAAGACACCATTTACTAGGCAAATAAAACAAATTTAAATTTGTATACACCTAATAACTTCAAAAATATGAAAACAAAGATGAACTACAAGGAAAAGCAGACAAATACAGAATTGTGGTAGATTTTAACACACCTCTCTCAATAGCTGGTGGAGAGAAATGAATGCAAAAATAGACAAGACTGAACACTACATAGCAAGCTTACCCCAGTGGCCATCCATAGACCCCTGCACCTCACAACTACAGAGATTCCTGTATAGGTGGAAGGGGCTGGAGCAGGGAGGAAGGGGTGGGAGTCAGAGATGCTTCCTGGCTTCTGGACTTGTGCCTCTCTATGGAGGATGATGCTATATCTAATTATTTTGTTTAACCCCACATACTAGGGGCTTGGGAGAAACCACTGAGGTAGGTGCCACAAGCTGAGAGTCGTAGGAAGACATGTAAAAATAATAATTCCTACAACTTATTGAATATATTCTATGTGGTAGGCACTGTGCTGGGTGCTTTATCTTAATTAACACTACTTCCCACCACAACCCTTTAGAGTGGTTATTTCCATCACATAGATGAGCTGAGGCTCAAAGTGGTGAAATAAATTGAATAGGCTGCAATCACTATCCTCATAAAAGCTCCCAGGAGAGAAGACAAGAACACAGTAGTACAGCAGAGAGTTGAAGTGTGGCTGAGAGCAGGGAGTACCTGGCCTCCCAGGCAGAGCCCCAGGGATCCAGCTAGGCGGGCAGGCCCAGAGCTGGGGCAGGGTGTTGAGAGGTAGCTGGCTGGCTGTCTGTATGAGCTGGGCTCCATCTTGGATGCATTGCCTAGGCTCTCTGAAGGTAGACTTCCCTTTGTGAAAACAGAATGAGCCTAGCCAGCACTCTGATGGGCAGTGCCCTCAGCTCATGGTGGAAAGCAGGTTATGGTCCCTGCCTCGAGAAACTCACAGACCAAAAGAACAAATGACCAGTGCCACTGTGAGTTTTTCCTAAATGGTTAGTAAGGAAATGGGGGGCGGGGGGGCAGGTTTAAAGTCAGAGGGATCAAGATGAATTCCTCAAGGGATCAAGATGTATTTCTCTCTAGCCTACCTTAAGTCCTCCATTCTGGCCAATTAAGCTGGCCACTCCAATGGCCCAAATGATCACCCTTCTTCTCCCAGCTGTTTGCCGAGCTGGGCCCTTTCCCTTTTGATGGTATCAAGGATGCCCCCTCCAAGAATCTCTCCTAGATTGATCTGCTCCACTCTCTCCCTTCCGTCACTCTTTCCCAAAGGCTGTGTTCCTCCTTTGTCTAAATTGACCAGGCCTTCTCCTTGCTCAGTTCCAGGTCCCCCAGCTGGCATCAAAGCTGTCCCTTCATCGGCTAGCAGTGTGGTCGTGTCTTGGCTTCCCCCAACCAAGCCCAATGGCGTGATCCGCAAGTACACCATCTTCTGCTCCAGCCCTGGGTCTGGTCAGCCGGTAAGGGGACCTCAGGGCCAAATGGTGAGGGGAACAGGAGAAAAGGTCCTATAGGGGACTACAGGACCATCTGGCTTTCAGACCAAACCTCAAGGCTGCCTGTATTTGTTCTACCAGGAACCCTAGTTAAGAGTGGGCACTGGCCGCCCCAAAGTGGCTTGAAGCCTGACCTACCATCCATCTTGGGTCAGCCCTCTGCTCCTGAAGTTGCAATATTGTCACAAAGTTTGGAGTCAGGTGGCTCACAATCAAGTGGGCAGCATGAGAGGGAGGCCAGCCAGCCATTCTGCTCTGTCTGTGGAAGCTCCTGGTAGGCTCCTGGCTGATGACTGGGGACAGGCTGCTCAGTGGCCTCTGGGAATGAAGAGCCTCTCAGCAGGGTCACTCTGGGCATGCAGGTCCTACTGGAGCTCTACCTGGAGTGACCATCTCAGCATGGAACTAGGTGAAGGGATAGGAAAGACGGGGGCATTCCGGAGAAGCAAGGCATCTCTCCAGCCAGGGCCTGGGCTTCAGCAGGGGAGAGTCTGCAATATCTGGCTGTGGCCTGGGAGCAGAGGGCACCCTGGAGTGAAGGTGCAGGGCAGGTGGCCAGCTCACTGAGTGCCTTGGAGGCTCCATAGGGTGGGAAGACAGGTCAAGGGTGGGTGCAGTGGTGTATGCACCCATATCCCATAATATGCATCCTTCCCTCTGCCTCTACAGTGGTCTCCATCCACACATGCACAAAATCCTGCTGAATAACATCTCTGCAGCATGCCTATTCTGGGTGGAGGAGCAGGTGCAGACACCTGCCCTCAACAGGCTTCCAGTCTAGTGGGGTGTGGTGCAAAGGGCCACGAGTGCTGTCAGCGGGAGCAGGGGCAGGAAGGAGTGGCCAGCTTCTCCCTCCATCAGCTCATCATCAGCCCAAGCATCTGCATGAGCTTTTGGCCGCCAGGGAAGCTGCCCTGAAATTGCTCTGTAATTGTGTTATAATTTCCTCCTGTCCTCTCTGCCTTCCCACAGTCTTTCTGAATTACTTTCCCAGTGGTAGGTGGCTCGACTTCTCACATTAAGTCCAGAATTCTCTTACCAGGGAGGAAGCCAACCTTGTGGCCACTGATAGGCAACATAGTGTCCCCGACACACCCAGGTGGCAGCACCCAGAGCAGGGGACAGGACATTACAACACCCTAGAAAACCACTCATGCCCTCCCAGCCACTCCTCCCCCTGCTTCCCTCTTGACAACTACAGCATAGATTAGAGCTGCCTCTTCCATCCTTTGTGTGAATGGAGCTACACCATTTGCCTGGCTTCTTGTACTCAACACTGTTTTGAATCTGTGAATTCCGTCCACATTGCTGCGTGTGACCATAGCTCATTCTCACTTCTCTGCATGCATTGAGCTATCCGTGGATATCCCTGGCCCAAAGGCTCCAGCGTGGTTTTCAGCAGGGGGGTTTTCTCATGCTGCTGCCAGGCTTGAATGTGCCTCTTGATGTTCATGCACATGCATCTTTGCTGAGTGTGTACCTAGCAGAGGAGTCACTGGGTCACGGGCCTGCAGATGTTAGCTGACACCACTCTGCACTGTTGGGGGATGAGAGTTCCATTACTCCACATCTGCACAGGCCCTGGCTATTTTCTCACCAACATTTTCACTCTCCAGCTGTGGAACACTGCACCAGGAATATCATGGTCACTGAATATGTGTTTGATGAGTGAATAAGTAGTTTACAGCCTGGCAGTTGTAAAGTCTTAGTGTCCTTTCATAACTGATGGGAGAAGGTAGCCATTCTCTGGCTTGGGTTTTTGCTCTCATTTCTTCTCTGACAATGAAGCCCTTCAAAGAGATTTTTGTCTCCTCATTAATTCAGGCTTTGGAAGCCTCCAGTCAACTGGGTGGGGATCCTCTCCCAGATCCCAGAATAGAGCTCCTGGGTCCCATCCCCTCCTCATGCTGCTGGAGACACTGAGACTGTGTTCATCAGTTTCCCATTACTGTGACAAATACCTGACATAATCAACTTAAAAAGAGGAAAGCTTATTTGAGGCCAGGTGCAGTGGCGCAAGCCTGTAAGCCCAGCACTTTGGGAGGTTGAGACAGAAGAATCTCGAGTTCAAAGCCAGCCTCAGCACCAGCAAGGTGCTAAGCAACTCAATGAGACCCTGTCTCTACATAAAACACAAAATAGGACTGGGGATGTGGCTCAGTGGTCGAGTGCCCCTGAGTTCAATCTCCAGTACCAAAAAAAAAGAGGAAAGGTTATTTGAGCACACAGTTTCATAGTTTTCATTCCATGTTTGCTTGGCTCCATTGCCTTTGGATCTGGGGGGACACAGAACATCATGGCAGGGAATGTGTGATACATACAGCAAGATACTCATCTCATGGTGGCTGGGAAACAACAAGAGAGACAGAAGGGGCCAGAGTCTTCCAAGGGCACACCCCAGTGACCTAACTTTCTTGCACTTGGCCCCACCTCCTAACAGTTCCACCTCCTCCCAATAGTACCATGAGCTGGGCACCAAGCATTCAACACATGGACCTTTGGGGACATTCAATATCCAAACTATAGCTGGGACCCTGCCTCTATCCTCTTAGTGTCCTGAGTGTGTAGGAACTTCCTCTGTCTGGGAGAATGTCCCATCAGCCAGTGTCATACAAGGTCTGGTATGATGAGAAGTCCAGTTCAGCCACATAGAGGGGCTGGGGATGAGGGAAAGGAAGGGGAGCTGAGCTCAGTGAGGGACTGAGGGGCCCAATCACCATGTGTGACATAATCACTTGGCACAAATATGTTCCAAGTTCCAAACAATTACATTACAAAGTCATTTATGAAAGACAGCTCTGGTGGAGGTGCTAGGGGTGGGAGCACACACAGGTAGGTAACAGTGCAAACCCTTGCATTGGAGCGTGGCGTTAGAGGCAAATGCTGGCAGGTTGGCAAGTGCCCGTACACACTGGTGGGAGTACGTGAGCATGTGTGCGTGTAATCTTAGCACAGGACTGTGCATGGAGTTGGCTCCCAGTGATGCACCAGGAACAGCCAGAGCTGCACTGAGTCTGGGTAGAGATTTCACCAAATATTTTCATACAATTGTTGCTTTTCTCTGATAATAAAAATAATTTGATTTTACTCAAGAAAATTCTGTAAGTTAGGGAAAAGCATAAAGAGGAAAGTAAGAGTTACTTGTGCTCACACTCCCTGAACACTGGTAACACTTTGGTATATAGCCTTCTAGTCTTTGATCTGCACATAGATTATGAGTTGTCTTAGGGTTTGCTTTTTTTCTTCTATAATTAAAATAAAATTTTACACAATGTTATATAATCTGCTTTCTTCATGTAATTTATGTAGGCACTTTCCCACACCATCGAATATTCTTTTGAAACATGATCTTGAATGGCCATTTATACATAATCTATTTAACAAGTCTCCCATTATTCTACATTTAATGTATCTTTCAAATTTTCACCATGTAAGTTATGCTTCAGTGAACATTCTTCACAAAAGTTTTTATGCATATATTTTAATATTAGAGTAAATCTCTATAAGAATTCCTGGGTCACAATGAGTTAGTATTCTTAAGGTTCTATTTACATATTTAAAAATTTTTCCTTCAGAAAGTTTCACCAATTTACGTTTCCACAAACATTATAGGTACTTGAGGTATGATATGGACCACCACCATTGTTCTGTGCATCTGTGCTTATTTTGGGTTTGCTTTTGGTTTAGTTTGTTTTGCATTTTTGCTAGTTAGATTTTTGCTTTTAAAAGGTATCTTATTTGAAATTACCTTTCCTTGATTACTAGTTAGATCAATTGTTTTTATTGGCTACATTTATCTTTTTTAGATAATTGTCAAATTATTGTCAAATCATGTTCTTTGTTCGTTTTTTTCTATTTGAGTTGCTCATGCTTTTCTTATTGATTTGTAACTGTTTTTTACATATTAATGAGAATAATCATTTTCTGTCATATAAATTGCAGGTACTTGCTGTTCATTGCTTGACTTTTGATTCTGTCTTTGATGTACCATAGTATTTCTTTTTACAGGATTTAAATTTATCGATTATTCATTTCCATTCATAATTTTTACCTTTATTTTATGATTAGAAAAAACATAAATATTGGCCTACGGTTTCTTCTTTCATAGTTTGTGTTTGTTTTTTTGGTGTTTTTTTTTTTTGGTACTGGGGATTGAACTCGGGCACTCAACCACTGAGCCACATCCCCAACCCTATTTTTGTGTTTTATTTAGAGACAGAGTCTCACTGAGTTGCTTAGTGCCTCGTCATTGCTGAGGCTGGCTTTGAACTTGCGATCCTCCTGTCTCAGCCTCCTGAGCCACTGGGATTACAGGCGTGTGCCACCACACTCGACATTTGTCTTTTTTTTTTTTTAGGCCTTTGATCCACTGGGACTTAATTGGAGATATGACTGAGCACTTTTGAGAGTGATTTCAAGAGATTCATAAGGAATCTAGATTAAAAGAAAGGCACCTGGGATCTGGGAAAGATACTAATATCTTCAAGGGGAAGCCAAACTTTCCTGCCCTGTATAGACAGAAAGGTACACACTGACACACAAGCAAGTACACTCAGCTTTTCTCCACACATGCAGATGTATGCATACACACACACACACACACACACACACACACACACACACACACATTTTACCTTCACTGAAAATAAACCCAGAGAACATGTCTCAGTTTTCAAAGGCCTGACACACCCTTTGCCTCATTATCCCTCACAGTTACAAAACGGGGAATGGGCAGAGCTGTGTTGCTCCGTAGCTTGCAGGAAAGAACATAGCCCGGGGAGCGTGGGCGATATAATAGGTCATAGGTCTAGTAAAAAAGTTGATGTGCTGAAGCCAGGCCGCCAGCCCAGACCTCCAACACAGATAGGAACTGTGGACTGGATGCACCAGCACCCAAGGGTGCTGTAGCTTAAAATGGCTTCCCAACCACCGTGGTTCAGGGTGGCTCTGCATCTGTCCTCACCAGGTCTTGGATAAAAGGCTAGACTCCCATGAGGGAGGCAAGAAGAGGAGTCTGCTGGGGAGCACTGTGGGGGACACCTGTACCTTCTTGCTAACGTTTTCCTGCAGATGGTCTAGGACCCTAAAGGATGCTTTCTCCTGTTTTAAGTCACTGGACCCCTCAGCCCTCCCACAGAGCATGGAGAACGTCTCTCTGTGACCACACATCTGTCTGGAGTCTGTCCTTAGCACGTGCGTGCATGCATCTACATGTCTGTGTGCACGTGAGCGTGTGTGCGAGATCCCCTGACTGCAGAGATAACTAATTACAAGCTCCCTCTGGCCTCAGGGCCCCCCATCTGTTCCGGGCGATGTTCCCCCTCCTTGGACTTCCGCCCTGATTTCAAAGGGGCCCTGGTGCTGTCCTCCTCTCCCTTCCCCGCGGCTGACCAAAAAATAAAATAAAATGAAAGTCAGCCCCATCCCGCCTGTACCAGGGAAGAGGCTGACAGGAGGTCTGCAAACTAGCGCTTATCAAAAGCTCCTTCTCAAATTCATTTCAATATCTGAGCCTCTGGTTTCCAAGGCAACATAATCTTTTCATCAAAGCAACTGGTAAAAACCACTGGGATCTGATATTGTTTTGTTGGCAACTTGTCAAAACTGTCATTTGGTTAAGAAAAATTTATAGATTTATGTAACCTACAAATATATATGGCGATCTATACCAGTAATAATCGCTAATCAAGTGCTGCCCAGTAAAGCTTCCATAGCTCCCTGTCCTGCCCCTTCCTACAGAAACAAGGGGTGCAATTAGACAGTAGGCCTGGCATTGACTGAGCCCGGGGAGCCCGTCTACCACCCTAATAAAGCAAGCGCAGTCATTTCACTTCTTCCCAGAGACTCTTTCTTTGCTCGGGGCTTTTCTGGGACCCTCTGCCCCCCATTCTTCCTTCTGTGACTACCCCCATCTCACCCAAAACCCGTCACATTCCCTGGCCTGGAGCCATCGCTGCCAGAGCCAGAACACTCAAAGACGGGGACCGAGGCTGACCCAGCAGCATCGCAGGACAGGCCTGCCAGCTCCCGTCAACAGCACCAATGCCATCCACTGCTGCTCCACAACTGGACAAGAGCAAGCTGGACAGAATCCTGCCTCCCCCTGGGCCACCATCCCCTCCTCCAGGGCACTGAGGTAGATTGCAGGCTGCAGGCCCAGGGCTGAGTTCTGCTCTCAGTACTGTCTCCACTCTGCCCCACAGGCTCCCAGTGAGTACGAGACGAGTCCCGAGCAGCTCTTCTACCGCATCGCCCACCTGAACCGTGGGCAGCAGTACCTGCTGTGGGTGGCAGCTGTCACCTCCGCCGGCAGGGGGAACAGCAGTGAGAAGGTCACCATTGAGCCTGCCGGCAAGGGTGAGAAATGTGGGGCTGGGGCAAATAGAAGCTTCCAGAAGCTCCCTTCCAGAAGTCCAGTTCTCCTCAATAGGGGGTCTTTCCCCTCCGCCTTATTTGTGCCTGTGAGGAGCTGGCCACTTGCCTCCCTCCTGCCTCCACCAAGACTGGGCCTCTGCTGCCCCCTGACTCTGGGAAAACCACACAGCAAGCTGCTGGAGCTCCAGCTCTGCAGCATGTTCCCGTTGAATTTTAATCCCCGTAGAAAGAAGGGGAGTCACTCTCACCCTCACCCAAAGCTGAGCCTTTGTGACCATGTTCAGCTCCTCCAGAGGGGACTCAGCAGGGCATGCTGCTGCTGCAGAGCAGCCAAGGATCCCAAGAGAGCCGGTGCTAGAGCCTGTGCTGCAGCCCGGACACCGCAGACAGAGGGTTCCCACCACCGCTGAGGTTCTAGGCTTGACTCAGACCTTCCTAGGGTGTGCCCCACTGAACCCCTGCCTGGGGCGTGGGTGTGGCATGGAGATGCACCTCCACGCTTCAGAGGAATGGCATTTCTGAGTGCTCAACCCAAGACCTAGTCAAGCAGCCACTTAGGTAAGACTGTAGGTCTCTGTCCCAATCCTGGGGTACAGGAATCAGCCAGTGAGCCCAGGACTCTAGGTCCTCCATGTGGCTCTGGTCTCCCTTCCTCTTACTGTGTCCTCCCTAGTCCCTGCTTACTCGCCTTGCTCTATAGCCTTGGGGCTTCAGGGCCTGGACGAGGATGGCGTGGTGCCTCAGCTCAGCTGCCCTTCCTGGGGTGATTCTGGCTTCCCCTGGTTCAGGCAGGCTTCAGCTTTACCTGCCATTGCCTCAGAGCCAGCAAGCATCCAGGCAAGGTCCTGAGGTGGGCCAGGACTCCCACCTGCCAGCCAGTGGGCACTGTTACCCCCTTTTGTGACTGTGAGTCTAAGACATGGGTGACCAGGCCCACAGCCACACAGTGCTGGACTAGCCCTTCTGGGCTCTCTCCACACGGCCTCCCAAGGGTGCTACCTACCCCTTCTCTAGAACTCGGCTCCTTCAGGAAGAAAGGGGCCTAATATCTGTGATCCTCCTGGGACAGCTGTCACTAGCCCAGAGGTAGGGGCCTGAGGATCCAGCTCTTGGCAGAGGCCTGGCCCCTGCCCCATAGATATTAAATGCGATGCATCTCACAGGGCCTCATACTTCCCAGGACACATGTGCACAGCTCTCACAGCTCCCCAGCGAGGTAGGAAAGACAAGCACTGTAGTCTCCCTTTCCCACTCGTATACATTCACCCACTCACACACACAAAGCCCTAGCCTGTGTTAGAACCAGGTCTGAAACCAGATCTCTGGAGAACTCCATGTCCTCCCTGAGGCACTGAGGCTTCGCTCTGGCCCCATGGAGGCTATCGTAATGCAGGCCCCTTTGCTTCAACATCTCTGGCCACCTGGAAGTCCCCAGTTCCTGGGAGCAGGCCCTCTCCCGCCTCTAGCTGCTCCCTCAGACATTCCCTACTCTCCACCAGCCCCCAGGGAAACCAACCTCCACTCCCTGCACCTGAACCTCTCACCTGCTCCCAACCACTTCACACTTTCCCCTGGACAAGGAGGCCCCTGGTCCATGGCCACTCTGGCCCTCTGGGGCACTGGGTCTCTTGGTTCCCTTCAGTCAGGCCTGGTGCCTGACATGCCCCCACATCCTGCACTTCGGCCTGTGCCTTTTTTGGTGTCACTTATCAAGTTCTTCCAGCCCCCCTCAGGGGTGTTCCTTGCTCTCTCCTCTGTGCCTACATGTCAATGACCCCAGGGTAGTGGCCGCACCCTGGCCATCTCTCCAAAATCAGCCTCTGGTCCAGATATCTGTCTCATGCTCCAGAATGTGCAGATGCCCTTACCTTGGGCTGCCCACACCCTCTCCGGCCTCACCAGTCCTCCTCCAGCATGCCTTACCACTGCCAGGGCACTGTCTCCACCTGCTGGCCCACCCTGAATCCTAGGAGTCGTCCTCAACCCCCTGTCTCTTCCAAAACCAGTCAGTCCCCAGGTTCTGTCAGTTCTTGTCCTGAGCCCCTAATCTCTCCCCTCTGCCACACATGGCTTCCAGCCTGCACCCTAGCCCCGTCCTGCCACGGTCTATCCTTCAGGACCACCTCCACCAGGGCAGCCAGGGATTGACAAAATGTCCCTTGACTTGAATTGCACATCCAGGGAGCGAGGGTAATATAAAGGGTAGAAATGGAGTGGCCCTCATCCTCTCTTCCCTATAGCCCCAGCAAAGATCATCTCATTTGGAGGCACTGTGACGACACCCTGGATGAGAGATGTCCGGCTGCCTTGCAATTCAGTAGGAGATCCAGCCCCTGCTGTGAAGTGGACCAAAGACAGGTGAATGGCAGGCCCCTGAAGGGATGGGTAACCCCCAGAGAAGGGAGAGTCTGGGCATGCTCTCTTGCAGCTGATTTGGGTGCCTCCTGGCCCTGTGGAGGCCCTGCAGTCTGCACAGAGTGGCACTCAGCAGGCTGGTCCCCTGCCCCCTCCACCCCCATCTCCACTCCTGGCTCCCTCTGTCTGGAGCCAAGGACCTCCATTCCTCATGTGGTTGAGGAAGCCAAGGTTACTAGATACCCACAGGAAATGCTGATACCCCCAAGAATATGGGGTCCCCTAGCAAGCCTCCTTCCACTCCCACATACCTGGGGAGGGTGGCCAGAACGAGGGGTGCTTGCCATAACCCATCTGCTCACTCACCTGGCAGCGAAGACTCGGCCATCCCCGTGTCCATGGACGGGCACCGGCTCATCCACACGAATGGCACACTGCTGCTACGCGCTGTGAAGGCCGAGGACTCGGGCTATTACACTTGCACGGCCACCAATACTGGTGGCTTCGACACCATCATCGTCAACCTTCTGGTGCAAGGTGAGACCCTGTGAGGTAGGCAGCTTGGGTGGGGATAAGGTGAAGAAGGATTAGAAATTCCACCCTGTTAGAGAGAGAGGATTAGTGGATGGCGGAAAAGGCCAAACCCCGAGTGGAAGAGGGCAGACCTTGGTGAAACAGAGGTGGGAATGGAAAGGAGGCAGGAGGTGCGAAGGAGAATGAGCAGAGTGGGGGACCCAGAGCATGGAAGAGCCAGTGCCTTCCTACCATGGGGACCCCCATGACCCGTCACTGGGGTTAACCTCTGTGCTGAGAGCTGGTGGCTTTCCTTCACAGTTCCCCCAGACCAGCCCCGCCTGACTGTCTCCAAAACCTCAGCTTCATCCATCACTCTGACCTGGATTCCAGGTGACAATGGGGGCAGCTCCATCCGAGGTGAGAAGGGGTCTGGATGAGGAGGGAAGAGGGGAAGGAATCCTGGGGCCTCTGGGCAGGGGAAGGGCTTCACCCAGTCTGACCACTTGTCCTTGTAACTTATCTGGGGCGGAGGGCATTCAGACCACAAGGGAGGCACTTGGGTGCATGGAAAGTGCATATGTCCCCTTGCCACTCATGAACTAGGTGAACCTGAGGTCTGTTTTCTAATCAGGACCTCACTTTCCCATCCGTCAAAGTAGATAAAACATATAGGATCCATGAAATTTCAATGTGCAGATGAATCACCAGTTTTTGATTCCATAGGTCTAGAGTGGAGCTACTAATTTACAGTTCCAACCAGCTCCCAGGTGACAGGGATACCCCTGGTGAGGGGACCCCCCCATGTCACAGAGTAGCAAGGGTATAAATAGGCTCCCTCTGAAGCCTCCCAACTCTGGTTTCCTATGGGATCCTAACTCTAGAGCTAAGGAAAGAGAGAAAAACACCCAGGGCTGGACTCAAGGTCCCTCAGGTTGGCATCTAATTTGCATATGCCCTTCCCAATAACCAAAGGCCCCACTCTGCACCCCCTCCTGGAGCCCCACCCCCATGGTGCCCATTGGGGAGTCCAGTCTGGGCCTTTGCTGCCCTGCCCTGCCCACCTGAGCCAGGCCTCTCCCGGCAGGCTTTGTGCTTCAGTATTCAGTGGACAACAGCGAGGAGTGGAAGGACGTGTTCATCAGCTCCAGCGAGCGGTCCTTTAAGCTGGACAGCCTCAAGTGTGGCACGTGGTACAAGGTGAAGCTGGCGGCCAAGAACAGTGTAGGCTCTGGACGCATCAGCGAGATCATTGAAGCCAAGACCCATGGGCGGGGTGAGGCGGAGTCCAGGGTGGGGATGGAGAGAAGGGCCTGGGGTGGGGAAGGAGGGAGTGGAGGGATCCAGGGCATGGAGGTAGAGGATGGCCGGCATGGGGAAGGAGGGACCCAGCCTCCAAACCTTCACACGAGAGACAGAAGGACAGAACCTCAACCTTGTTCCCACCACTAGAGCATCTTGAGGCCAAAGTCATCTTCACTAGGAAAAAGATGGTCCCACTTCCCAACTAGAGGTGACAAAAGGGTGGCGGTTCTCTTCCTTCCTCCCCATCTCTCATCCTCCACTGCTGAGGCACCTCTCCAAGTCCTTCCCTTCTACACCCTCTTCTCCCTCTCCTCCTCTTCCTCCTCCGCTCCCTAGGGCATCCCCATTCCCACCTGTGCCAACCATTGAGCCTCCTGAGCCACTGAAGCTGCAGCCACCCCAGGGAAGTCCTCCCCAGCCGGAATGAGTGTTCCCTCCCTTCTCCAGCTCTCTAATCTCTCTCTCCCTCCGGCCCCCCAGAGCCCTCCTTCAGCAAAGACCAACACCTCTTCACCCACATCAACTCCACGCATGCTCGGCTTAACCTGCAGGGCTGGAACAACGGGGGTTGTCCCATCACAGCCATCGTCCTGGAGTACCGGCCCAAAGGGACCTGGGCCTGGCAGGGCCTCCGGGCCAACAGCTCCACAGAGGTGTTTCTGACTGAACTTCGAGAGGCCACGTGGTACGAACTGCGCATGAGGGCTTGCAACAGCGCTGGCTGTGGCAACGAGACAGCCCAGTTTGCCACCCTGGACTACGATGGCAGTGAGTCGGGAAGGCAGGAGGGAGCAGCCCCAAAGTTGAGCAAGGAAACTGGGAGAATGGCAGAGATGGACAAATAGAAAAATAGGCAGGAACATAATCAGGGAAAAGGGCTGGCAGACAGGTGAAGAAGGCAGAGAGACAGCAGATTGGTCTGTATTGATATATTAGCCAGGATGGGATAGCCTTGCTGCAGTAACAACACTAAAAGTGTGGTGGCTTCATCCAATCAAGATTTTTTTTCCTGCTCTCCTAAAGCCTGTGAGGGTTGGTTGGCCACAACCTTTTAGTTATGCTGTCTTGAACATGGAGCCTTCAAGGTGCCTCAAAAAAGAGAAAAGGGCTATCAGTTCTTAACTGCTTTGGCCAGGAGGTGGTGCTCATCACTTCTGCTCACACTTTGTTGTTGAAACTAGTCATGTGGCTCTAATCTAACTGCAAGGAATTCTGGGAAATGTAGACAAGTATGTGAATACTTGGTGAAGACCTAACTGGTGTCTACCACACAGGAATATTTCACATACCTGCACACATATACACACAGATACACTAAAAGACATTGAAGGCTGGAATTCTTAGGAGGCCATTGTTACAAGCTAAGCCTACCCATAAGTTGGTCCCATAAGTCTACCTATGTGTCAGGGACACATAATAAACATAGTATCAGAAGAAGATGGGAAGTCAGGCACAGTGGTACACACCTGAAATTCTAGCTACTCAGGAGACTGAGACAGGAGCATCACTTGAGCCCAGGAGTTCAGGGTCAACCTGGGCAACAGAAATATTCTTTCTCAAAAAAAAAAAAGTGTGATGGTAGGGGATGGGCCCAAATAAGGAGGGCTTCATGAAGGCGATGATTCTTAAGCAGAGTCTGGAAAGGAAGCAAGGATCAGGGCTGGACAGAGGGTTACATGGGCAGTAGAGCTCATCATTGCCTCCCAGCAGGCACCCAAAGTCAGCGGATATTGTCCATGGAAGGGGCAGGCAGGAAGAGAATGCAGTGACAGAAACCCAGGGTCCCACTGCCCTGACTTCTTTCCCTACCCCCAGCCTACCAACCTACCCTCTAGGATTGAACACTGAACACCAATAGGAAGGGAGCTAACTCTGAGAGGTTTCGGGATAATTCTAAAACAGTACCAGAAAGCCCTTAATATATGGCAATGTAAAAAGTACAACTGCTCATGGCTGTCCTGATGGAACCAGAATTTGAGGGAACAGAGGAGACGATCAGGGCTCTGTGCCAAGAGGTGGAGATCAAGACTAAGGACAGCAAGAGAAGTCATAGGATCTCCCTATCCATGGGACTCTGCATAACACCTGGCTCATAAGGGATGCCCAATTCTCTTCTTTACTCCCATTCAGGCACCATCCCACCCATCAAGTCTGCTCAAGGTGAAGGGGACGATGTGAAGAAGCTGTTTACCATAGGCTGCCCAGTCATCCTGGCCACACTAGGGGTGGCCCTGCTCTTCATTGTACGCAAGAAGAGGAAGGAGAAGAGGCTGAAGCGGCTCCGAGGTGGGGGAGTTTCCTACGGGCTTTCTGGAAGACAGTGTTGGCTCAACCACACTGGCCACCTATCAGTGGCTCCCAGCACCATCTGGACAAGAGAGAGTGTCATGTCCCCCTGAAGGAAGAGCTGTCACTCAAAACTTCTGAAGCCTCCTTAGTTGTTCTTTGCTTTCTTCTTTATGCCCCCAGGACTTTGTGCCTGCAGCAACCAGGGCACAAATTGGTACACACTGGTGAAGTCATTTGAGTTGTTAAAATATTTAAACATTTCCATGTTGGTTGGTAAATATGTATCTCTAGGACTCTTCTCAGTTCTGCCTGGGCAGTTTCCATGACATGTCAGGTGTTAAATATTTTGAATATTAGGTATTTCCAGTGTTTAATACCCCAGTCTGGAAAAAAATGAGTCTCTAGTACCTCAAATTTCTCAGGGCCTAATATTGTATCTGGCACCTCTAGTTGCTATGTCATGAATGTTCACTTACTAATTTGAGAAGGATTTATTGAGTCCACTGTCTCATTGATACTGCCAAACATTAGGGATCTAGAGATGAATGAAGAAGGGATAGGTCATACCTTTAAAGAATTCCATCTAATGTAAGAAAGCAGGAGGCAACTGTAGCACAGAAGTGAAAGTGACTGATGCTCCCAGAGTGTTCAGGAATTGAGTGGGTGGATGACTGGATGACTGGGTGGATGAGTGGTTAGATGATGGTTGGATGGATGGATGGTTGGATCCTTTAATAAATGATTAAATAGATTGGGTGGAAGGAAGGATGGATGGATACATGGATGAATATTTTGATGGCAATGTGAATGAATGGTTGTATGGTTGGATAAAAGAATAGTTGGAATTATAGGATAATTGGATGGGTGGTTAGATGGTGGTTTAGACAGTTGGATAGAAATCTAAATATGTAAATGGAAGGATGGTTGGATGTATGCCGAATGCATGGTTGGATGGATGTATAGATAGTTGGATTAATGATTGGATGAGTGATTAAATGGTTGGATAGACTGATAGTTGTATCAATGGGTAAATGGATGGATAGATGGATGGATGGATGGATGGATGGATGGATAAGTAGATGATGGATGAAAGCTTGGATAGGTGGGTAGATGAATGAATGGGTAGTTTGATGGATAGATGGATAGATGGTTGGATGGTTAGAGGCTGGACACATGCGTGTAGCTATCTGGATTCACTCTGATAGATCATTCTTAGTTGTCAGGAATCTAACAGATTAAGTAGGCCTTTGATTCTCCTCTCTTTCAATATCATACCTGAGAGTCCAGGTCGTATTCAAAGTCCTTCTGAGATAAAGTAGGGACTCCCAAATCCATGTATGAAATTTTGGGGGACAGATGCCCTAGAGGAAGAAGTGAAGGCTCTTTGTTTATATGAGAGTTTAGTCATCTAGGGATTCCTATTGATCAACTCCACCTCATCCTCCACTCTCTCCTTTCCCCAGGAGACAACTGAGGATACATCTCCACTGGTGCCTGTCTCTAGCCTGCCATAGTGTCTTGTTTAACTGCAGTTAGCTCACAAAGCAATGGAGCACTTACTCTGACTCCTGTCCTTCAGGAAAGACCTCCATACTGGATAAAATATCTGATAGAAGGAAAGCAGACCTGAGCCAAATCCTGAACCAGAGCTAGGAGCCCTTATCATGTCTGGGGCTGTCTAGCATCTCCCTCTGCTTCTTAGGACATCATTCCTATTTTAGGGAATTCTCCCACCTCACTCCCCATGCCTCCTTCCATTGTCACCCTACTCAAACCCCCTGCTCACCCACCCTCTCTCTCTCTCTCTACTGTTTTGCAGATGCAAAGAGTTTGGCAGAAATGCTGATAAGGTGAGTAGCATACAGGTGCTTCCTCTCTCCTCCCCTCTACTTTTCTGAAGCAGGGGACACAGGACCCTCCTTCTCCCTCAGAATAAGAGACAGGCTTCTAAGACCCCTCTTTCCTGCAAAGCACCCTCTCTTAATCGTTTATGGCTCCTTTCCTTCTTCCCACAGCAAGAACAACCGAAGCTTTGACACCCCTGTGAAAGGGCCGCCCCAGGGCCCACGGCTACACATTGACATTCCCAGGGTCCAGCTGCTCATTGAGGACAAGGAGGGCATCAAACAGCTGGGTAAGTGACAGGTGCCACAAGCTCTCTGTCCTACTCTAGGTGTGCTAACCCAGGTCACCCACCATTGGGGCAGCCAGCAACCTTCACGACAGCACCCAGGGATCCAGCAGCAGTCCCGTCGACAGCTCTGCAACCCTGGAGTTCACTGCCATTCCTCCCAAGGCTTTGTTCCCTTTTACTTTGGGGACAGCATTGGATAAAGACAAAGAGAAATTTGGGGAGGGCTCCTCATGATTGTCCTTCTTCCTCTAGGAGATGATAAGGCCACCATCCCTGTGACAGATGCTGAGTTCAGCCAAGCTGTCAACCCACAGAGCTTCTGTACTGGTGTCTCCCTGCACCACCCAGCCCTCATCCAGAGCACAGGACCCCTCATCGACATGTCTGACATCCGGCCAGGCACCAGTATGCTATATCCCCAGGGGGAGAGCTTTCTTCTAACACCGGGGTTCTTGGGCAAAGCAAGGGGCAAAGGTGATAAAAATAATAATAATAAGTCAGGGCAGAAGAGAATGAAATGGAAGAATGGAAGAATGAAATGGAAGAAGGGCACTGGAATTCCAGTCTGGAGACCTTAATTGCAGACTTGCTAGCAGTGGCCTTGGGCATATCACTAACCTTCTCTCTCTGGGCCTCAGATTCCTACCTAGAAATTTAGAGCAAGAGGCAGATATTCTTGCTCTCCAAGGGCCTTCTGTCTCAAACACTGTGACCCTGGACACAAGGGTAGAATGTCAAGGACTGTTGGGAATAAATAGGCAGGAAGCAGCAGGAGAGAGCACCACATTCTTTCCCCGGTGGAAGAAAAAAAATGGGGTGGGGGAAAAATGTTGCCCACGGCCCCTGTGCCTTGATTCTGTTGCTCTTCTCTGCTGGAGCCAGATAAGGTCAGGAAACCTGGCTGGTCAGCATTCCCAGGGAGTTCCTGTGATGGCTTCTGCCTCTGCCCTTGCTCCCCACTGCTCTTTATGCTGAATGCCCGCTGCCCATGCCCAGGTGCCCTCAGCTAGAGCCTGCTAGCTCTTGCTTCCCTCTCTGCAGATCCAGTGTCCAGGAAGAATGTGAAGTCAGCCCACAGTACCCGGAACCGGTACTCCAGCCAGTGGACCTTGACCAAGTGCCAGGCCTCCACGCCCGCCCGCACGCTCACCTCTGACTGGCGCACTGTGGGTTCCCAGCATGGTGTCACTGTCACAGAGAGCGACAGCTACAGCGCCAGTCTGTCCCAGGACACAGGTGTGTCTATGGCCCTGCCCGCACTCTGCCCATCCTCCTCCAGTTCCCCCTCATTCATCTGCACCTTCCCTTCTTCCCAACTCCATTCCACCAGCTTGTGGGGTCCACAGCACCAGTCACTTGCATTCCCAGCTGTCCGCTAATTCACTGTGTGGCTGGGACAAAGACACCACTTGGTCAAGGATTTTATTTTGCTCTCCCCAAATCTTTTTTGAGAAAATGATGCACTGGATATTTGTTGGAGAACAGGCTGAGTGTTCTAAGGGGTAGATGCTTATTTTCAAGAATGAGGGGCTGGGGCTGGGGCTCAGTGGTAGAGTGCGTGCCTAGCATGCGTGAGGCACTGGGTTTGATCCTCAGCACTGCATCAAAATAAATAAAATAAAGGTATTGTGTCCATCTACAACTAAAAAATATATATTTTAAAAAAATGAAAGATATTTTTCCTTTATTAGCCAATGATTTCACTTATGCCACCACTGCCACCCTCATAGAGAGGAGCAGGATCTTCTAGCCTGGCCTGCAGGCTTCATGGCCCAACTTTCAGATGGCTGCTATAGTTAAGGATAAGGAAGTTGTGCTGTCTGGTTTCATTCATCCCTTCTCTCCCTAACCGGCTCCTCTCCTCTTAACCCCACACTTTCTGTGTCCCCAGACAAAGGACGGAACAGCATGGTATCTACTGAGAGTGCCTCTTCTACCTACGAGGAGCTGGCCCGGGCCTACGAGCACGCCAAGCTAGAGGAGCAGCTGCAGCATGCCAAGTTCGAGATCACCGAGTGCTTCATCTCTGACAGCTCCTCTGACCAGATGACCACAGGCACTAACGAGAACGCAGATAGCATGACGTCCATGAGCACACCCTCAGAGCCTGGCATCTGCCGCTTTACGGCCTCCCCGCCCAAGCCCCAGGATGCTGACCGGGGCAAAAATGTGGCTGTGCCCATCCCTCACCGGGCCAACAAGAGTGAGTGCCCAGATCACCTCCCCTGCTGTGTGCACCATGAGCCCTGGTTAGAGTTTGTCCTGCTGTCGCCGGATCCTGCTAGCCCAGTATGGCTCCTTTACGTTGCAGGGTAGTGCAGAGAGCAAGAACCTGGGAGCAGGCAGCCGAGAGACAGCCCACATCCTGGCTCAACCTCTTAAGATCCCTGTGACCTTGGGCAAGTCATTTAACCGCTCTGGCCCTAATTTTCTCATTTATAAAAAAATGCAAATGGTAGTATGTACTTTGCCTTATCATAATGGCCATTAGAAATTATGAACATGACTGATACAGACAGGATCTCAGTAAGCATTGATCATTCCCTGAATCAAAGCTGCACTAACATGGAAAGAGACACTTTATGGGATCAGCTGCCCAGTGGCCTCTGGTCTCAGTGCTGTTTGAAGTTAATCCAGATCCAAAGGAGCAAGCCTGGCAGTTCAGCACCTTATGGTACTGCAGGATGTGGATTACTAGGGATGGTCCAGCAGCAGACACGGGTGTCACCATGTACAATGTAGAGACTGCTTGACCCTGGATGTGCCAAGGTTCATCTAGAGAAGAGCCTGGAGTCATGAAAAGTGCAAGGACATAGGAGACTCATGGCCCTGAATGACGCCCCATCCCTTCTAGTTGGGCAAATTTCAGCAGATTATTTAGTCTCTCAGAATCGCTATTTCTTCACTCACAAAATTCAAGCAGGCATGAACCAGCCCAGATAGCATAAGGAAAGGGCCTGGCACAGCCACCGATTAATAGAGCACATTCGCAGGCAGGTACTCACAGGGCGCAGGGACCCATGCAGAGGTCCTGGGAGCATGTTGTTTCAGAAATTAGGAACATTCCACCAGGAGAAGGAACCAGGAGAGGGGTGAGGACACATAGCTGACTTCAAACATCTGGAAGGCTGCCACAGGAAAGAGGGGGAGGCCTTGCCTCCCTTGAAGGACAGAATCAGGCTCACTGGGGGAAGTGACAGGGAGTGACATCCCTTTCCTCCGTGGGTCTTCCAAACTGGGAGCTGACCAGCCTATAGTAATGACTGAGCAGGACACATCAACTTATTGAGCCACTACTTTATGTGCCAACCACTGTTTTAAAGCAGTTCATGTACTGAATCTCCTTCACTCTTCATAGTAATCCTATAGTGAATGATGGTCCTCCCCATTTCACAGATAAAGAAACTGAGGCTTGGAGAGGTTACATACATGGTGGGGGTGGGACAGGGGTTGAATGAGCATGTCCCCAAGGCCTCCGTCTCTCACATCCTCTGCTTCCGATTCCAGGTGACTACTGCAACCTGCCCTTGTATGCCAAGTCAGAGGCCTTCTTCCGAAAGGCTGATGGGCGTGAGCCCTGCCCCGTGGTCCCACCCCGAGAGGCCTCCATCAGGAACCTGGCTCGAACCTATCACACACAGGCTCGCCACCTGACCCTGGACCCTGCCAGCAAGCCCTTGGGCCTCCCACACCCAGGGGCCCCTGCTGCTGCCGCCACAGCCACCTTACCTCAGAGGACTCTGGCCATGCCAGCCCCCCCAGCTGGCACGGCCCCCCCAGCACCGGGCACCACCCCTGCCGAGCCCCCCGCTGCCCCCAGCGCTGCCCCGCCGGCCCCCAGCACCGAGCCTCCGCGGGCCGGGGGCCCACACACCAAAATGGGGGGCTCCAGGGACTCACTCCTCGAGATGAGCACCTCAGGGGTAGGGCGGTCACAGAAGCAGGGGGCCGGGGCCTACTCCAAATCCTACACCCTGGTGTAGGGGCGCTGCCAGCAGAGCATTCCATGCTCCAACCTCTGCGTCTCCAGCCCTCACTCACCAACTTGGCTGTTTCCTGCATTATTTATATTAAACCGACAGATAAAAACCAACCAACAACAAAAAGAAACACCCCCAAGTCATGAACGCTTGTACATAGAACTCTTTTGTACAAATCAAACTATTTTCTTCTTCTCCATGAAGCCAGGGCACAAAGAATTTGACCATACAAGTCAAATCCCCCACCCCACAAAATACGTGTGGAGAGATATATACATATATAGAGACATAGGAACACACCCACAAGCTATATATCTATATATTTCTCTCACCTTCTTTTGAGACAGAGGCACAAAGACAGCAATTTTTTTCCCTTCTACTCACCCCTGCCCTCCAATCTAGGTGGTTTTGACAAAGACCAAAATCCCAACTCAGAGACACTGCATGCGATTTTACTGTTCCAAGAAAACCAGGAGTTGCTTCAATTTGCAGATGCTTATGTGTTAATACCTTTTTCTATGAAAAAAGACCCAGCGCCGTGTGCAATAAAGGTTATGTTTCTATGTGGTGGCTTTTTTCCCATATGGTGAGGGCCAGTAGAGAGGGTGGAGAGACCCCTGTACCAGGTCTAAGATTTTCCTGCTCAGTGAGTGAAGCTTTTTAAAAGGCTTCAGCCAAGGTTGACTGAACCTTTGTTCGGTCCATTGTTCTCAGACCTGTGCTGGGCCCTAAGAAGACCAGCTCTGTAGCTTGGAGCAAGTGCCTAAACCCCCAGAGCCACAATCTTTATGTATAAATAGAGGGAAACTTGTAGCTCTTGGAATAAGGCAGCCTCAGTGAGAGCTCTGGGGAGCCTGGGTTGGGGAAGCATGCAGAGCCGCCAGGGGACATAGCCAGGTGAACCACCAGCAAGCAGTTATGTGTGAGATGCCTGTAAGTTAGAGTGGAGAGGAAGAGGTCATGCATACCTTTGGGATCAGGCATGACCTGAAGTTCTGGGCTGGCTCTTAGGGCAAGGAGAGGCCAGAGGGAGAAGGAAAGATATCTTTGGAGGTCAGAGGGATGAAAGGGGCTCAAAAGGAGGAGGAATGAAGTTCAGCCAAAGAGAATCAGGCCAGAAGGCACACCAGGTACCTCCTCTGGTCTTGAGTCAGTGACTAGATGGTCAGGTATAAGGAAAGGCCTCCGCAGGGAAGAGCAGGGGCCTGTAGTGTACAGTAGGGCTGCTCCCAGCCAGAGGGTCCAAAAGACATCACAGGGAAGTGACCTGTGAGCCGGGCCTCTGTGGACACAAAGGTTTGCAGAAAAAGAGCAGAGGGAAAGGCCTTGGCCTAGCAGAAGTCCCCCTCCACTGTGGTCCAGCTCCTGGGTGAAAAGCAAGTGCATCTAAGAAGTACAAAGGGGGCTCCTGAGATGAGCAAAGTTGAGACTGAATTATGGGTCAGGAATCTGGAAGGAAGGTGAGTCTGGGACCTACTGCTCCCCTGTCAATGAAAGAGGAGCTGGGAAGGAAGCTAAGAGGCAAGAGAAGAAATCAGTGCAGGTGGATCACATCTACCAGCCCGGGCCATCATGAGACCCTGCCTGGGATGCATGACCTTTAACAGAAGCACCTTCTAAACAGTCCAGTCTACAAACATTCTCTGAGCACTTAGCCTGTGCAGGATGCAGAGGAATCCCATGCATGAATAAATATTGCCAGGCAAGGGAGGTCAGCACTGTAAGAGGGGCAGAGATCCTTTACTCCATGTTGATTCCTAGGCTCACCGGGAAATGTCCAAATCAGGCCCCACACTCAGGACCCACCCTGGAAAACCAGCTAACAGCATCCTGAAAGCCAAGGCCCTACATTTCAGGAGCCTGGTGCCAGCTCAGCTTTATCTCATCTCTAGGAGAACTGGATGCCTCTCAGGGCTGTGTGCACCATCTGCAGGTCTCCTCCAGTACTGCAAGCACAATGATCAAATCTAGGAGTCCAACCTAGAAGTGGGTTGAGTGCACCCCTCACCCCAACCCCCTTCAACAATCTCCCGCATGCTGGACACTGAAGAAACAAACAGGAATGAGATGAAATTCTTGTCAAAACAATGAAAAACTTCTCAGAGGCCAGAGTGGACAGAGGATGGAATCACCAGCCTAAATGCTTCAGAGGGGACACTGTCATGAAAATACGTTGTGGAGCCCTACACTATATGCCACGTATTGAACAGAGCACATTCCTCACATTGCCTCTTGTAATCTCATTGTAAATTTGGAGAGAAAGGTGTGATTTCCATTTGACAGGTGAGAAAACTGGGGCTTTTAGGAATTAGGTAATTTATCCAAGGTTAGAGGAGCAAGAAGAGATGGAGCAAGCCCTAAATCATAAGTGACTCTTTCCTTGTTGACTGAGCCACACTACCTGATGTTCCACTGTTCAAAGTCTGAGTTTCAGTTCTGCCTCAAAGATGTTGCCAGGTGAAGAATCTGCTGGATCCCGGTCTGAAAGCTGGACATCCAAGTAGGTAAGCAATTGATATGAAACTATTAGTAAATGATTCAAGCAGGTGAGCAAATACACAAGCCCGAATGCAACATGAAGCTCTGATGTACTTTACTCAGGGGACATGGTAGAAGGGGAGGGATTTGCCCTGGGGGTGCTGCTAGAGAAAGCCTGGGGCTTGAGAAAGACTGTGTGGTTTGAGAGGGATTGAGAAAAGCAAAACATGAGCCAGTCTAACTTATATTCAACTGAACTGGGCCCCTTATTATAAAGTACAAGGTCTGGAATTCAGACAGGCTTCTGCAGAATCCAGGCAGTTTTATTTGCAAACAATCTCTAAACTTGATATTAACTAAGCCAAAGGCTGACTGTTTGAACCACCCCCAGAAGTGAATTCACAAAGCAGTGAAACCGTTGCTCCTTGTCACTCATGCCCAGATCAGCATCGCTAAACTCTTTCTGGAGCAATCATCTTGAACATCTGATAACTGTTTTCCAGATCTGTATTTTGTCCCCCACAGATAAGGCCACCTTAAGAGACTTAATTCTCAAAGTGTGGTCCATGGACTAATAGTATCAGCATCACCAGGAGCTTGTAAGACATGTAAAATCCCAGGCCTCAACCCAGATCACTGACTCAGAAGCTGCATTTTTAGCAACAGTTCCATGGGGACCCATATGCACATTAAAGTGAGGGCCGCGAGGGCTGGGAATATAGTTTAATGGTAGAGCACTTCCTAAGCATGTGCAAGGCCGCAGGTTCAATCCCCAAGACTACAAAACACACACACACACACACACACACACTTTCTTTGTAGAAGGCCATAGAGACTACCTCTTGTTCTCCCCATCTGCCAAAGCCACAGCTAAACTATTGGGCCTCCAACTTAGCAGAATATCAGATTCACCGGAAGAGCTTATTAAAAAAATGTAGAAGTCCAGATCTTACCAATTCTAACTGAATCAGAATTTGTTGTCATGCAGCCCAGATATTTTTACCATGGTAAAAAATAAATGCCCTAGAATTTACCATTTCAATCATTTTTTAAATGTACAATTCAGCAGCATTAAGTATACTCACCTTATTGTACAACCAACCCCACTCATTTTCAGAATGTTTTCGTCATCCCAAATAGAAACTCTGTCCCCTCATAACTCTCTACCATCCCATAACCCTGTACCACCACCAACTTCCCCAGCAGCTGGCAACCACTGTCCTACTTTCCATCTCTATGAATTTACCTACACTAGGTACCACATAGAAGTAGACATATAGCATTTGTCCTTGGATATCTAGCTTATCTCACTTAGCAAAACATCTGCAAACTTCCTCCATGTTCTAGCTTATATTAGAATTTCACTAATATTTAAGGATGAATAATATTTCATTGTATGCATTTACCACATTTTGTTTATCCATTCATCTGTTGATGGACACTTGGTTTGTTTCCACATTTTCACGAGTATAAAATGCTGCTGTGAGCAGAGGTGTATATGTATCTGTTGAGTCCTTGCTTTCAATTCTTTGGGATTTATACACAGAAGTTGATTTGCTTAATCATATGTTAATACTATTTTTAACTTTTTGAGGAATTGCCAAACTGTTTTCTACCAGGCATCAGTATTTTTTTTTTTTAGTTGTAGATGAACACGATGTCTTTATTTTATTGCTTTGTATGTGGTGCTGAGGATCCTCACGCATGCGAGGCAAGCGCTCTACCGCTGAGCTACAATCCCAGCCCCAGCATCAGTATTTTTAACTAGCAAAATTATACCCAAGCATTTGTTCATTCATGAAACTCCCCTGAGCACTTCCAATGGCCTGGCAGTGATCTAGGCACTGAAGATCCAAAGGCCCTGTCTCTTCCTGCCCTCAAGTGCTCTCTGGTGTGGGTGCAAGTTAGCAGAGGCCCAAGGAGGGAAGCCTGGGGTAGATGGACATCCAGGATGGCTAGGATGTCTGCCAAAGCCTCATGCTCCCCTTCGTAGTACATGGTTATCTCTGGGAAGTGGCTGACCGCTCCCTCTCCCCACCTTATGACTATTAGATGGGGCCACCAGACAGTGCTGGCTAGTGGGATATGGCAGAAGTGATAGGTGTTACTTGCAGGCTGGATCCTAAAAGTCCTCCCAGTCTCCCTCCACTCTCTCTGACTGAATGTCCATATCCAAAGTGAGGTTAGAAGCTACTCACTGAAGCCAGGTGCAGTGGCACACACCTGTAATCACAGTGATTCAGGAGGTTGAGGCAGGAAGATCACAAGCTCAAAGCCAGCCTCAGCAACGTAGTGAGGCTTTAAGGAACTTAGTAAGATCCTGTCTCTAAATAAAAGATAGAAAGGGATAGGGATGTGGCTCAGTGGTTAAGTGCCCTTGGGTTCAATCCCTGGTACCAAAAAAAAAAAAATAGACCACTTACTGAAGACAGCAGAGCTTCTGTCAGCCTGTACATCTGTTCAGAACAGAGGCCCTTCTGCCCCCACCAATACCAACTGGACTTCATGTGTGCAAGAAATAAACATTTAATGTATTAATCCGCTAAGGTTCGAGTGGACGCCTAGCATTGTCTTAATTTATGCAGAAGATGAAGGGGTACTTGGCTGTCCATGGAAATCCTCCCTGATAGGCCAGATCCCAGCGTCTTCCCCCATGCCACTTCCCCTCCCCTATATTGCATTCCAGTGCAGTCAAAGGGATAGGGAAAAGTCAGTTGTAAGCTCAGGCAAGAAGAGGGAATCCGGTCTGTTAAGGAAGAAGCTCAGAAGGGCCAGGCTGGGCTGCAGCATTGAGTCAGGGCTCTGTCCTTCTTTCTAGAGACCACGCCTTCTCCCAGGCAGAGACAGCAAAGCCTTCAGGCAGAAGATGGAACAGCTGCTAGCTGTGTGTTACCCTGGAGGTGATCCGTGTTTGGTTTCATTGTCTCAGAATCACAGCCTCTCAGGGCTCAAAGAGACCTTCAAGGTCACCTTGTCCAGGCTTCCATCCAAATTTAAAATTCCTTCTGCAGTCAGCAAGGGCTGTCTTGCCTTCACGCACATACCTCCCATCATGGTTTGAATGTGTCCTCCAAAGGTTCGTGTTTTGGAAACAAACCCTGAAGTCATACATTAGTGGTATCTGGAGGTGGGGCCTTTGGCAAGTAAATAAGAGAAGAGAGAGCCAAGCTAGCACACTTGCTCTGTCTTGTCATGTGATGCCCTCTGCCATGTTATGATGCAGCAACAAGGCCCTCACCAGATGCCAAGCAGATGTCAGCACCATGTTCACAGACTTCCCAGGCTCCAGAATCACAAGTCAAATAAACATCTATTCTTTATAAATTACCTGGTCTCAGGTGTTTTGTTCTAGCAACAGAAAACAAAACAAGATGCCTCCTGACACACATTTCACCTTTGTACACTTCCACTCTCAGAGTCTCCCTAACCATGGGCATCCCCTCTGACTTACACTCACAATACTCTGTACTACCATTCATTCCCTCAGGGCACCCAAAAAAAGTCTCATTCCTCCCCAACATGGCAGCCCTCTGCCATGGTCTTTGAACACTGTTCTTAGCTGACAAACTTCTCAAAGGCAAAGAAAAGTTCCATTTCTTCCCAGTAACATTCATGACAGTGCCTGACTTCACATATTAGATGTAGAGGGATGAAGGATAATAGTGGGAAATATGGGTAGAAGGAGATAGTGACAACAGAGATGGCAGTGCCACACTTCATGGCAGGTGGAGGCAACCCTGCCATTCCTGGTCAGGCCTTATGTGTCTATGGTTGCCCAGACCCCACCAGTGCTTCAGTGATTCATGGCCATCTCCAAAAGGTCTGAGTGACGCATTAAGGCTCAGCACCCAAGCAGTCACCACCACCCATGGCAATGGCCACCTTGCTTCAGAGCCAATGCCCGGCACAAAGGACAAGCTTAAGCTGCCCACCAGGCACTGTGTGCTGTCATCCCTCCTGGAGCACACAGAGGGGGCATGACACTGTGGCACCTATGGGCAACAAACCTGCCAGCTCTTGCCTTCTCCCCCACCCCCAGCTGTTTGGATAGCGTGTGACTTCCCACACCCTCTTCCCTGCACCTCTCAGACCGAGACCCTTCAAGGAGATGGAGACTGGAAGAGAGCAATCCCTTGGGGTGGATTTTGGTGGTGGGGTTGGCGGTGTGCCTGGCAGCAGGGGTATTGCCTGATCCCACAGAACCCCCCGTTATGGAGACTGGGAGAGCAGCCTACAGAGCCCAGCGGGGCTTCGGAGTAGGAGATGGGGTATTTCAGGGTCACAGGGGCAGCAGGCAGTGGGAGCCTGAAGGGAAGAGCCCAGGGGGGCAGGGAAGGGTTGGGCTCTGGCCTTAGGTGAAGGAAAGCCTGCTGCTTATAGAGCAACTGCTGTGTGCTTCACTCTTCACCAGGCACCGGGGGCTGCGGCAAGGGAGACAGGCAGTCCAGTGGGCTTCCCTGGAGGGCCTGAAATCTACCCTCAGATGAAGATGCCAAGGCTCAGTCTCTGGATGGTTAACTGTTCAAAGCACAGAGGTGGCACATTGACAGAGGCACCATTCTGTGACTCAACCCCCATCCCGCAGCTCCTTCCTCCCCAGAAGAGGTTCCTGAGAGTGGTGAGCACCTAGGTATTGTCCCCCACTGACCTCTCCTGGCTACAGCCCAACGGGTGCTGTTGCAGTTCCAGGGCCTGGAACTTTCCCCAGGAAGCAATAGGGCAACGGGGCTGTGTGAGTCCAGGACAGAAATGAGAGGACTCCTAACACCAGCTCAGAGCCAGCCAACAGCAGAACCAGCACCTTCTGTGGCAATGAGTGCCTTGTCCTTGGAAGCACTCAAGCAGATGCTAGATAACCACCCGCACTTCTACAGCATGCTGCAGCCTATAGAGCGCTTCCTCCAGCGCACTTGATGCAGGTCATTACACTAATAATCTTGGTGTGAGGGATTTTCAGCTTCATTGTGCAAATAAGCAAACTGAGACCTAAAGAGGAATCATTTCCAAAAGTAGCCGGCCCCACTGGTAAATGGCCAACAGAATTTGAACCCAAGACTTTTGGAGGTACAACACAGAGACTGAGAAAGACTTTCATCCCAAGATAACATAAATAGTAAAGCAAAAAAAGTCCGTTCTCTCCTCCCTACCTTTGCCCCTGCCCAACCTGGGTCAACATGCCCACAGCTGCCCCAGCAGTGGTTCTTCTACAGGGAGTCTGGACACTAGACAGAATGGCTGAGCCTGCATCCTCACATACAACTGGCCCTGAAGGGGGACACAATCCCCTACCAATCTTCTTCCTTTCTGTTTTATTCTCTGTGTCCAAGACTTTTGCCATTAAGCATGAGAAACACTTCAAGTCCCAGAGCCTCAATGGTGACTTACCTGCAGGGGCCATGATAGCAGCAGCTAATGCTTATTGAGTCCTTTCTGTGTTGAGCACTTTCTGATAACTTGAATCCTCACAACCACTTGATGGGACACGTACTATTAGCCCCATTTTAAGATGTGAAAATCAAGGCACCAAGAAAATAAAATGTGAACTCTCGTTTGACTCGCACTCCCTTTTTTAGCTCAGCATTCTGTGAAGTACCTACAAATTCCAGCAGGGGAGGCAGGTAGGGCAAGTAGGTAGGAGATTAGAGAGGAAAGCAATAACGGGACTTTTCAATTCATCAGGACAAAGTGCTGACAGGTCCTCCACCTCTCAACCATCACTTTTCCACCTACCCTGAAAAAGTTGTTAGTGAACCAGGAGTCCCTTCTTGATCCCCCTGCCCACCCTTTGGCTCCCCACCCTCAGAGGTGCTGAAGCTGAGGCAGCTTACACTGCTTTATCCCTAGAGTGTGGAATCAGGCCTGGTCCAGGGAAGACTCGGGCTCAGAGGACTTGTTCAGATGGCAGAGCCAAAAGCAAACCCAGACGTCCTAAGGCCAGGGTCACTTCACTAGGCCCTATGCAGTTATTGTGTAGGTATGGGGACGTGGTCTATCACTCTCTTAAGAACAATCAGTAATCACCTCACAACAGAGCTTTGGGAAGTCACCTGACCTGTGTGAGAAATGACCCCTACCCTACCAGTAAGGATGTTCCTTCTTTTCTTATGTTAGCATAAAATCTCTAAAAGGAACTAGTCATATTTTTTACCTTCAAGGAGCAGCACTAGATGGCTCATGGACAAAGTGACTTTTGCAACATTGGAATACTGAGCCATGTGAATATAAGGACTAATCAAAATAAATATCCTTAAAAAAACAGCTTTTTCCTGAAGACCCAGGCTGAGGAGTCAAGACTCCCAGGCTCAAGTCCCCCCTTTGCCACACACTGATTGAAACAAGAACAGCTCCTATAGCTTATTTAGGCCATCTGCCCTACTATAAAGCATGAGAAGTTGAACAAGCCATCTCCTAGGCTTCAGCTATGGGCTCAACATTTATGCCAACCTCTACAATGCAGAAGTTGAAACCCAGTCCCCAACATCATGGCATTAGGAAGGGGGGCCTTTGGAGGTGATCAGGCCATGAAGATGATAAAGCCCTCACAAATGAGACTGGCATCCCTGTAAGAAGTCAGTGACCACATCTTACCCCTTTACCACATGAGGAAAGCAACACCTACGAACCAGAAAGCAGTCCTCACCAGACACCAAATTTGCCAGTGCTTTGATCTTTGACTTCCAGCCTTCAGCAAGAAATAAATTTCTGTTGTTTAAGTTACCCAGTTTGCTGGGTGCGGTAGCATATGCCTGTAATCCCAGTGGCTCAGGAGGCTGAGGCAGGAGGATTGTGATGAGTTCAAAGCCAACCTCAGCAAAAGCGAGGCGCTAAACAACTCAGAGAGATCCTGCCTCTAAATAAAATGCAAAATAGGGCTGAGGATGTGGCTCAGTGGCCAAGTGCCCCTGAGTTTAATCCCCGGTACCCAAAAAAACAAAAAGTTACCTAGTCTATGATATTGGGAAGAGGAGTGCCTGGGTTTGAACCCGAGGCTTTGTGCATGCTAAGCACACGCTCTACCACTGAGCTACACCCCCAGCTTCTGTGGCATTTTCTTAAACAGCCCTAACAGACTAACACACCACCTTTTCAGTTCCTAAGGTCTACGATTTTAGTCTCCTAGCTAGTTTTGAAAATCCACAAGAGGAAGAATGAGACAATTTTGGAGTCTTTTGAAAAAGTCCCTTTGTAAACCTTGTCCCAGGAAGGCCCCCACCCACTTAGAAGCCACTGCCTTCCTGGAACCCAGGTCTTTAGACCAAGCTGCCTAGGAGGAAGACAGAGGGTGCTGACACAGTGGAGCAGGGGCATCAGAATTCAACTTTCCAAGACACATGGACCTGGATTCAAGTCCTGGTCGTTAGGTGTGTGGGCTAACTTATGCTGAACCTAAATTCCCTCATCTATAAAACAGGAATACCAACTCCATTAGGTAAAGATTGCAAGCAAGAATATATGAAAAGCACCTGGCCAACAGAAGACATTCAACAAATGTTAGCTTGCCTGCTTCCTCCCTCTTGTCTTTCCTTCCTTTCTAGGAAGTATAGGGCATTGGGCCTACACTATTATATATTTCGTCTTTATGCTGGATTTCGTGTGCAAATCCACGAAACAGGGCCATCTCAGTTGATTCTCCTATCAGTTTTGCTGCTGCTCACAACACTGGCACAGAAGACTCACCTAACTGCCAGCTTAAAACCTTGTGGGGGTTTATCTTTCATTTACCTGTATGAGGGGAAAAGCCCATTGGCCTCTGGGAAATAGCATTATGGGTCTCGAGCTGATAGAGCGGGGAGGGGGCAATGGGAGAGGTAGAGAACATCAGCACTTCTCGAGGACTGGCAGCTGGGCAGAAGGGGCTCTGGGAGAACAGGGATGGACTCTGGGGCTCCACACTTTACTGGAGTCCCCGGGCACTTCAACATCTTTGAATACTGGTTTCCCCTCATCCATAAAAACTGAGCTGACAGCATCTACATCAATATCTATATTGTTGTGGTGATTAAATCAGATGCTTAGGGAGGTGTCCCATGAATTCTCATGTTTGCTTCCTGCTTTCTTCTCAGGAGAAAGGAGGCCAAGGCCTCTAAAGAGGAAACACATTCACACACCAGCCTTGTAGAAAATGGACCTGCAGAGATTTAATTGATGCATAAAACAGGATTGTCACCAGAGCTGGTCATATCACATGAGCTATTCCCAAAGCACACAGAATGAGCCAAATAACAAATAGGACATTTGTGGTAGGCTGATGCCTAAAACATATCTGGCGGGGTAAAAAAGCCAACTGGACCTCACTCTTATTCCATGGCAAAGACATGAGTGGTGAGACGGCAAGTATTGGTTTCTGTGGGTTAGGGAGCAAGGGCGACCCTACAGCTTTCAAGACATGAAAAATGGGGATATTCTGTTTAAACAATGGGCCAGATGTCTAAGAACAGCAGCTCCACCTGGTGCAAGGGCCCTCCTGACAACGCTGGGCACTCACCCACTCTCTCACACTAAGCTCTGAGAAGAGGCAGCAGTGGAATAAGGGCCGGGGGGACAAGGTAGAAAAGATAGGCAGAAACCGAGTCCATGATGCACCAAAGGTGTTAGAGAGAATGAGATGAGGACCAGAGGCCATCCCAGTCATCCCAGACATCACAGTGGTGTCTTTTTGTTTGTTTTTTGGGGTTTTTTTTTAGCTTCCTGGAAAAATAGTGTGCTTGGGACCTGAGAAGCTAGCTGGAGGGCTCCTGGAAGGAGGGTGGTTCTGAGGACAGCCCTGAGGAAAGCACAGTGCTGGTCGAGAGAAAAGAGGCAAAACTTCCGGGGGTCCAGCCTCCAGCAGGGCCTGAGCAGGCTGAACCAAATCCTGAGATGGTCAATAGGAGGGACAAGAATGTTCAAGAAAGGAGACATAAAAGAAAGGATTTGATCTCTACAAGGCTGAGGTACTGGAGAGATAGGTGCAGGCCCACAAGAGCCAGGTCCCAGGGGACAGGTGTGCTGGAAACTGCCAAGCAGGTTCCTGAAGGTCCAAGGGACCAACATGGCTCCAAAGGGATTCCCCTGGCTCTGAAGGTAACTGCCTTCCATCCCTGAGCATGCCCATCAGTGCTGCCATGTTGACACAGGAGATCAAAGAAGTTCACGTGCTTCAGGTCAAAACAAAGTCCATGGTCACAGAGTGTGGCTCACTATTTCGGTTGTACCATCCTTTCCAGCCGCACCCAGCCCTGTGATTCTTTCAGGTCCTGAGTGGGTGCAGCAGAGCAGACAGGAGAGTACTTTCTCAGAGGCAGGAAGTGCAGGTGGCTCCTTGGGCACTTGATCTGCGGGGAGGAAGCTGCTGCCCAAGCCGACTGGGCACTCAGTAGTGGTACACCTGCAGTCTGTTGTTCTCATCCAGGCCCAGCTGCAACACCATGCTGGAAGTGGCCGTTGGCTTGGGCACCGAGAATAGATGTCTGGCCATGAGGTGAAGGAAAACTGTGGGCAGCTGAGCACGTCCGGATGGAGCCAAGAGTGAGTCAGAGGCTGAACTGGATCCTCCTCCGGCTCCTAGAGCACCAGTAGAGCCCGACCAGCTTGACTGCTACAACAGGAAGGCACTGCGGTTTGGGGACCAGTTGAAAGGATACGATTTGGAATCACTCTTGAAACGTTCTAGCCACTTGCGGTTAGCATCAATCATGTTCTGAAAGTTGGTGCTATCTGCCTTGGGGACTTGGGAATGGGTGTGCTGTAGAAGGCGGAGCTGCTCACTGGGAAGAGGAAGGAGGAGAGGGTAAGAAGAGGAAGCATAAACAAGGGTGTTGCACAGAAGGGGACATACACAGAGCCAACCCATGGCTTCGTTACTCTTCCTTTCACCAGTACCAGAACAGCCTTTTCAGAGGTTGATCTCTTTAGCAACTTAAAGCTGCCCCTCTGAAAAGACAAACTGAGTTCCCAAAAGGGAGGATAGTGGCCACCCTCTGCCCACTCTTGGTTGCTTGCTACTGCCAGTCCTAAGCTTCCACATCTGTCTATTTCCAGCAAATGCTTTCAGCAAGAGCTCCCCTATGTCAACTCAATACTTGCTCAGCCTCAGCTCCCGAACTGGCCCAAAGAGCAGCAAAGGACTTACAGTTGGGGCCTCAGGGACGGGGAGGCACATTTGGCAAGGAAGAAGATGAATGGGAAATTAATAACAGGTTTAAATAATTGCCCGTCTGTCTCCTCAACAGGGTGTCCCTCTCACTCCAGATGTTGCTCAGCAGGATTCAAGGGAGAAGGGAGCCGTGAAAAGTATTAGACAAAGAGCTCAATGGCAAAGACAAAGGCCAGACTCCAGGGCTGGAGGGGCCAGACTATGGGGCAGTACTCAGTGTCCCACCATAGGCTGATTCTCCCCACAGGTGCCACAGGGCCGCTTCCTCATAAAGTCCAGTCCCACCCTAACCGGGACCTCATAATAGGCATCTGACTTTCCCTAGCTGTGGAGTGGCGTCTCAGTCCTAGGCAAGGAGCTCTGTGGACTGGAGACTTGTCTGACCTCGTAGGGGATCAGGACCAGGAAATCTCCTGTCCTCAGAGGTCCCATCTACCCAGGGAGCAGAGCCAACAGCTTGACTGTCCCAGAGCCCACAGGGAGGCTTACCTGGCAGACACATAGCCCAAGCGGTTCTCCAGAGGGGTAGGGCTGTTGCTGAGCAGGGGGATGCCAGCTAAGGGAGCAGAAGGGAAGAGCTCAGAGGGCACTGGTCCAGCGAAGCCAGACCTAAGCCCCACAGGATGCCTCCCTGCTCACCAATACCTCTGGCCTCCCCAGAAACAGATAAGGCAGCCCCAGAACAAACACAAAAGCAGGGGGAGTATCAGAGGCTAGAGATGAGAAACAGGTGACAGACAGGAATTGTTTTATTTATTTCTAAAATTTAATCTACATTTCAATTTGGGTTAAGGCAGAAAGAAGAGATTCCCCCTGCACCCCCGCACTCCCAAATTTTCCTTCAAATGATTGTTTTTATGGCCCCTCACACCCCCTAGCAGGGCTATGAGACCAGGGGAGGCTACAGCTAAAGGATTAGAGGCAAAATCCTAGAGTCATAGAGATATAGGGTCAAAACCTGATTTGTTACTCACTCACTGGGTGTCCTGGTGCACATTACTTAAACTGAGTCTCAGCTTACTCATCTATAAAATGGGGATAATTACTACTGCCAAGAATTATTATAAGGCTTAAAAGGGAAAAAATAGATAGGTAGGTAATGTAAAGTGCCTGGCCTATAATATATTGCACAAGATGGAAGCCATTATAATGATGACAATGATGACCTTTTAGGGTCTGCTGAGCTCTACAATCCATAACAAAGGCCCCCATCAGCCCAGGCTCCATGTTGACCATCCTGATCCACAGAACCTCTGGCTGCAGGGCCATTGGCAAGGTGCTCAGCATGGACCCACAGACAGAGCCATGGACCAAACCTGGGGGCAAGGACAGGGGTAAGCCATAGGAAGACAGGAACAGTAGGACAAAGAGGGTAGAAGAAAATGGAGAAGGACAAGGAAAGCGGGAAGGCATAGCCAAAACCACGGGTGGCCCAGGGAGGCTTACAGGGAAAATACTTGCGCCACTTCTCCAAAAGGAAGTCGTCCACTGTCTGAGTCACAGAGGAGGGGAGCCGGGGTCCCAGCCCTGGGTCCCAGGCCCACTGGGTGGACATAGGTGTCACAGGAGATGAGGCTGGAACCCTTGTCAGAGAGGCATAGGAGGGAAGTGAGGTGCTCTTGGAAGACCGTGGCAAGAACTGAGCTGGCCAGGAATTGGAGAGTGGAGGGGGTGGCTGGGTGCTGAGGCTGCCCAGAATGCTGAGGACACTATTGAGCTCACTGCTGATCCGCTGGAGGGAGCTGCTCAAGTAACTGATCTTGTTGGGGAAGGTGGAACTCGAGGTGGAGGTGACTGAAAGGAAAGAGGTAGATGGTGGGGAAGGACTCAGATTCAGAGTCCTGCAACATCCCAGACCCAGCTGGCACAATGGCACCCTGCTGGCTGCCCCTCCTGCTCCTGCAGGCAATAGCCCCTTTGGCCCTACAAAGGGGACAGAGGACAAATGGGGCTTCCATGTTCCAGACAGAGTGGGCCCTAGGCAGGGGTACAAGCCCCTAGAGAGTCCAGAACAGAGGAGAGACAGCATCCCAGGGGGCCATGAAAGAGAAGAGGCTAACAGGGACCATCCATAGCATTCAGAAGGTTCTCGCCGTGTGCCACCAACCCAGCTCTTACCAAGTACCTAGTTCAGACAGGGGCTCACACACAGCCCTACAGGGCTGAGGGAAGGGGAATGCACTGTGTCCCACACATCCCTCTTCTCCAAATACTCTGGGATTCGCCCCTCCCACTGCCTCTCCCCTACTCACCTCCCTGCTGCCGCCATGGCTGACTGTGAGGCAGTGGAAAAGATTCTGAGCTTTCACTGCTTGTGTCTTCAGTGTCGCTGAGGTCAAAGGTCACTGCCTTCTTGGTGGGGGTTCCTCTAAGAGTATCTTCATCAGAGGCCTGATAGGTGGAACAGGCCATTAGTACCTCCCCTCCTATGTGATGAATATGGACTGAGGCCCTGGGAAGTCTGCTCTTCTGGGACCCAAGGTTCCAGCAGGCCCCTGGGAGAGGCACACCACACAGGCCACCTTAAGCGGGCCTCAAGGGCGGCTGAGAACTCAGCTGCCTAAAATATAGGTAACAGGATGCCACTGCCCTCAACACTGTCTCTGCAGGGTCTCCTCCTGAGCTTCCCTGCTGCCACACCTCTGCTTCAGGCATGCAGGGAGATACACACAAAGCCAGGGGGAAGGGTAGGGACACCTGTGATGCATGTCCACTCTCCACATTCTGGTCACACTGCAGCAGGGAAGGGCAGGAGCTAGTCCCTTTTCCCTGTACCTTCCCAAGAAGCTGACTCGAGACCACTCAACAGACATTCCACCCCACAGGTGTGTTTGACCAACTGCCATTTTCACCACCACAAGCCTGAAGCCAACATCCCATCTTGGGCCCTAGAGGCCCAGTTCCCTTAATCCAGGACCAAAGAATCCAACCCGGGATCAGAAGAGGGATGTAGTGTGGCCACAGGATGATACCTCTTCCCGAAGAGAGGACTCTAGCTGATTCAGCTTCTCCTCTTTCTTCTTCAGCAGGCCGTGGCCTTTCCGCATGGCTGACTTCATCTCATCCAGGTACCTGGTCTCCTGCAGAGGGGAAAAAGGAGAGAGAAATGATGGTCATGCACATGCTGGAGTCCCAGCTCTACCATTTGCTGGCAGAGTGGTTTGGAACAAATATTTAGTTCTCAGTGTGGCTGCTCATTTGAAAATAAGAACTACTACTTTTCAGTGTATTGCAAGAATTAAACGAGACAGAGGATGTTACATGCTTAACATCATGCCCACACTGAGGAAATTCTTAAGTGGTTACTGCTATTACCATCACTGCTTCAACTATTACTAACATCATCACCATCACCATCACTGTGGACATTGAGAGGGATTAAGCAGGGCAACAACAGGGCCTGAGGGTAGCCTGCAGATAACCCTGGGAAGCCTGCCACTCTGTACCAGACCATCTGCTGTGCCAAGCCAGGCATAGGGGCCATGGGACATGAGCCCCATAAGGAGTTCTAGAACCATCAGAGTTCTAGAGACCCAGATGTGATCCAAGAGGGCAGAGCCCATGCTGCAGATGTGTTCAACCAGTACAAAGATCTGTGATATCAATTGCTAACGATGAAGTCTCTGTCTTTTCCTTGCAAATTAGACCATCAGAGAAACAAACCAGAGAAGTAACTCATCTTATGCTTAGCGTGTCCAAAAGATTTTCATTTCCAAATGAAGTCTTTAGTATGACAATGGAAACGCTGAGCACTGGATTTGAAAAATTTTAAACCCAGTCATACTCTTCATCTAGAAAATGGGAATAATAGGACAGCCGTATCCCTTATCTGAATGCTTGAGACTAGAAGTATTTCAGCTTTTGGAGTTTTTCAGATTTTAGAACATTTGTGTGACTTTACTGGTTAAACAGATTTTCTAATGAGGAATATTCAACCTATACTATCTTGTCCACTACATATGGTTAACGTGAGGATCAAACGATTTACTGTTAGAGCCGGGCACGGTGGCGCAAGCCTGTAATCCCAGCACTTAGGGAGGCTGAGACAGGAGAATCACGAGTTCAAAGCCAGCCTCAGCAACAGTGAGGCGCTAAGCAACTCAGTGAGACCCTGTCTCTACATAAAACACAAAATAGGGCTGGAGATGTGGCTCAGTGGTCCAGTGCCCCTGACTTCAATCCCCGGTACCAAAAAAACAATTTACTGTTAGAGAAGGTATTATTTGCATATGATGTATACATGAAAATGTAAGTAATCCCAGGGCCCATGTGGCCTTTCTCATGGAGTCCCCAGAATGATCAACTGAAGAGAGCCCACATGCAAGGGTCCCACTGGCTCCCGCAGGCCTGCACCATGTAGAATTGGCAGGGTCCCCTCCAGGCTTCTGACCTCCTCTAGGTTCTTGCGCATATCTTGTAGGACCTCAGTGCCTGGAGGGTCATCAGCCACCTCCTGGGCTCTGGCCAGCTTGCGGCACCAGTGCTGCTGGGCAGCTTTCAGAGCCGTCTGCCGCCTCCGCATGGAGCGTGTCTGTCGCATGAGGAACTCCTTGGCATTGCGGAGGGCTATCCCTTCAGCAGAGAGGTAGTGGCGGATACTATGGGAGGACCAGCAGGGCAGAGGAAGTGGAGAGAAATAAAAGGGAAGACTTTAAGAACCCTGCTCAGAGTGTGCAGCCACTCCCCCAACAAATGCCCACCCTGAGCACATAGGAACTGCTGGGCTGGGGCTGGACAGTATGCAGGGACACCAGTTAAACACATATAGCATGCAGCACATGGGACTAACAGTGTCCCCACCCTGATTCTGAAAGGAATTGTGCCTGGGCCCAGATGTCAGATAGTCTGATCCTCAACCAGTGGTCAGCAGATGCCTACAGAAGGTCACAGGGACAGTTTCTTGGCTTGGTAGAGAAGATCTTCCATCCCTGGGCCTCTCCCAGGAACCAAGCCCTACTAGTGGTCACTGTCACTTCAGTTTTGGGATATAGCCCTCACTCATCCCTCCAAGGTACCCTCAACCTGAAATAAGATAGGCTGTAGGAACTCACCCATCCAAGGACAAATTTGTCTCCTTGCTCTGGGACAGAGAAGAGGACACCTCTTGGGTCTGGTTCTATGGACACATGGCAGAAAAAGACCCACTAAGTGCAGTAAAAGCAGACACACTGCATGATCAGGACACCCCAAAGGTCCTCCCAATGATCTAGACAAGGAAATGGCTCTGCCAGTTACCAGGTACTCTTCACTTATAGGTACCATTTGATGAAGATGGTGGAAGGCTGGGAATAAGAAAAGGAGACCAGGGGGCTGGGGTTGTGGCTCAGTGGCAGAGTGCTTGCCTAGCATGTGTGAGGCACTGGGTTCAATCCGTAGCAGCACTACATATAAATAAATACAAATAAAAGCCCATCAACAACTAAAAAATTAAAAAAGAAGCCGGGAGCGGTGGCTCAAGCCTATAATCCAGCATTTAGGGAGGCTGAGACAGGAGAATTGCGAGTTCAAAGCCAGCCTCAGCAATGGCGAAGCACTAAGCACCTCAGTGAGACCCTGTCTCTACATAAAACACAAAATAGGTCTGGGGATGTGGCTCAGTGGTTGAGTGCCCCTGAGTTCAATCCCCAGTACCCAAAAAAAAAAAAAAAAAAAGAAAAAAATTAAAAAAGAAAAGAAGACCAGGTCCTATATACAGTAGAGTCAGGCTCCTCTTCTGATGCCCCCCACCACCACTGATGCCCTGAAACCTACCCCCCATTATCCCTCACAGGCCCCAACCCCAGCTCACCGTCCCAAGGGATTTCCTCAGGTCCTCAATGTGGAGATCTGGTTCAAAATGTGGGGAAGCATTACTTGACTCCACTGCCAGCTCTTTCAAGATGTCCTGCTTCCTCTGAGCTTCAGCCTCCAGGCTGCTGTGGTGGGAAAAGGAAGTGGGAGGTAGGGGTGTGAGGTAGGTTCACAGGATGAGGGAGGCCACACTGTCAGGACCACATCCAGGTTCTCACTCCCACCCAGGTCCCTGGGGTGGGGCTGATGCATGAATAGTGGAAGCAGGAATCCCTTGCTTTTCTCAGCCTCAACACACTGCTCCCTTAGAAATGCAGCAGCTCCACACCCTTCTGCCTCGCTTCCAAGTCAGGTCCTCCAGCTCTCCCTGTTAATTGGGCCATGACGAGCTGTGGCCCAAGAGCAGCAGGTGGGAGGGAGGTAAGGCGGGTGGGCAGCTAGGTGCAGGGAGCCCACACCACCTGACACGCTTCTGCAGCTTCTGACTCTGCATCTGCAGCAGATCCACTTGGGACTCCAGCTCTATCTTGTGGGCCTGCAGCTCTTCAAGAACTCTTTGGAGCTGTCGCTTGGACTCCACCAAGTGGGTGTGCTCCTTCTTCACCTCCTCCAGGTGCTGATGGTTGACTGTGGCTTCCTGGGCATGGAAGGAAAGACAGAAGCACCCAGAGACACAGTAAGGAGAAGTCAGAGCAGGGAAGCCAGAAGAGAATGAGACAGGGAATAGAAGCCAGAGCCACTGAAGTCACCATGTCTGGGGTCAGGGGGTCTGCAGGCTCCTGGGCCTCCCACCACAGTTCACAGAATGGCACTTTCTGTGGAATATTATCCAACATAGTTTGGAACCCCAGGGCCCTGAACAGAGTAGGTGAACAAAAGCCTGGGAGAACAAGAGAGGCAGACAAACCTCTCTCTCCAGAGCCACCTGCCTCTGCACATCAAGGAGCTGCTGCTTCTCCTTCTGCATAGTATCTTCCTGAAGGGGAAGAGATGGGCTGTGAGCTGACTGCTGACCCTAGGCCAGAGGGGCAGGGGCTTGCCCTCTCCTGGAGGAATGCACTCTGGTCAAGAGCACCTCACATCTCTTCTCCACCCAACTCTCTCACCTGGACATTCAGCTGAGCCAATCTGGCCTTGATATCTTTTGTTCTGGTTTCAAGTTCGATCTCCAAACCTTGGAGTTTCCTTTCCTGTCCAGAAGTATAGTAAAGAGAAAGATGTAAGCATGAAAAGAGGGTAAAGTATTAACTGAGGGGCAGGAGGAAGGGGTTCCAGAACCCTACATACCACAGCTTGACTTCCAAGCTGAGCTCAGGCTTACTTCCTCTCAATGCCCCTGCAGTTTCCTGTGCATATACTAAACCTTGCTGATTCCCAGAGTGGGGTGCAGGGGGCAACTCCAAAGCCTTAGAGGAACTGACCTCCCTGTCTAATCCTAGTCATGTATCTGGTCCCAGAAAACAAAGGAGCAAAGATGCCCCTAAGCTTATAGGGCCGGTGAGAGACCTCCTCTCTTGAAGCTGCAGGGCTCTGTCCTGTTGCAGCCACAGTGTCAGCCTCCAAGACTTTCCTGCCCTGCACAGAGGTGTCCTAGCGGGGCTCACCCGCCAGGCCTCACCTGCTCTCGGTGCCGGCGCCGCAGGTCCTCGAGCTGCTGGTCCTGCTCCTGCCTCAGGATCTCTAATTCTCGCTCATGGGTCCTGCGCAGGCGTTCTAGCTCTCCAGTCAGGTGCCCCAGGAGGTCAGCCCGCTGCTTCCTCTCCTGTAAAGAGGGTGAGGCCACCAGTAGGAACCTGCAGTGGCTCCTCATACCCCGAAAATTGGGCTCCCTCACCCCTGCAGTCTTGGGTCAGTAAGAGCTCTCCAAGGCCAGGTCCTAGAGGGGAGCAGCAAGGACAGCAGAGTGCCAGCATCAGGATGCCTGCTTTGCCCTACAGGTGAAGCAGATGCTGCCAGGTACCAGGAAGGAGCCCCCCGTGTCAGCCTGCCTCACCCACTGGTGTATCATGTTCAGCTCTTCCTCAAGGGGTGAAAGGCCACTGATCAATTATCACTAGTCTTCAGCAAGGTCAGAACTGGTTTGGGAAAGAATGCAGCTAAATTTCGTCACAGTGCTGCTATTTCTGCAGAAGATCTGGGATATGGGTTCCAGTTACTGGAAAAAAGCCTAAAAGTCCCCCACGGGGATCCAGCTATGGATTAAAGTCACCACCCCCACACCCACCCAAAATTCACCCCTAAGGTGAGCAAGCCAGCCAACCCAGGTCCCCCTGAGTAAGTGAACTTTCCCAGCTAAAAGTCAATGAGGAGGGTGAGCAGAAAACATCTAATACTGTTTGGCCCTTCCCAGTCTATTTTTTGATGCCCTGAAATTTCATTAACCCTGGTGCCTGCTGTTGGAGTGACTAAAACTGAAGAATGTGGAGTCATTGGAATCGTTGCTCCTCTACTTATTAGCTGAGTTTAATCTTGGGAAAGTGACTTGAACTCTCCATGTCTCAGTGTCCTTGTCTTTAAAATGGAGATAATGATAAGACATACCTGCCAATGCTGTCGTGGGGACTAAGTGGGTTAAGATACATAAAGAGCTTAGAGCAGGACCTGGCATGTGGTACAGCTCAAGACTTGTTGGCTACTATGACCATTTAATTAAAAGAGGTACAGCCTGTCTGACAGAAAGCAACTCTCATTAGAGGAGGTTTCTAATAACTTCACTAAAAAACAAAAAAATGACTTCACTTTTAGAAGGTGCCAGGGAGGAAGGCCTTCCACAATGCCTGACCACAGTTCATCCCCTCCCCTGCCCTGCAGCCAGCTAGGAAGGACCCCTAGCTATGTGTGAGAGAGAGAGTACGTGTGTAACGTGACGGGGGAGATGGTCAAGCTACCTCAGCTTCATACCGCTCTCTGGCCTCTGCCATCACTTGCCGGTGTTCTTCCTTCATCTTGTCCATCTTTCTCTCATGGTCCCTTTCCACCTCCTGGCGCTTTTCTCGCAGGAGGCTGCTGAGCTGTAGGGGACACAACAGGGAGGCAGCATACAGACTGAGGGTGGACAGCACCCACGGCCTTACGCACGCCTCCCAACATCCCCTATCCCCCCCCCACACACACACACATATCACACACAAGGCACCAAGGCATACAGACAGCCATACCCCGACACCACCTCCCCATGGGTGTACAGGGTCCTGGGGACGGAGGAGAATCTGGCTTTAAGGAAACATAGACACAGAAATAGAACTAGAAGCACCAACCCCGCTGAGCCATCCACAGCAAAATGGAAGACATTAGGGCCCAGATGACCTGGCAGACCATAGGGAGTGGTGATGCTGAGCAGTAGTACCTCTTGCTCATACTCCACCACCTGGTGAGCCTTCTGGTGAGCTCTCTGCTCCGCCCACCCAAGGCTCTCCCGCAGCTGGGCCTCCTCTTTCTGATGAGCTTCCTCTATCTTCTTCTGGAGGCTGGAGACCACCTGAGAAGTTGCCCGCACACACAGTGGAGTGTGACCCTCAGGGAGGCAGCTAGAGCTACCATGTAGGGTCTCACTCCCAGGGACCCAGCATCCATCCCAAGGGCCTAGAGGGGGAGGGAGGCTTGCTCCCCAGTAGCCAGAGATGAGGCTGAGCTTTTCTGCTGCCCAGCATGAAGGGGGTCCTAGGATAACCAGGCTCTGCCCTCTTGGGCCAGTCCAGGCCAGCCACACTCACCTCCCGGTGCTTGGCCTCCAGTGAGGAACAAAGTTGCTCCAGCTCAGCACTGTGCTCCTTCTCCAGCCCTGCCACCACCTGGGAAGCAGCAAAGAACCTATGAGAGAAGCAGGGCGAGGACCCTGGCCAGGACCATGGAGCAGGTGCAGCCAGAAGACCACCCCACTCCCACAAGATTAGGAACCAAGGAGAATAATGTTCCTCTGAATTAACTCAACCCCAAAGTCTGCAAGTGGCAAATGATTGGACAGGAACCTAGGGGCAGGAGTAGAGGAGCATTACAGTAGGCTTCAGCTCATGCACCTGTCTCCTGCCTCTGGACCAGGCCACAAGTACACAGAAGCTGCTCATGGCTGCAAATAAGATCCAAGCCAGGGAGGGCTGGAGGTTTAGTACACTCTCTTTGAGCACCTGAATTACAATGACAGCCCCCCAGTCTTTGCTGCAGTTTTCTGTGTCTAACAGCTAAAGTTCACTCCTCAAAAAAGATCTAGGTGGATTGGCTATTCATGAGTGTCTGGTCTGGAGGCAGACCATGGGACTGGAGGGAGAAGGAGTGAGGACAAAGGTACCAGCCTCTCATTCCAAGACAGGAGGGAAACTCAGAGAGAAGAGGCCACTGGAGCTGCTCCTCAGGAACAGAAACAGGGATAACCAGTCTGGCTGAAGTTCTTTCAGTTGTGAAAACATCCCAAATCTTCATGCCTCTGATGACTCCCTGCTACTATTAACACCCAGCTGCAGCTGCTGAGTCAGGATGACCCTGGAGGGGTCTCTGGATACCTACTGAATCCTCCACTCAGCTGAGGAGATCAGGGCTGTACTTGCCCTGGGCCCAGTCAGGTCTACAAAGAGTAAAGGGCCAGTCAACTCCTACACCTAAAACCCGTCTGTGCAGGCCACCTGTCTGCCTGGCTCTCCACCCTGTGCACCGACCCAGAGCATGCCCTTTCTCTTCCTCTGCACTCAGTCCCTCCCCAGGCAGCAAAGATATGTGAAGGGGGAGATTCCCGTTCCACTCGCTCACTTCTCTCCTCTCCCCTTCCAGCTGCTCCCTCAGCTGCCGCAGAGCCACCTCCTTCTCAGCCTTAAGGGTGGCCTCAGCTCTCTTCTCTGAAGCCTCCAGCTCTTCCTTGAGTTGGTCCAATGTCCACTTGCTTTTCTGTTCCAAGCTGGCCATCTCGGCCTTCTGCAGAGACTCCAACTCTTCTCTCCGCCTTTTCAGGGAAGCCTCTTGCTCAGCTCTGGGAAAACAATGGGATGGGGGTGGGCCCACATGCTACAGGTCACTTGCACAGGACATGGCAGCTCCCAGCATGCACTCACCTGATTTGTTCCTCATCTGCTTCTGTGCTGGACTGGACCCAGGCTCTAAGCCGGGACAGCCTCTGGCCTTCCTCCTCTCTCATCCGAGCCTCCTCCTCCTCAGTGGCCTTCTGTAGCTGCTCCTTCAGGGAACTGAGAAGGAAAGGAAAAGAAAGAAAAGGCATGTTCAGTGCTGAGGTTGTGTTTCAGTGGTAGAGTGCTTGCCTGGTATGTGTGAGGCACTGGGTTCGATTCTCAGCACCACGTATAAATAAACTAAATAAAGGTCCATTAACAATTAAAAAATATTAAAAAAAAGAAAAAGAAAAAGAAAAGGCATGTTCATGGGAGAAACCACAGAAGTCTTTTCTGGTCCATTCACAACCCCTGCTTCTTGACCTCCCAGAGCCTCATGGTCGGCTATGAAACAACATCAATCTTAAACACATATTTCACATCACCCTCTGGGTCCATGCTGCCTCCCTGTAACGCGATTTACCGTAAGAAGTGGACTGCAGGCTACTTGATCCCAGACTCCCTCTGCCTAGATTCACCTCAGCAGAGCATTCACTCAAGAAAGGTTACAGCCACCCAGCCTGACTCTGGATCCATATTCTGCCACTTCCCACTCTACAGACTCTGTTCTGGGCACATCAGACGTGTCACCATCTCTAAATCCCACTAGACTCTTCCTTGTCTCTTGATTTTGCTCATGCTGGTTCCTCTGCCTAGAATTCTGTTGTTTTCCATCTGACAAGCCCATATTCATTGCTCAACACAGCCCGCCTCTCTGGGAAATCTGTCCAACTCCCTCCAAGTTCACTGATTTGCTTTTTCCATACACATTAAATGATGGACCTTTCTTATCCCATGCTTCTGCATCATGTATTATATTGCATCCTAAGTAATCTCTGTTTTCCTTGCAGTCTGGGACCTTCTTCAGAATAAGAATCTCCTCTTAAAATCTGTTATATCTCAGGCTGGGGTTGTAGCTCAGTGGTACAGCACTTGCCTAGCATGTGTGAGGCACTGGGTTCACTCCTCAAACCACATAAAAATAAATAAATAAAATAAAGGGATTGTGTCCATCTTAAAAAAAATCTATTATATCTCAAGCACTGAATATAACAACAACATAAAGTAGATCTTCAACAAAATACGTGTTGGATTTGGACAGCCTCATCCAGCCCCAAACTATAAGCAAGCCTTGATTAGCCATGAAAGATGTCTCATCTACATACCAATGATAGTCACCATTTCACCTAAGCTGACATAATCTGCTTACACAAACTGCATCCTTTTTGTGTACCCCCTCATGCAGTCCCACACAACCAGGGGATATGTGCTAGGCACTCCGGGAATTTAAAGCTATAACAAACATGACTTAGAAGACAATTTTTTGAAAAGCTCTGTAGCAAACTCCAAAGTCAAAAAATATTTGAGATTGTTTTCTGTCATCACCACCACCACTCTCTTCCATTATGAGAGGAAATTTGAATTAAGTAAAAATCCTTCTTTCTGGATTCCCCAGAAACCCTTTCTCTTTTTTCCATGGCTAAATTTACACAGAACAACACACAACATTAGAGCTGGCAGTAGCATCAGAAGTTAAATCCAATCTCTTCATTTTACAGCGAAAAAAAAATAAGGGTCAGCCTGTCTATTTTCCTGACTGCCTTATCATTCAAATACTAATCAAAGGATTAGCTGTGGCTTCAAGAAATTTCTACCCAGAAACTTCCAGAAGTTTTCCAGCAAAGTGGAGGAGACCCCACCCACAGAAAGGCTCTGGTATAAACAGAAACAGGCTTCTAATGATGAACTATTTTGAAAAGAACCAAATCACTTAGTCAAGAATGGCTAAGAAGTGGACTGCAGGCTACTTGGTCCCAGACTCCCTCTGCCTAGATTCACCTCAGCAGAGCATTCACTCAAGAAAGGTTACAGCCACCCAGCCTGACTCTGGATCCATGTTCTGCCACTTCCCACTCTACAGACTCTGTTCTGGGCACATCAGACGTGTCACCATCTCTAAATCCAGTATTAATTTCAACTGAAAATAAAAGCAAGTGCTGTCGTTTGTGGAGTAACTGCTGTGTTCCAGGCCCCGAGCAAACACTTTTGGCATGCTAGTGTTCACCACAAGCTGAAAGTGCTCTGGGGTCTTAACCCTCTGGGGTCCAAGGGCAGGGAATGGAAAGCACAGCCAAGACTGTGGTGGCCAGTAAGAGGGGAGCAGCTTTGTGAGCTGGCAGGGAGACACCCCTAGGATTTCCTCTAAGGTGTTCCATCTTAAGGTAAGCTGAGTCATGCTCTGGTTGGGTGGCCCCAGCCCCAATTTTCAGTTGCCAGGAAAAGGAGGATGCCCTGAGTTGGTCTGTTCTTTGGGATGCTTCCCAGAAGGGGACCCAAGAAGGGTGATAGAAGGGCAGGCCCTGGTTCCACAGATGCTATGTTGGGCTAATGAGAGATTGCAATGATCTTCCTGGTACTCAAGTGTGGTTTTGTTTTATTTTCTCCAAATTAAACATAAATGATTTGTATGTTCCTTGCTATGTATCATCTAAAATTAGTAATTCTCTTCCACTCTTGGGAGTTTCTGTCTAAAAGGACAAGATTTAGCATTTAGATATCTTAACACAACTTTGTAGCACTTTCCCACCCTCAGACTGACAGGCTGCTCATTACCTACTTGATATTCATTTACCCTTTTTTCCTTACTAACAGAATCCTGATTTTATTCTAGCACATAAATAGATTGACTAAAGTCTCCCTTGTGACTAAGGGTAACCAATGAGATAACAGCAAAAGTTACTGGGTAACGTTTCCAGGAGCAGCCTTGGTGGGATCGTGGGCCTCCCAGTGGTGTCAGGGATGGAGGTAGGTGTCCCTCCCTCCCCACATTACTATGTGGCATTGAGGAGAGTGCCTCAGGGGAGGAGTGGGACCTGAGGGTTTTCTCCTTCTGCTGGTGAAGCTGAAGAATCTCCTCCTCCTCCTCTTGCCACAGCTTCTCCCTAAGCTGCTGCATCTTCTCTTGCTGCAATTCCAGCAGTCGCCTCTGATCTTCTTTAAGTTCTTGGGCCACTGCCTCTTCCATGGCCTTTAGTGCGGCCTCAGAAAGCTGCTTTGGGAGAGCAAGAGGCTCTGCATATCTCCTGCAAGGGGAAAACAGGGTATCACTACCGGATGTATCTACCCACCTTTTGGCATCAGATCCACAGATGCAGAACATCACATACACAATCCTACTAGAGGGCCCAAGATCTAGAGTCACATACCCAAACCAGGCCACACAAGGACAGGCAATATCTGTTCTATAGGACAAGCCCCACTGTGGTTGAATAAGGTCCAAAGATCTAGGGAAAAGGGCATCCCACAGTGAGCACTCAGTACACCTGGTAGGTTGTAGCCTGAGGTCAAAAACCTAAAGTTGTGGCTCAAGAGCTAGCAACATCAGGGAGAGAGTGAAGCTCTGTCCCTAGCAGATTCTCTCCTAGAAGGTCTTATGGCCCATGTCTCCACAAGGGCTCTGACTACTACTTGAGGCTCATGCCAGAAATTTGGGAATAGTCCTCTACTTCCCAAACTGAGCAGAGACCAATGTCAATGAGCCCATGGGAAAAGTAACAGCCCTGAAGCCTACCACAGTCCACTGAGGTCCAGGAATAGGAAACTCCCCTCCATCACCACCAAGGGAACCAGGCAGCAAACACTTCTCTGAGCCAAAATAGAGCAAGAGTATAAGAGAGATGCCATCTTCCATATCTCCCTATAGTGACATGTTTTTATCTGCTTAGAGTTCTGTGTTTTAATATTAGTGAAAAAAATTCAGAGCTAACCCAGATACATTGATGGGTGGCATGTAAGGTGAGGAATATTGGTATTGGTTTACAATATGTCTATAGAATTAGTGAGGAGAGTTGTTTTGCTTGTTTTCTGGTTCTTGAAGAAAATAGCCAAAATGAAACTGAGATCATTCTGAGCAGGGAAAGCACAAGGAGGATAAAGTATGTCTTCCCCAGAGTGACCTTCTTAAGGGCCAGTTTGCCTTTGTACTCCTAGGTCCCCATGCCTGACGTTAGAACCTGGTTGTAGCACACAGCCACTACCCTTCTTGCGTGGTGCTCAGACTGCTGCAGGCTGACACAGTGGCTTGGTCAACCACAGCACGAACACATGAATAAGACTAAATCAAAGAGGGCTGGGCAAGAACCAAATGAGGGAGCCAGTCCACCCAGCTGAGGACTCTGCAACCCCTCTCCCTCCAGAGAGCTTAGCAGCAAAGCAAACAGAAGGCAGAGGGTGGGAGCTTAGGTAGCAAAAGAAAATCAGACTTAGGAATCCTACGGCAAGTCTCTTCCAAGACTGAAGAGAGAAAGGAACAGGAGAGAGAGGGGAACAGAATAGGCTGCAGACATCCTGAAACACCATTAAGACTCATCTCTCCCCCATTTCCTAAAATCAGAACTTGGATCAGAAACCGTCTTGAGCCACGCCTTCAAATCTTTTTTCCTCCCAATTCCTTTTTTCTCCCTCCTTCCAAATTCTGACTTCTCAGTCCCCGACACAGCCCGACTGATGCAGATGTAAGCGTCGTGGCTGCCACCTCCTCTGAGGATGCTGTCCTCCAAAAGAGCCTCCCCCGGCAGCTCTCTGCCTCATCAACCCTCCAACTCATTTCCAACCTTGGCTGAAAACATCTTTTTTTCCCTGAGATGGTACCTTTTAATGTCTGTCTCCCCTGTGGGCTGCGTAGCTCTGTGGAGCCCGAGGGACAGATGCTGTGGGAAGATGAGGCATCAGACCGTGTGGCAGCATGTGTCCAGGCTACACACACGAGCCCGCCTGCATACCTGCCATGCAGGTAAATGGGGCTGTTTTTCATTGGGTTTCTTCTCCCTCCCCAGTTTTAAAGTCCTGGTATTCTAAACACCTTGCTTAGGTCCAAGGCAAAGAACAATGCCCCCAAAATCTAGAAGACAACTGGGAAGTTGAAGATGCCAAAGAAGAGGCAGGTCTGATTTCTAGGCCAACCCCTCAGGTATCAGCCTCATGAGACCCAGTTTCCAACAGAAAGAGGCAAAGGAAAGGCTGTGTGGGAGCTAATCATTTCGTGCTGGCCACCAGCTAGCTAGGAGAAAGCAAGGCGGGAAGGCAGGGAGGGAGAAGAGGATGGAGGGAAGGAGAAACACACCCTAGGAACATTCTGAAATGACTATACAACCACTAAAGCTGAGACTGGAAGCGAGGAGATCCAGTTTCCTGTCACATTTAGCCCAGCGACTTCTTTTGTTTGTTTATTGGCTTTCTGAAATGAGATGGGATCTTGCTATGTTGTCCGGGCTGGGCTTAAACTCAATCTTCCCACTTCAGCCTCCTGAGTAGCCAGGATTATGATCCAGTGGTTTTGATTCACTTACTATCTCTGCAAATCTTCATGAAATGTGCTAACATGACAAAGAGGAGGATGTCCATTTCTTAGTCCCAGTCTCTTGGCTACAAGTCTGCCCTGTCCACCCTTGCTAGCCTGTCCTGTTCCTAACCCTTCTGAGTCAGATATTAGGCACAGGGCTACTCCCAATACCCAGAAAACCAACTGATTCCTAACGCACCTGTGAAGATTAGTAACGAGAAAGTTATGGGGTCTGAAGAGATTCAGGAAAGGAACAGAGGCATTTCCTGCAAGATGGTGCAAACTGAGCCAGCAGGGTCAAGGACAGTATCTAGAGACCCCGGCAGGGTAGTGTCACTGGGATGGAGAAGAAACACAAAGTCAGGGCATCAACCAGCCAAGGTGTCCAGGGAGAAGCTTCCCTCCAAAAGTCCTGAGAAGATGCTTCTCTGACCTCTGCCTGGATCTTCCTCATTCTGAACCACACTTGGCCTCTGTCCTCATAGAAAGCACCCTGATCTGCCTATCCACAGCCACCAAGGAGACAGGAAAGCCATGTGATTCCTCAGGTCTCAGCTTTCATTATAGGACTTGTCACCCTCTCAAAAAATGACTACCCTTATTCTATACAACCCCTACAATGTTACAGTGATGACATGAGATCATGAGCTCAGGTGCCCTGCCAGCTATCAGTGACACTCCTGAGAGTTGTCAGCACAGGAACTTGGCTCTGCTCAACAGTCAGACCTGAGTCCTATATACCTCTCATTCACAGAGCGAAAAATACATAAATCCTAGTATATTTCTATACATTAGAGAAAAATGCACAGGGACTGCAGACCTAAAATCAGAAGTCTAGGGTCTAGTCCCAACTCTGCAACTGACTAGGCATGGGACCTCAGGCAAATTCTTTCACTTCTCTGAGCCTCAGTTTCCTTAACTGAATAAGAGGTGAGAGGGACAGGTGAGGATGGGAGAGAAAAGCTAAGTGGCTTCTAAAATTTTGAACTACTTGGTATAAAAACATAGGTGAATCACAAAAATGTACTGACCTCTGAACCCAGGCACACAAAATATTTTCTATACACTGTATAATTCCATTTATATTAAGGTAGAAAACAGGAAAACTGAATCTATAGGATGGAAGCCACAACTGTGGCTTCTGAGAGTGGATCAAGAGGGGCATCTCTTTCTCCAGGGATGGAAATATTCTATGACAGAGCTGAGTGGCTACTACGTGTTGCACACACATGAAAACAATCACTGAACTATACACTTCAGATTTGTGTACTTCAGTATTCATAAATATAAGATGTTTTTAAGAGAAAAACAGTGCTTGGGAGAGGAGGAAACAATATACCAGTTTCTGCTAATAAGCCAGAAGGTATACCCTTTCCCATCCCTAAACCTTGGGTCCCTGGCCAGGAGCCCCCAAGACCTAAGCTAACCCCAGGCAAGGATCAGTGACAGTGATGGCTGTTTAGGGCTCTCAAGGCTGCACACAACACCAAGGATACTTTCAATATCCTCCTACATTGCACCCCATGGGCTGGAGCCAGAGCATCCCCTCCCACCACCCAAGAGGGAATGGGCGCTCAACCAATCCATACACAGCGGAGGACAGGGACAGACATAGAAAACTGGTCCTTACACTTCTAGAGAGACTGTCGAGGTGGGGCTGACCACGACCTTCTCCTCAGGCTCCTCAGGCTTTTCCTGTCCAAGGCATGGCTCCTCAGCCTGGGAATGCTGCTCCTTGCCCCTCTCATGGACCACAGGTGGGCTTGGGGCCTGCTCCCTTGATAGTAAGAAGGAAGTAATTGTGTTAAAGCCAGGAGGAAGGCAAGAGGTTCAATTTGCACCCTATTTGGGTGCATGGGAACAAGAGGGACAGGCCCAATAGTTTCCCTACCTCCACCTTTCCCCTCTGGGTCTCTTGCTGAGGGATTTGCACTGAAGGCCAGACACTCCCATCCCACATGGGAAACAGGATGGTTACAATACCCAAGGAGAAGCTCTGCATACAGCAGGTGTTCAATGGATGCTGCTGCTTAAACATGGCTGCAGCTCAGTTCCCCTGGTGGCTCATTCCAACCAAATGAATTCTGAGACTGGCATATTTCTCATGCCAGGAGGCAGAGGCGCTAGCAAATGTCCATCAGGCTCAGGACCAGGTTGGGATCTGCATCACCCTCTCCCTGGGCCTAGCATACAACAGGGCTCCAGTTGGGTGGAGCTAGAGGTGGGCTGGCTCCTGGCAGGGGCGGGGGTGCTGTCGGGGAGGGGACTAGGAGACAGGGCTACCCTGGCAATAATGGAGCAGCCAAGGCAACAGCAGAGTCTCTGCCTCAGTCCAAGACAGGGAGGCAAGTAGAACAGAAGAGTCACCTTCTTATTCAAGTGTTCCTTAAGCTCTCCTAATCAGCCTGGCTACCCCAATGTGTTGCAGACTGAGAATTAGGAAGCAATAGATTCCCTCATTCTCTAGCTGCTGCTGCTGCAAACCCACCCCAGGTCCACCCTGCCCCATCTCTCTCAACTCCAGCATACACACCAATGACACACAAAAGGACCACCATCACCCAGGGTGCTTCTTTCTCATCCTTACCTCAGGAGGGACACCAGTGGTGTGGGGCTGGCTCCAGAGTCCTCTCTAGGCTCCTTTACTTCCTCCCACTCAAGTTGCCCCTTGGGAATCTGTGAAGGCCTTCCTTCAGTGGCCTGGCTGTGAAGGGGATTCTGGAGCTGCTCCCCATGCAGAAGTGGAGGAGATAACCTGGTAAGGCCAGCCAGAGCAGCAGTCAGGCCCCTCCATTTGGAGAGAAGGAAGAAAATTTGGGAGTGCAGTGTGGGTCCCTAGTGCTAGACCCCAGCCCCTGTCCCCAAATCCACAGAAAGTTACAGGGCCAAGCAGCTAGATGTTCAGCAAAGAGAGACCCTCTCGTGAGCTATCCTTTCACCTGAACTATAGTAGGGCTTCCCAGTACCCTGGGCTGCATCGTTTGGTCCAGGTGTGACAGCTGGACATACTCACACATGTGTCATTCCCAGAGTTCACCTTCACTGGGGCCTGGGAAGAATTGAGTGGAAAATGGGGAGAAAAAGAGACACCAGGCTCTCGTGGTCAGATTTTAGAAAATGCATGAAGCTGTGGCACTAAGTAAATATGCTGAGAGCATTCCAAGGTCCCAGAAGAGGATGACCAAATCCCATTCTCTTCAAAGTGGCAGCCTAAGAGGCTGAGAGACTCGGTAAGATACACACTGGGTGTATATACACACAGACACACAGACACACACACACACACACACACACACAGAGTTAGCTGCATATATCTCTGATGTGACAGGACTCTGGCTCAGAGCCCTGAGTTGTAGTACTAACCCTGTAACATGACTCCCCCAGACCTCCAACAGGCTACTTCAGCCCTGGCCTATGTCTAGACACACACCACAATCAACCCCATACAGTGTGGAGCACAGAGCCCTGACCCCATCACAGTGCTATGTGTAGAGTAGCACTTCACAGGCCTACATGGGGCAGCATCACAGGTCCATTCATACACACACACCTTGCCTGGCCATCTAGCCAGTACACATGTGTCTTCAGGCAGAGAACACCGGCCAGAAATTCTGCCCAAGTCCACATGCCATGCCTCAAGTCCCTGAGGACAGCCACCCATGTACTATACCTCTCAGAGCCTTTGGATTGTTTGCTCTGCTGTTCATCTTGGCTGCACTGGCTGCCATCTGAGTTATCTCTTCCCAATCTCTGGGCCTGTAGTAAAGAAGCAGTGGCAAGTGTGTATTAGTGGGGTATGTATTACAGGGGGCTCCCCTTCCTGCTGACTCCAACGCATAGCAGAAAGCACTGACAGGTGGCTCTCTGGAGGACAGGGAGCAGAGGCCTATCTACTATCTGATGAAGCTTCCTGGGCTTTGGCTAAGTCCTAGGCTCATAGCTAGAGAAGGAAACAGACAATCAGTGTTCCAGAGTCAGAAGCCAAGGATGGAAAAAGACCACACAAGAAAGAAAACCCTGCCTCCTACAGCTGGAAGCCTGCACCACCAGCTGCAAAGAGAAAGCAGAGGAATTCACAAACACCCCACATCCACCAAAGCCCAAGGCAGCAGCACCAGTGATACGCAGGGGTACTGAAATTAAGTGGGCAAAATTGAGGGGAGAAGGCCAGTACATTAGAAAAAAAGACTCCTAGAGAACAGGGATCTTGGTAGAGTGAGAGCAGCTATATCCCAGACCAAAAGGGCATCATCCAGTACCTAGAAGAAAGGAAACACTGACATGCCTTTCCTTCCACTGGTCCAGGCTCACCCAAGGACACGGGTCAGGAGATAATGATGCCCCCTTCCCAGTCAGGGATTATATCAACCATTCAGAAATAAACCCTAAAATCTTATTTTAAGCTTGGGTGTCTAGATAAATTTAGCAAGCTAGTTAAGAGAAAAGGGATGGGAGGGACATAGACAGACACAATTCCTGGCAATTTCAAATATTTCCCACAGGTGTATAGTGATGTAGTCAGCATGGGTCTGCCCTTTGTTCTAGCACTTCCTCATTTCCTGCCTGGGAAGCCTACTTCTTCCATTGTAAAATGGGATAGTAGGGGCTGGGGTTGTGGCTCCATGGTAGAGCGCTTGCCATGCACATGTAAGGCACTGGGTTCGATCCTCAACATGACATAAAAATAAATAAATAAGATAAAGGTATTGTGTCTATCTATAACTAAAACATATATTTTAAAAAATGGGATAGTAAATCATAGCTCCTAGGACTTCTGGTGAGGATTAAATGAGATCATGTACATAAGTGCCCAACTTCTGGCCCAAAGAAGGCATGGCATAAATGCTAGCTCCTCTTCCCACACACCTGTCCCCCAGCCAAAGGCAAAAAAAAAAAAGAAAAGGCTTTGCCAGTGCCAGTCCCCATTCTGGGACCTGCAGTCCTTCTGTCACCCCAACAGGAGCCCCGTCTGTTCTGGGACACAGGGGTCAACAGGAGAGGTGGGACAGGAGACAGCTCACTCTGTCTTCCCCAGTGGGGTCCCCAGCCCTGTGCCCACCACCCCCAATACCTCTCTACTGGCAGCCTGAGCCCCAGCAGCTGTGGCTGACTCTACCATCTGGATGGGCGAGAAAGGAAAGGACTTGAACTACAACCCAGCTCCCCCAAACTACATTAAAAATAGCAATGCAGCCTGCGAATACCTCTCAGTGCCTGTGGCAGAAGGGCTCCCTGCCAGGGCTGCCACTCCTCATCGCATCAGCCTGGGCAGAGCCTGCAGACAATGACAGGAGCATGCAGCCCTCCCTGCCCCACCTCTTCTCCTTCCAGTGTTCAAAATATATGCCTTCCCCTGCAAACCAAACCAAGCTCATGGAAAACCTCCCTCTCTCACTTTTCAAGAAAAAAAAAATCACAAGGCCAACCCCATTTAACAAACTAAAATATATAGGACAACTAACAGAGTGAGGTGATCATAATAAAATTTGGGGGATTGAATCCTGCATCAGAAAGAACTCTGGGGCTATAAGCCTAGTGTCAGAAGGAAAAAGGCAAGCAGACTGCAGGGCTAGCTATAAAGCAAGTCTTTCTGTCCACTCCCTTCTTGTTTCATCTTCTACATTTCTGCAAGAAACTGAACTAGTTCCACTGCCAGAGAAAAAGGGATGCCTTGGGAAATACCCAGGCAAAGGGTCTTTTGAGTAGTTTTACTTGCTCCCTAAACCTTGTTGCCCCAGAGAAAGAAGCAAAGGAACCCAATGAGGTAACCAGCCATGCCTTCTTCAGAAAGGGGACTGCTTGAGATACCGTATCCCCATCCTTAATTCAGCTCCAGAGTTTTGTTCTTATTTAAGATCCTATTCCTGGTAAAATAAATCATGATGCATTCATACAGCAGAAAGCTATGCAACCAGTAAAAAGAATGGGGGAGATCTATATGAAATAATTCAGAAGAAGTGAGTCAAGGGTCTTATTCTCAAATATAAAGTACATATTGCCAGAAAGTTTTAGTAACACAATCTCAATTTTTGTGTAAAGAAAGCAGCATAAACAAATAGAAGATATACATTTACATGAACACAGAATAATTTCTGGAAAAGCACATGAAAAATATTAATGGAAACCATTATAGTCCCCACATGTGAGAGTAAGCCTGCAGGATATTAAGAACTTTGACTTTCTGTATTACAGGAAATAATTTCATGATCAGCTGGGTGCAGTGGCGCACGCCTGTAATCCCAGCGGCTCGGGAGGCTGACAGGAGAATCCTGAGTTCAAAGCCAGCCTCAGCAATGGTGAGGTGCTAAGCAACTCAGTGAGACCCTGTCTCTACATAAAACACAAAATAGGGCTGGGGATGTGGCTTAGTGGTGGAGTACTCGAGTTCAATCCCCGGTATCAAAAATAATAATAATTTCATGATCACTTTTCTTTTTTTTTTTTTTTTTTTAAAAAAACTTTTTTTAGTTGTAGATGGACACAATGTCTTTATTTTATTGCTTTGTATGTGGTGCTGAGAATCGAACCCAGGGCCTCACGCATGCAAGGCAAGCGCTCTACCATTGAGCTACAATCCCAGCCCTCACTTTTCTAACTTACTCTGAAATTCATAATGTTTGTAATTCATTGTGATCATCAACTTGATTGTGATGATGTTTTCAAAGGTTAATGTATCAAATGAGATATTTTATGCAGTTTTAAATAAATTAATAAATAAATATGCAGCTTGCTATATATCCATTATATAAGGATTAAGTTGCATAATAAACATTTACTTTTTGTACTGGAGATCAGACCTGGTGCCTTATGCATGCTAGACAAGCACTCAACCACTAAGCCATAGCCCTCAGGCCCCTCAACTTCTTTTTCCCCTATTGTACTGGGAACTGGATCCAGGGCTACAGCATACTGGGCAAGTGCTCTACCACAGAGCTACATCACCAGCACCCTCCCCCGCACACACATACACACCCTTTTTTTTTTAATTCTGAGAAAGTGTTTTATTAAGTTGCTGAGGCTGACCTCAAACTTGTAATTCTCTGGCCTCAGCCTGCTGAGTCTCTGGGATTACAGGTGTGTATCACCATATCCAACTCTAAAAATATTTTTTAGATGAATGAAAACTATGAGAGCTCAGTTCTTAGCCCCTGCCCTTGCCCCATGCTTGGGAGAGAGCTGGAGAATGTAGTAAAATGGGCACAAGCCCCTAGGAAGGACAAAGGAGCTGCATCTATGCTTCTGTCTGTCCCAGAAAGGATCTGCTGGTCCTTTCTTCAGCTCCACCTTCTTTGACACCTCCATGTCCTGAAGATGGGAAAGAACTAGAAACTAAGCCCTACTAAAGGCTCTATTTGGTCAGCCAAGCTGAGTGCCCGTCATTGCCCACACCCCACCAAGCTGGTCATGAGGTATAAATTCAGGCTTCCTCTGCCCGAGCTGACTGCCTTGATGTGGAGAGTCTTCTGAGAACCAAATTCAAGCCAAATCTGGCTACTGCTTTATATAAATGGCATGACCCCAAAAGGGCTGCCAGTGTCATTAGGTCTTAGGTAGGACTCAGAAATTTATCTTTCTTCAAGCTCTCAAAGAATTCTGATATTGGCCAGGTTTTATAGCCAGAACAACAGAACCCAGCCCACTCTATTGACTTGGTAGCTCTCCTGCTCACCTACTGCCAAAAAGCCCTCACAATTCCCCTGGTCCAAACCCTTCCTGACTAATCCCACCTGCCTTTTTTTGTGCCTTCACATCCCTCTAGCACTATAAATGGGGTGACAAAGTCTTGCAGGGAGATGGCTTGGCAGTAGCCCAGGAAGGCATCAGTCAGAACCTGTGAAGAATATGAACAGCTCAAATGCAGTCAACCTAAAAACTATTCAGTCTCCAGCCCATAGGCCTCTCAGGCTAAATTCATATTAAATATCTTGTTTGTTTCTCCCAACAAATCTCCATCTCACTCAAACCAAACGCTCCCTAACTTGCAAAGACTATGTGCCAGAATCCCTCTTCTAGACAACCCATCAAGGAAGGAAAAAAAATAAAATGAAATAAAACTGATCTTGACTTAAGCTGCTTAAGGACAGATCTGGGTTTCACTCATCTTTGTACCCTACTTGGGTCAGATGTGATGGTCTTGGCACAGAGAATACCTCTGGCAGGGAAGACATAAACAACCACAAAAGGAGGAGAGAGAGCAAAGATGAAATAATCCACCCCAATTGGAGAAGGTGGCCTTAGAGATAGGCTTCCAAGACCAAGAAAGAGCTTGCTAGGGCAAAAGGCGAATCAGAAGGGCCAGTAGAGCCATAGCAGAGGTGGAGGGTATGCTTCAGAAAGGACAGGCAGCAGACCCAGCTGGTGGGTGGTGGGTGGGCTGAGCACAAGGCTGGAAGGGATGGATGGGCCAGGTTGAGAAGTGCTTTGAAATCCATAATTTCCACAGGGCTTTGCACATGAGCAGGTGGTCAACCCTCAGTTACTGAATAAATGAATAATATATGGGGGGATGGGGTATGCTTTAATTCACAGCAGCAACAGAGCAAGAATGGTCACAAGTCCCATTTAAAGGCACAGTTAGGGCCACGCCTTAAGGAATTAGAAGGGTAGGAGCTTCCAGAGACCCGTGCTAGGATGGGAAGGAGACAGCTCTCGAGTTAATCCAAAAAAGTGACCACCAGAGAGAACTAGGCCCAGCCCAGGCCACCACCTAGAGAGACTTACCTCCCAGCAGGCTCCATCCAAAACTGGGGAAGTTACATCAATACCCAGTAGGTGCTCTGAGATCCGGCTGCGAAAACCAAAGTCCTAGAGAAAGTGGGGATGGTAATGTCAACTCTGCCTCTGTCAGTCAGCATTTATTGGGGGCCCTCCTCTAACCCCAATGCAAACCTAATGCCAACCTTTCAGAAAAGGCTGCTATGTGCTAGGCACTGTGCTAAACATTTTGACATCTAATTCAATCTTCAAAATAAAATTGTGACTAGACAGAAAGATATATAATAAAGCACATATGGTAAAATGTTCATTGTAGATGTAAATTCTTTAATTGTAAATTCTGTAAATTCTTTAATTCTTCCATATAATTTATATATATATATACATATATATATACATACATATATTTACATACATACACACACACACACACACACACACACACACACATTTTAAATATTTTATTTAATGACAGTGTCTCGCTGAGTTGCTTAGGGCCTTGCCAAGTTGCTGAGGTTGGCTTTGAACTCACAATCCTCCTGCCTCAGCCTCCTGAGCCACTGGGATTACAGGTGTGTACCACCATGCCTGACTCAAATTTTTCATAAACTTGTGGACTAAAAATAACCCTATGAGACCAAAACTCTTGTCCTCATTTCACGGATGCAAAGGCACGCTGGGAAGCATACTTAATTTGCCCAAGGTCACACAGTTGATAACCAAGGGGGCTGGGGTCAGATGATCCTGGGGATTGACTCCAAACCAAAGTTTTTCCATGATACATGCTGTAAAGCATGTCACTTTCCATCTGTCTCTCCTTCTCTAGTGTCCAACCAGGGCACCCAAAGTGCCAAAAACCTGTGACCAGCTTATAAATGAGGCTTGGTAAACTCCTTCCAGTTCATGTCTTCCCCCTTCCCAAATAGGCACCCCTCTAAACAATGGGGATTAATTAGCAGTGCCTTCTCCAAAGGCTTCTCTTTGGGACAGACAGCAGGTACCCACACAAGGGCAGCTCCTCACTGCCCTTTGGCTGCCACAGGGCCACACCCCAACCCTTGAGCCTAAGATCCCTCTGGGTTAAGTGGAGGACTGCTACCCCACAGCATGCTAATGGGGACAGTTGTCATCAGCCCTGATAAATGGCGACATGCCCAGACACAGTCTGGTCTTGCTGTCTATGCTTCCTCCCTTCACTCCCATAAAGAAAAATGCCGATGGGCACATGCTGCCAACACAGTGCCTGCTTTGGAAGGGCCAGACCCCTTGGTTCACGAGTTTGGTGACATGGCTATTCTTCATGGACAGTTTTTGCCAACAATGACTTTTTGTTTCACTTCCTAGCTTGTGGAGTTCGTCTTTTTTGGTGATATTTTCCTTTCAGTTTGAGCTCTACTCCACATAATGCAGCTGCCATCTGCCTCTTAAGCCCACAGCTCAGTGCAAGGCTAGAGTACACAGCCTCCTAATTCCTCGGCACCCCCCTCATATCATCACTGTCCATCCCTGACCCTCTCCCATTAATCCCTTCCCTTTGATCTGCCTCCCCTGAACAGATGGAGGTGGTGTATAGAGGTAGTGTGTGGCCAAAAAGCACCCCAACTGCTCTCCTTAGATTCAATCTGGCAAATGGAATTGAAACACAGCAGGCTGGGTGAATGGTCTGGGACAAAGGAACCATGGATGCTGGCACTCCAGGACAAAGCCTTAACTTCAAAATTGAAACTAAGGAGCCCTCCTGGCCAGAGCCTAGGACTGGTCCTTGCCACAGCTCAGTGAGCCCAGAAATATAATACACTTGTCTAACCTTCTGGATTCCTATAACGTGCCTATTATAGCCTGGAGGCAACTCACACAATCTTGCAGGCAAGTCACACACAGTAAGAATAATAAGGGCTGGGGCTGTGGCTCAATAGAAGAGCACTTGCCTAGCATGTGTGAGGCACTGGGTTCGATTCTCAGCACTGCATATAAATAAATGAATAAAATAAAGGTCCATCAACAACTAAATATATATATATATAAAGAATAATAATAGCTAACACTTATTTAATGTTTATGTAAACATGATTTACATTCTCTACCTCACTTTCTTCTCACAGGAAATCTATACAGTAGGTAGTAACAGCCTTAGTTACGGGTTGAGAAACAGGAGCTAACAAGACTCAAGTTTGAGTCCTAACATAGCATTTCCCCCACACACTAGCACATGGTACTGGGCAAATTACTTACCCCTGTGGACATGAAAATCCATGCTCTCACCCACCATACTGCTGCCCCTCATCACAAACTCACCAGGCCAAGGAAGGACTTAGGGTCAGAAGCCACGGAATCAGAGAGCTCTAGTTCCTTCATGTGCTCACTAATCTTCGACTCCTGAGGAGACAAAACCACAGAAAAACCCCACAGAGCAGAGCACAGAGTGCCAGGGTCACTATCCAGGGAATTCTGGTCAGGTCATGGTGCAAACAATGGACTCAGCGCAAACCAACATCCATCTCTTCTTAAAACCTGAAGGACCCTACCATTCTCTCCAGACACACATATCAGGCTCCCCACAACCCAGATAAGCAAGGACAATCATGCCCTGAACTAGATCAAGGATTCACACGTAGAAAGAGTCAAGTGTAGGGCTGGGATCGTAGCTCAGCGGTAGAGCGCTTGCCTCGCATGCGTGAGGCCCTGGGTTCGATCCTCAGCACCACATACAAAGCAATAAAATAAAGACAGTGTGTCCATCTACAACTAAAAAAAAAAATTTTTAAAAAAAAAAAAAAAGAAAGAAAGAGTCAAGTGTAGTGTAGACGGTTACAAAGTTGGCAGTACAGAAGTTTGATGCTATCCTATAAAACAGGACTAGAATATCTTTTCAAGGAAGTAGACAAAAGATCTTTAAATGGATTCCTTCATCAACTACCAGGAGGAAGGTATCTAAAATGCCAAATGCTTGCCCTGCTTGAACCTACTTTTAGCCACTGGCCTAGTTTAGAAAACCAACCACTTCCATGTCTTAGATTTGTTCAGAAAGAGCCACAGAAATCAATGAGAAGAGTCTTTTTTTTTTTTTTTTTTTTGGTACTGTGGATTGAACTTAGGGGCACTCAACCACTGAGCCATACACCCAGCCCTATTTTGTGTTTTACATAAACACAAAATCAAGGAATTGCTTAGTCTCAAGGAATTGGTCTCAAGGAATTGCTTAGTGCCTTGCCATTGCTAGGGCTGGCTTTGAATTTGCACTCTTCCCATCTCAGCCTCCCTAGCTGTTGGAATTACAGGCGTGCACCACGTGCCCAGCCAAGAGAAGAGTCTTCTTATAATCCAATCCACACATGCTGGGGCAGAACACTCCCACCCGTGGTACCTCTGCCCTCCCTACACACACACATACACACACACACACACTCCCCCCACGCCCATAGGAACTCAGACTGCAGCAAAACCAAGACTAGAAGTGGAGGCAGGGAAGGGAAAGAGTAAGTAGGAGAAAAGAAGAACATGAATACTCTAGGAGGGTGCCAATGGAAAAGCACATTTCTGCTCTGGATTTCCAGTGCCAGCAAGTTTGCAGTTTCATTCAGGATTTTATTGCCTGCTGGGTCTGGGCATATTTGTCACAATCAAGGGTTCTGGCTAATGTTGACAGCCCAGTGCAAGCCCTGAAATTAAAGCTCCTGACTCAGAAATAAAGATGTGGGGATAGGAAGCTGCACAGAGCTGGAGAGAGCAGCAAGGATTGAAGTCAACAACTGCCAAAGAGACTTACTTCACTGGCATCTGATCTGCTCTCTTTTGGGGAAGAAGTTTCTTTCTTTGGCTCATTTGCTGCCCCTTCCCCCCTGGAGTCTTCTCTTGCATCAACTGGGTCTTCCGGTGGCTCCTTTTTAGAGGACTTGGCAAGCTGATCACTCACAGGGTCCACCTCATGTGTCATTGGACTTGTGGAAGCCCCAGGATCACTCTTCTTATTCTCTTCTTTTTCTGAAAGCCAAGGACTCGCCCCTCTTTCTTGTGGCTCTTTACCATCAGCACTGCTCAGACTGCTGTCTCCACCTTGGCTGAAGAGCTTGCCAGGAGTAGGGGGGCCAGCAGCATCTGAATCAAGAGAAACATCCTTCTTCTCCTCTGGATGACTTGTTCTTGGAGACTCCTAGAGAGCACAGACCATGTCAAAAAGAAAGACATGAGAAACATAGAAAAGAAGTTTAGAGATGTGCTACAAGATGGAACTTCTATTCCTTGACTACCATGAGCCAGAGCTTCAGTTCTGATCCCAATGGCCATCCAACACCTAAACAACTTTTCTTCCTTTTTTTTGCGCGTGCAGGGCCGGTGGGGCGATGTGGGATTGAACTCAGGGCCACTCAACCACTGAGCTACATCCTCAGCCCTATTTTGTATTTTATTTAGAGACAGGGTCTCTCAGGGACTGGGGATATAGCTCAGTTGGTAGAGTATTTGCCTCGTATGCACAAGGCCCTGGGTTCAATCCTCAGCACCACCAAAAAAAAAAAACTCGCGTTCCTCTTCCTTCACCACCCGAGCCACTAGGATTATAGATGTGCGCCTCCGTGCCCAGCCTAAAAAATTTTTTAAAACATGGATTCCTGGCCGCATCCCCAGTTTACTGAATCAGAATTTCCATGCTGGTTTGGACATACTCAACTGGGCCCCATCCACTGATGAGCCTGGAGATCACTTCATTGTACTATACAACTGTCATCATCTATCATGTTCTCCCGTAAGAAATCTGTCTCACTCCACGCCCGTTAGCCAAATCTTAAGGCTGCAGACTTAAAAGCCAAGATTCATTTAAGATAACAATGGACAATCACGGGAGAGAAAGGGAACAAAGTCCAAAATTTCTATTTTTCATTTTTCATAGGCAACAGGGGAAAATATAAGAAGGATGTCTGTCCTCTCCAAAGCCTCCCTACAAAAGCTGATCATCGGCAACCTGCAGATAACATCCTCCATCCAGGGCTGTCAGTTTGGGTTCCCAGAGAAACAGATGCCAAAATGGGATTAGATGTACAAGAGATTTATTAGGGGAAATGATTATGATAGACAAAGAAGGAGAGAAGGGATTTCAGAATATGATGCAGACAGAGAAGGAAACACAGTATGGTTCTGAGAATGTCGGCCAGCCCAGAGGAGAGTTCTCATGCAGGCTGCCACTGAGAAGTCCCACATTAGACAGCAAGGACCCTGTGCTCAGACCCATGTTGAACCCATCAGCTTGGAGAAGTACAGTCTTGGCATGAACCAGGGTGGGTGGAAGGAGCTGCACTTGTAAGCTGGCAATCTATTAAGCTCCCCTTGGCAGGGAGAGCAGCACACCTCAATAGTAGCCATACCCTGTTTATCACCACAAACCTCACTTTAAAGACTAGTGAAAACCTATGGCTGCTTCAACTTAAATTCTTTAGATTTGACCAAAACAGAAAAAAACAAACAAACAAACAAAAAACCCTCCCTTGGAAATACAGACAGTGACCTCTCCTGTACTCATGCTGAGAAGCCTTCCTCCCAGAATACATCTGTGCTAACACTTGGGCTGCCTGGCTGAACAAGGAACTCCTGAGCAGAGAGTTTTAAGACTTCCTTACCCTGAAGACTCAAGCAAGAAGCATGACAACCAGTGCTTGGATCTGGAATTTTCTCCAGTAATAAATCTGTCTCACTCCACCCCCATTAGTCAAATCTTAAGACTGCAGACTTAGAAGCCAAGATTCATTTAATGTGGTGGAGGCTTGATGCCCAGGGTAAACTCTACCAGGAGGTGGTAGAACCTTTAGGAGGTGGGGCAAGCCTCCCAATGTAGGCTATTGGGAATATGCTCTTAAAGAGGCCTGTAGGACCCTGGTGCCTTCCTCTCCTTGTTGTCTGGCTCATGATATAAGCAGTTTTGTTGCACCATGCTCTCTCATCATGATGTGCTGCCTCACCACAGGCCCAAAACAATGGGCCTAATCAATATGGACTGAACTCTAGAAACTGTAAGTCAAAAAAACTTTCCTTTTATAAATTATTTCCAGTACTTTAGTACAGTGATAGAAAGCTAATTCATTCAAGTAGAGAGTCAAAAGATACAAGGAAAAGCCCTAAACATAGCTTTATTGATGGTCTCATAAAAAATCTGTTAAGTCTAAAACTACGACCATTGTCAGTATCTCATATAATGTTAACTAAGAGACCCACATGATCATCCACTGAGCACCTTCTATGTGCCAAACACTGTCTTGAGAACCAAATATGACTAAGACATAGATCTGCCCTCAAGGAACTGAGTTTACACTGAGAAAAAGCAAAATGTCTCAGGTGGACCTAGTTATGAGCCTATACTGCCCAAAGCAAAGAAGAACTGGACACAAGGGTGACACTGTCACCAGTCCCAAGCCTGTCCCCAAAAAGCAGAGGGTGAAGTTGAGAAGGCAGGCACTATCCAGAAGTGCCCCTCCCAGCATCCCCAGTTCACAGGGAGTAAATCTGACATGATTTCTGAGCTGAGCAGCATCAGGCTGAGGCCAGGCCTGAACTACACATACCCAGCAGCAGCCAGCGCTCAGAGGAGCTCCATAACTGGTCTATGGGGCTCCACAGACCCTAAGGAGAAAGTGTCTTAGGGTGGGCAATGGGTGCCTGGTCAGTAGCTTGCTCAGCAAGTGGGGCCAATCCACCCTAGCCAGGCCCATCCCAGAATTAAGGAAGGCTCTCCTCCTCAGAGTTGGGAGTAAAACCTGGCCCTAAGAGGGTTGCCTGGCAACAGACCTTGGATTAGGGGACAGAGAATGTGTCAGATCCCTGAAGGAGCCTCGAGCCTCTAGCCCCCACGATGAAGTTCACACCTCCTCCCTTGGCCCACAGCCCTTCCCTCCTGCTTTTCATGGTTCATCTCCAGCCATGCCCTGCATACATTTTCCCCTCCTGACTTGAATAAACATCTTACTGTGTCTCTACTTTGCTGTGCACTTTTTTTTCTCCTGAGGATCAGACCTAGGGCCTTACATTCCCAGCCCTGCCCTGCAGATTCTTAACACACAACATTCTCTCTTTCATTCTCTCTCTCTCTCCCCCTCTCTCTTTCTCACCCCTCCCACGACAAATTCACACTGGTTCTCACAGTCATCACCTCTTCTAGGAAGCCTTCCATGTTACCTAAGGAAATTGACATGAGTTTTTCCCATCTTCTGCCATAATGGCTATTATAATTGCTGGTTTCCTTGTCTGTTTCCCTCACCAAATTAGCTTCCTGTTGTCCTCAGTACCTAGTTTCTGATATACAATGGATGCTTAGGAAAGGCTACTGACTGAATTTTTTTTTTTTTGAATGAATGAATATGTAGTATAGATGAAGGAGTTAGGCTTCTCTTCTGACTCTGTCAAAAGGAGATGTAACATTTATTTGTCAAGGTCATATAGGCATTAGACTATATTTGTTATAATGCTTATAAAAGGTAAAATCACTGGGGCTGGGATTGTAGCTCAGTGGTAGAGCTCTTGCCTCGCATGCGTGAGGCCCTGGGTTCGATCCTCAGCACCATATACAAAGCAATAAAGTAAAGACATTGTGCCCATCTACAACTAAAAAACAAAAAATATTAAAAAAAAAAAAGGTAAAATCACTGAACAAATATTAACAATTAATTAGCTATTCAAAATGATGAAAAAATAAGTAACCTATCAAAAATTGGAAGATATTGGTAGCTGGGGACATAGCTCAGTGATAGAGAACTTGCCTAGCAAACACAAGGCCTTGAGTTCCATTGTCAGCAATCAATCAATTAATCAGGGGATATCAGATATGGATATAGATTCCCCCACCCTTATTCAACAGACAGCCAGAGGTACACCTCAGATGTGGAGAAAGCACCTCTATTCCTGAGAGAATACAGCCAGACTATAAGAATATTTGACTCAGTCTAGCCACCTCTCAAGCTTAAGTTGTTCAAAAGAAGATGTTCAGCTTGGGGTACAGCTCAGTGGTAGAGCATGTACTTAGCATGAGGCCCTTGGTTCAATCCCCAGCACTACCACCCCTGAAAAAAGGAAGATTTTTCACTTGATGGGGCTGATCTTATTCTATCTAAATATTAAATTTTAAAATATTAAAATATGGTTAATATTAAAATAAGTGATTGTGTATTCTCTGAACCCACGTCAACTCACTATAACAACAGAACAGCCAGAGGCACACCTCAAAGGTGGAGAAAGCAGACACATTAAACACTGATTGCAGATTATCTACAAATGGATGAATGAGAGCTGAGTACCCCATTTGACTCCATGTCTCCTTTCACCCAATTCCTACTCCTTTTTTTTTTTTTTTGGTACTGGAGATTGAACTCAGGGGCACTCAACCACTGAGCCACATCCCCAGCCCTATTTTGTGTTTTATGTAGAGACAGGGTCTCACTGAGTTGCTTAGCGCCTCCCCATTGCTGAGGCTGGCTTTGAACTCGCGATTCTCCTGTCTCAGCCTCCCTAAGTGCTGGATTACAGGCTTGCGCCACTGCACCCGGCTCAATTCCTACTCCTTGTCATGACACCAGGGCCAAAGCCTGAAGCCCCTATCTAACACTTTAGGCACCTAAGCAGTCCCCTGGGCTCCGTGAGTACATAGCTTTGTCCTCAGCCCATCTGTGCTCATACTTCTCTGTCCCCTCCTGTGACAGTTCCTTGAGCATCTCAAGGCACATTTCAAGACCTTAATATCTGCATGAGGAATGGGGTGCAGAGGAGGAGGTTGCTGTAAGAACCATTCCATGAACATTTAATAGCCCCCAAAGCCATGGGTTCTCCAATGCTGTAGTCCCCCTCCTCCTGCCCAGAGCACAAATTCAGGGGCTCCTGTGATCCACACAGCACAAGATAGAGGATCTTAATGGATGGGGGGAGGGCTCCATACCATATGCATGCATTGGCCCGGTTCTGGGGAGACCCCTGCCAAGCAAACCATCAGTCCAGTTTATTTTCCAGGTCTCATGCCCACTCTGTTGATCTCAATTCTTTGCAAAGCACCCTGATGTAGTTAGCACTTTCCAATCACACTGACATCATCCTGTTATTTCTAAGCCCAGGCTCCCTCCTGCTCCTTTGATCCGTTGATGGGCTTTTCATCAGCGCCACATCGCCACATGGCCACATGCTGCCTGCTCACCCACCCTTCTGCCTCCCTGCTATTGCTCATACCCGTTCTCAGTGCCGGTTCCATAAACCTTTCCCTTTTGAGACTGTAATAGACTAGAAATAGGCTTAAGTTGGAAAATGGAAGAACAGGGAAAAGAAACAGAGGGAAAGCTACATTCTTGCCATCCTACTGCCCTCTCATGGAATCATGAGCAAAGTGACTGCTCAGTGAGACAGGGCAGAACTAAGCCAGGAAGGAAAGTTCCATCCAGGGCTGCCTGAGATGCCCAGGAGCAGGGAAAGGTGGACAGCTCCAGGAAGCCAAGAACTATAAGCTGGGACAAGAGCTATTTTCAAAGGGCAAAGGGCAAAGGGCAAGGCCCAAGCAAAAGCAGCTATGCCTGTCCCAAAACCCCATTTATCCCCACAGCTAACTTCTCCCAACAGAAAAAGCCCTAATTCCGGCCTGAGGTTACAACATGGGAATCCCACACACCATATGGCAAAAAGACCTGAATCTGCTGCCATGCTAGAGGCAGGGATGGGAGGCATGTGGAACACCGCCCGCTCCACACATTTCCCCCATTATACTGCAGTGCCTATTTATATCAGAGAAGTTATTAAAAATGTTTAAAAGTTCCCATTCCCCCCAAAAGGTACGTATTCAGCAGAAGGAAAGCACTAAGAAATCTAGGACAGGGGCTGGGATTGTGGTGCAGTGGTAGAGCACTTGCTTCGCACGCGTGAGGCACTGGGTTCGATCCTCAGCACCACATAAAAATAAAGATGTTGTGTCCATCTATAACTAAAAAAAATTTAAAAAAAAAGAAAGAAAGAAATCCAGGACATGTCCAAGACGAAAATGTCTTTTTTTGACTGATACTTGTCATCTATTATGAAGTAAAAGTCAAGTAGTCCAAGTCAAAGTGAATCATGATCAGTCCACATCGAGATCTTCATTCTCCTAGCTGAAAGCAAGAACCAGTGATCTCCACTCAGAACCTGAGAAAGCCACGAAAAGAAAAAAATATCTGTCCAGCCCTGGACTAGTGTGGCTCATTCATTCATTCATGCATTCATTCTCTAAATGTTGCACAAAACATACCCAAGTGTTTCCTACGTTCCCAGCAGTGGGCCAGGTGCTGAACACATCGACATAAATGTAAGAGAATCTCCACCCTCCACTTGCTTAGTTCCTAGGAAATTGTCCTCTTTCTCCAAAAATAAATTCTTCTTGAAACCTCTATTGTGATCCACAGTCATTCTCCCACACAAAAAAACTGAGCATCTCCTCAGATTCCATCCATCAGCATAGGTCTTAACGGTAAATGAGAAGAAAACACAGTTGTCATGTCGAGGAAACAAACAGATGAAAAGAACAGTTTCAAAGCAGACGTGTATCAGGCTGAGGATTCGGACACAATACTTAGAGGTACCATATTTAACAGAAAGAGTTCATTAAAGTCATAATCAAAACCTATCCAATAATGCAGAAACAAAAAACAGAATAATTTCTGAGATAAAAGACAAAACCTAATTAGGAAAAGGGTCTTGCCCAGCAGGTAGAGTTGGGTTACCCTGGAAGGTCCACTCACATCCTGGATCTAAAATACCAAATCAGGGCCTATCACAAGCATCTGAAACCTCCATTTGCCTGAGATAGTACACTAGCTCTCTAAGTGAGGTGAAGACTTGAAAACATAAGTCAGAAATGATAAGGGCTAACAGGGAAACAAATTTAAATCTATTAGAAGCACTTCTGTTTTACTGATCACTTTTGTGATCATTCTTATAGAGTATGGCTTGTTTGATTTTAAGGTATTTAAGATATTTAAAAGAATCTAATATACAAGACTTGTGAAAATTTTAACTGATTGAGCTGAGCCTGTAGCCCACTTTAAATGTTTGGGCAAATCTAACTTGTGGACTTCATAATTCATCAGCTGTGAAAATACTTTGAGAATATTTAAATACTGTTTAAAAATTAATAAATCAGACACTAGACAAAGAACACATGGTGGGGAATATTCTTTTCCAAGTACAAATCCACACTGGAGGTTTTTAGGTATTACAACAACACAATGAGTTTTGCTGTTCATTTGTTCTTTATGAAGAACACTCCCCTGGCAGCAGAGGACAGACTGCAGAGAAAAGGATTAGAATTTGAGAGGGTATTCCAGAAGCTATTCCTATCTTCATTCTGCATTTTTCAGCCCTAGAACCTTTGCTCAAACTGTTCAGTTGCCTAGATTATTCCCTAATGTCCTCCACGTGCAAAATTCAGTTACTCTTCAAGACCCAGCTCAAACACCATCTCATCCACCAAGGCTTTTTGATGTGCAGGCAAGTAATTTCTTCCCCCTACAGTCTATGAGACTGCAGAATCTGTGAGGACAGTACACATATCTCATTTACGTGCATGTGACCATAGTGCCTAGTGAAGCATCTCACGCAGGAACATTCAACAAATGGTTGTTTTATACCTGAGTAAATAAATGGATTCCCTATTCTTCTTATCCCTCCCCAAACCCCAGAAATCCTGTACAGGACTGTGAAAAAAAATGGTTCTCTTTCCAAACATATATCCCATAAGTGAAAAGAGGGTATACTGGGCTGAGGCATTTGCTGGTAGGGGCTTCAGGCTCTTACCTCATATTCAAAGTTCCCCCCAAGGGCCCCAAGGTCCAGGTGCAAGTTCTTGAGAAGCTCACTGGAACTGCGGATACTCTGGAAACAAAAATGATTATGGATGGTAAATCTAAAGGAACTGGCCAGTTGAGGGTAAGGGGCATATTGAGGGAGAAGTCGGGTACTGTTGAGCAGATGAACAGTACCCAGGCAGGGATTCAGGGGACTCTAGTGCAGGACCTCCAAGGAAGCCTCACTAAGCAGCTCTTTATGCAATGTGAGCAAAGCTTTGCACCAAGCAAGTGACCAAGAAGCTCCTTGTTGCTGTGCTTTCTGGATCAGATCAGAGGACTACAGACTGGTCAAGAAACAAAGCTATGGACTGGAAATTCATTTGTATTTGTTTTTAAAGTAGTATAGAAGTAACTGGGCATGGCAGCACATGCCTATAGTCCCAGCTACTCAAGAGGCTGAGACAGGAGGATCACTTGAGCCCAGGAGTCCAATATCAGCCTGGGCAACTCAGTGACACCCCATTTCAAAAACAAAACCTTAGCACAGAGGTTAGCCAAAGGTGGAAACAACCCATGTATCCATCAATGGATAAGTGGATGAACAAAACGTCATATAAATATATGATGGAATACTATTCAGTCTTCAAAAGGAATGAAATTCTAACATATGCTACATGAATCTTGAAAACAAACCAAGTGAAAGATGCCAGACACAAAGGAAAAATATTCCACAATTCTACTTATACAAAATATCTAGAACAGGCAAATTCATAGACAGAAAAAAAAAGATTAGAGGTTACCAGGGGCTACAGGGAGGGAGAACTGGAGTAGTTACTGTCTAATGGATATGAAGCTTCTATTTGGGCTTATGAACAAGTGCTGGAAATAGATAGTGGCAATGATTGCACAACATTGTGAAGGTATTTAACACCTCTGAATTGTAATCTTAAAATGGTTAAAATGGGGGCTGGGACTGTGGCTCAGTGGTAGAGCGCTTGCCTCGCATGCGTGAGGCACTAGGTTCGATCCTCAGCACCACATAAAAATAAATAAAATAAAGATATTGTGTCCATCTACAACTAAAAAAATTTTTTAAAAAAAGGTTAAAATGGCAAGTTTTATGTCATATATAGTTTATCACAATAAAAAATTTTCAAGCCAGGTGTGTGGCACAGGCCTGTAATCCCAACTAAGGCAGGAGAATCACAAGTTGGAGGCCAGGCTGAATGAGCAATTTAGCAGGACACTGCCTGAAAATATAATTTTGAAAAAGAAGAGCTAGGAAATGTAGCTCAGTGGCACAGCATTAACAAAGGGAGATGGAGGAGAATAGCACAGAGGATTTCCAGGCCAGAGAGAGGACTTGATTATACCTGGTTGTCGCTTTCCTCTTCATCTTCTTCATTGGTCTCCTCCCCTAAGCCCAGGAGGCTGAGAGCATTCTTGTCCTCATGGATGGAGCCTAAGAGGCCCTTTGCATATGCAGAAGTCTTGAGACCCTGTGGAGGCTCCAAAATAGAGAAAGAACATCAAGAAACTTACTAGGAAGACCTTCAGAATGACCTTGGAATGCCTTTCCCACTCTCTATTTAGATTCTCCCAAATCAAGTCCCACCATGTCCATGAAGCTGATCCAGCTCACACTACTCTCTTATCCAGCTCCTTCTGCACTGGCTACATGAGTTGGGAAATTAGCACTCATGGTCCTACAGCATAGTCTATCCTCTACTTCCCAGAGTCCGTGTTCAGCATCACACAGGCGTGACTCATTTTCCACACCAGATTATGAACTCTGAGGACTCAGCCTATTCCCTCCATTTTTCATCGACAGGCCACAGTTTCCACAGTAACTAAACACTCTGCAGGGCAGGGAAAGTACTCACCAGTGGGAGTTCTCCAAGCTGACCAGATTCCGCTGAGCTCCCCAGGCTTGCGCTTTGAGATCCGCAAAGAGCAAAGGGTGGGGGATCCATAAGGCCTCGTAAAGGAGCCAGGCTCCCAAGAGGAATGTGGACTGGGGCTAACGAGGAACTCAGAGCCTGGGCAAGAGAAAACATCTTATTACAAACCAAAGAAACCACGTGGCTCTGCAAGTGTCGGAGACAGATATAAAAATAAAACATCTAAATCCTGCCCGCTCAAATTTAAACCGCCTCCGCTTGGAGGCTGCTAATGAAACACAACATCCAGAAATTACCATTGTGCCAACTGTGTGAGAAATCACAGGCTGGTTTCCTGATTCTCATAACTCAAATGCTATCTCACATAAACAGTCCCCTTACATCTGGCAGATGCTGCACGGGGTTCTGCTCTCCTTTCAGAAGCCATATAGGAAGTATGTGGGAAGGGAGCACAGACAAAACCCTCATCTACCAGAAGGAGAAGTCTCAACAGATAAAGTTTGAAATTGATGAGTTGAGAAAAAGTGATCTCAGCATATTATTGACAAAGATGGAAGTAAACCAGAAAAAAGTGGTTGCCTCTGGGGCAGGCTCTGCACACCAGAGAACTGCTACACTTTGTTATATCTTATACTATTTGACTTGATTTTTAACCATGGGCATGTATTACTTTAATTAAAAGAAACATTAAGTATGAAAAAATATGCATGAGCAACAAAAGCTAAACTCTTTCCCCTCTCCACTGATGAAGAAGGTGGCTATCTGGAGCCTTGCAAAGGGGCAGCAGTGGCCTGACTAGGTCCCTTCTTTTCCCTGTTCTCACAAAGGCTCATGCTAGCAAGGACTGGGGAAAGTAAACTAGGCTGGAGCAAGAATGTGAGCCCTACGGATACTCACAGACTCTTGGATTCCCAGCTTATGCATCTGCAAGATTAAGAGGGTGCATGCTGTGCCTCTGAGAACATTTGTTGAGCAGCTTGAATGAGATAATAAATACAAGGGGCTTTTGTGAGTGGTTTAAGGCTATACCAATCTTATGGAATTATTATTATAAGGATTCATATATGATCATCTGGGCTTAGCAGAAGCAGGAGCCAGGGAACAATTTATAAAGAGCTCTTCAAAAGTCACTTCTCAAACTTAAAATATATGAAACAAAGCAAAAATTCCATTCTTTTCTAATCCCACAGGGACTGAACAAAGAAAGGGGAACCAAGAGATGGGCAGGCTGAGGAAGTTCAGATCTACCATCCTTTTGGCTACAGCCTCAGCACAGGAGCCAGGACACTGGACAAGTCCTAGCAGGGCCGATGTCTGCACAGGGAGCGTATGAGATACTCAGCATGAGGTGAGGTGAGAATCACTCCTAAGCCTCTGTAGCTTGCTCCCCCATCATACAACCTGCTGTAGAAGATCTTTATTAGGGAAAAAGAAGTTGATGACCATAGAATTAGCCAACAATGCTGCACCGCATACTGCCTAAACACCTTAAATACAATGTCTCATTTTACTCCCACACGACCTGAGGAAGCTTCTGCCATTAACCCCATGTGAGCAAACAGAGGTTGGTAAGGCCAAGAACCCTGCCCAAAGTCACAGAGCCAGTGAGGAGCCGAGATGGAACTAGAACCCAATGTTATCTTTAAGATAGCATTTTGTACTACCTTTTGATTCTGGCAGAAAAGAGACCCAGGAAAGCTTCTCTGAGTGAATTATGAGCAAACTGGGCCTGGGCCTGCTCCTCCTGCCATTAGTCCCTCCAACCAGCCCCAGCATAGCAGCAGGCAAAATTCTTCCCACACTGTATTTATGGAAAATTACAGACTCCTAACATGGTTAATTTACTAACTTGCTGGGGGCTTGAGGAAGAGAGACAGGCACGCTGAGGGCTTTGTTCTCCCAGGCCTTTACTTAATCAGTGGTTAGCAGGGAAATTATACATTCCTGGCTCCTAGCAGATCATCTTCTATAGATAGCCATTAACTCTTGAGCATGGAGCCACGCATGGTTTTGTCCATCAGAGCAGATAAACTCATTGCCATTGGGCTAATTAAAACTTTCAGGACAATCTGCAGCTTATCTGATATTTATAGTGCTATAGTAGTTATTAGAGCTAACAGAGAACCAGTGCATGCCAGCAATTAGGAACCAGAGGGAACAACTAGGTAAAGCCACAGCTGGGCCACAGCAAAACAGCCAGGGAAATTCAGATTGCTACCCATGGTCTCTGATCCAACTGGACTTCTGAATGAAGAATATGATGACTCTTTAAAAAAAGGACAAAGGGTCAGAATGAGAGGGCAAGTCCAGCCCTTTGGTAAATCCCAGTAGGTAAGGAAGTAAAGTCATAAACAGGGTCTGCACAAGCCTAACACAGATTAGTCTAGCAGTTTTCTGGGTATCCTGGGAGACAAGGAGCAGAAGCAGCTCACCAAATGGTAGAAAGAGATCATGGGCTTGAGTTCTTCATGAGAATATTAACTTTTCAGCTCTGTATGCTGCCAAGAAGGCACAAGTTCAGAGCTCTGGGGTGGAGTGCCTACTTGGAAGGACCCCTCTCTAGAATCAGCTGGTGAGAAAGGCTTCCCAAATCACAGGAGGTCCTATATCCTGTGCAGAGTGAGGATCAGTGCCACTTTGCCTACCCTCAGAACATACCACTTCACAGCATGTGCACACTCCAGAATTACAGTTACATTCAGGGAAGAGAAGTCAGAAATGCCCTCAGCCCTATTCTGCAAGTGATGGATAGGGTAAAAGAAATGTGAAATGCATGCGATACCGTAAGGCAGCCATCTGGGTAGAAACGGGACCAAGAGTTACCAAGAGGAGTGACCAGAAAGCAGACCTGAGGGGTATAGTAAGAGAACTGACTCCACCTGCTCCCTCCCTTCTAAGTTCACAGAGGCCTCAGGCCTCAGGCCATTCTAAGAAGCCTACCTGGTTGAGAAGCTGCATCTTGCCTGGCTCTGCAGCAGGCCCTCTGCTGGAATTCAGCTCGACTAGCCCCTGCCTGAAGGGGCTGCTGCTTGGCTGGCAATGGGCTTGCTGAGGGGCCTCCTGATCAGCGGGAGCAAGGGCTACCTCCTGAGGATGTTCCAGCAGCTCTGGCCCCCAAGCCAGAAACCTCGAGTCCCTTTCCATGGTTCTGATGGCCTCATGCTCACCCTCACTAGACATTCTGGAAGACTCAGCAGCCATGCAACAGACCATGCTGGCGATGTCTTTGCACGGCATTTCCTGCATGCTTTCAGGCAGCCCCAGGCCCTCCAGCCGCCTAGAGATCTTGACCATCTGTAGGATGTGCTGGTAGAACCTCTGATCCTCAGAGTAGTCTTCACTCTCTGACTGCTCCTCAGCAGAGCTCTGCATGTGGGACAACTGGGGCACCAAGTATGGGCAGGCATGTTGATCTCTGGGCCCAGGGCCTACCTGACCCACACCCGGCACAGATCCCCGGGAGCTCTGCAGGTCCCAAGGGAAGTTGTTCACCTCACCCAGGATCTGAGAGCCAAGATGCAAGGCCAGGTTGCTGCTGCAGCCACTGCTGCTCTCCACATCAGCCCCAGATACACTCGCCTTCCTATCTTCACTGGGGGGCTCTGGAGACCCTGGGGGGTATCTCTTCTCATTGGTAGAAGCTCCTATAAGGGCATTCTGGGCTGTTTCTGATGCCAGAGTATCAGGTGGTATTACGAACAGTCCCTGCAGTGGATCTTCAGCTGAGGCCCCTTGAGCCTCAGGGATACTGGTCTCTGTTTCCTTGCAGCTCCCTGGGGTATCCTTGTTGACAAACTGGGAGACTTGTCCCATCCACAGTCCTGGGGACTCTTTCCTTCGCCTCCCCCTGCCCAGGTTCCCACCTTCCCCAGGAACTCCCTGCCAGTTCAGGTCTTTAGTTGGGCTGTTATCTAGTACAAAGAGCTTGTTCTTTCTCATAGGCGGCATGTGGTCAGAAGAACACAGGGACAGGAAAGGTTCTTCCTCGGGGGATGGTAAGGGAACAGGGCTCTGACCCTTGTCCCCTGCAGGGCCAGTGGAGCTCAGTGTGGTTATGCTATGGCTGTGCTGCTCCCCTTTTAGTTGTGGGCCCCTGATGACTTCAGAAAGCTTAGACTGGACAGGAGTCTGGCTCCTGCTTTCTAACACATCCTGCCCATTCCAAAGAGGCCCAGTGTTCTGAGGGTCAAGGGCACCAGGTTTCTGTTGTCTGGTCCTCATTTCCAGCTCTTCTATTTCAGGGTCTGAAAACCCCAGGTAGATTTTCTCTGTTGCCTTCTGGGGTGTCTCCAGACCCTGCTGATGGGCTAATTCTGTCCTGCATTGGGCTGGAGCCCTGCCTAAGATTTTCTCCACATCGGCAAAGATCTGGTGGGTTCGGGAAGCTTGACTTTTGGAGAGTGGCTGCAGCTTGTTGGGGAGAGCACCCATGAGAGGCCGAGGGGTGTCACCCAGCATGCATGGGCTCTTCCCTTTCTTAAAGGAGCCCTCACTTCTAGCCTGCATCTCTTGGTCTAGGTCCAAATCAGCAAGCCCAGGTGCTGGGAGAGGGGATGGGCCACGAAGAAAGGAGGAAGAAGGCAGAAGTCCCTGCTCAGGCTGTGTTTCCTAGATGGATATATAAACATGCAGAGAAAACTAAGACAAAGCATTTCTGATTTATACTTGCTTCTTCAGCCCTTGGTAAGCACTTAGCACAAAACCACCCTCCATTTAAAGTAAAGCAGAAATCAAAGAGGGAAGAAAAGCTAAAAACTTCTTTAGGCTGAAAATGTTTTCTGGGCTGCAGTTTTCTTCTCTATTCAGACCAGGCTGGACTAGATCAATGTCCTCCTGCAAACCATGCCCCGTGGAACCTGAGGGACTCAGTATGAGCAGAACACTATAAAGTATGCATATGACAAAGAAAAGGCATCACTCAGACCTACATTCCCAGGTTCAACCACAGCAGCTTCATTTCTTTTTTGATAAGCTGAACCTCTGTAGAGAACTAATTTGAAAATAGGGTTTTATTATTAACAAAACTCTGAAAATCACCAGCCAAGTTGATGCCAGTTACCTCTAAGGTTCTGTGATTGGTTAATTTTATAAAATCTGCCAATTTTATCAAGGACTTCCAGAAATTGCCTAAGTGGAACAGAAGAGGGGAAACAACCAGTACCCTGAAGCTTGGAAACTCAGTCCAGTGATATACCTAGAAAGTCACAGAAGAAACCCTAAAAAACCAACCACCCTCTGCTAACATTCACACTAAACACCACCCAGCTAAGAGTACACACCTCCAGAGGGCCCAAGCCACCTGAGTCTGGATTGCCCACATGGCTCAGACCTGTCCCCTACATCAGCTTTAGGTGCCTGTCCTGAGCCCTAAGAACCAGACTGATGGCTCACAGCTGTCCAGTCAATCATATCAGCACCTTCAGGATGCCTAATTATCATTTCAAATAATCCAGGAAAGTAAAAACCTACCTTTTGTCTCTCAAACATATGATCTGAAAATTCAACCAATTTGGAAATTACCTGTCCTCTTCTATCTAGAGGAATAAACTTGTTATCTAGTTTCTCAGAACTGAGTGATATGTGGGGGAGGGAGATAATCAACAAAGCTTGGACATGATAAAAAAGCTAAATTAATCAACAACTTACAGAGCCACAACTGACACACCCCTAGGAAAGGAAACAGGGCTGGGTATGACTCAGTGGTAGAGCCCTTGCCTGGCATGTATGCGAAAAAAAAATTTTTTTTCATCTTTTTTTTTTGATATCAGGGATTGAACTCAGGGGCACTCGAGCACTGAGCCACATCTCTAGCCCTATTTTAATTTTATTTAGAGACAGGGTCTCGCCATTGCTGAAGCTGGCTTTGAACTCGCAATCCTCCTGTCTCAGTCTTCCGAGCCTCTGGGATTACAGGTGTCCGCCACCATGCCCAGCAAGATGAAAATCTTCAAAGAGAAGCAAGCACCAGGCACCAGACTTTGGTGGGAAATAAAGACTATAAACAATAGGACAAAACAACCAGACCACTAAGAAGGTTGAAAAAATATTCTCAGTTCTCCCCATTTGGCTGAACTGAATTTCCATGAGCCTCCCTTCCTCAATGTACTCACAGGATCCAGGCATGGGTGAAAGGAAGAAGGCCTGGTGCTAGCACCAACAGTGGGCAGGGAGGGCCCAAGCCTCACTTCCCTAAAGTTCCAATTCCATTCCTCCCCCTATAAAACGAGGGTAATAACTTCTGCCTCCTAAGTTCAGACATGCTGCAAAGACAAAACAACAGATAAGAGCACTTTGAACTCAGCACAAAAGCTACTCAAGACCACGGTGATCACACTGCAATTAAATTTCAGTTATCCACCACTAACCAAAGACAAACCATAAAATGCAAAAACAAACCATAAAATGCAAAAAGCACAAAGGTTTGCTTTTGAATCTTGAAGGTACTGGTGTTCTGACAACTGAATTCACATCACTTGAAGACAAATAATGAGCCTACACTAGGACAGCTTGACTCTGAGTGAAGAGAAAGCACTCTCACTCATCGGCCCACTGGCTTCCATCAACTCTCTTCCATCCCCACTCTCCAGAGTGGCAGATGCCATCACCTCTTAGACTACTGTGAAATGACAACCATATTTGGCAGAGAGGGCACTCTCATCAATCTCATTATATAACCGAGGTCCCACAGAAAGAGAAGGAATTGTTTAAAGATAGTAACAACTGCTAGAAAGAAAATTAGAATATGTACTATCAAGAATATATTATTATTGTTGTTTTTCACCGCCTGGCTGAAGACACCTACAGGTTCCCCCTATCCCCTCAGATCAGCCCTAGCCTCTCTAGGAGCTGGCATCCACTGACTTACCAGGGGACTTTTGGAGGTCTCTTTGTCCTTCTTTTCTTTCTTTTCCTTTTTCTTTTTCTTGTCTTTCTTCTTAATGGCTCCAGAAGTTGACAGCTTCCCTCGCTCTTGGATCACTAAGTTCCGATAGTGCTCATCACATGGATGGTCCCACATGGACTGCCCATTGGCAAAGTTGAAATAGTAAATATCACCTGTGATGTCCTGGCTGGGGATAAGCAGAGTACGAAGTTAGTCCCTGCTCAGGGCCAAGGCTACTTAAGAAAAAAAAGAAAAGAAAAGAAAAAGAAGAAAAGGGGGCAAGAGGCAGAAAAGCAGGAAGACAGGAGGGAAAAGAATTAACACAAAATTGAAGGGCACAGGGCACCATTGGCTAAGATTAAGGAGTTAACTTAGATATAGAACAATGGGCTACGATACTTAAGGATTTCTCTAGAACATATAATCACTGTGCTTTCTGGAAATTCATGTTAGACTGGAGTAGGAATAAACTTGGTTTTAGTTAGATGGAGAATATATAAAAATTATGTCACCTAAAAGATAAATGCTAGGATAGACTTTCTTTAATATTAATAAAGAATCTGAAGAAGAAAAATACACTCTGGAAGCTCTGTTTTTACAGAAAATCCTAAACTCACAAAAAGTGATAACCCAAGGTAGTGGGGAACCTAAAAGAAGAAAATAAAGTAGGAGAATCTATGTTTCAACATAGACAAGTCCAAAGTAAACCATTCATTCCATCTACCATTAATAATAATCTATTAGGACAGCTAATAGGAAAAAGAATCCCATCCCCAATAACAATATAAAAGATAAAATACACAGGAATGAGTAGAAAATGTGTAAAATCTTTACTGAGTTTTACTGAAAAAGGAAAAACAATTGAAGAGGATTCCATGTTCCTGAAAGATTCAAATCTATAAAGATGCCAATGATCTTCAAAATAACATATGAATTCAAAATAATCCCAATAAGGCTCCTTATGAATTTGACATGTTGAATCTTTAATTCAAATAAGAGGGAACATTTTCCAGAAAATAGGGAAACATCACAGGTACTATGGTCTGGATGTACATTGTCCCTGAAAGGTTTAAGTGTTGGAAGTTTGGTCTCCAGTGTGGTGATATTGAGAAGTGGTTGAACCTTTCAGAGATGAGGGCTAGTGGAAGATGGTTACATCACTGGAGGAACTTCCCTTAGAAGACATTAAGTTTCTCATGGGATCCTTGAGTTAGTATGAGGCACCCAGCCTCAGGTATTTCATTATAGTAATGGAAACAGACTAATAACAGAAAATTGGTACTGACAGTAGGGTCACTGCATACCTGAAAATGTGGAGGAAGCTTTATAACTAGGTAATGGGCAGAGAAACAGGCTTTAAAAAGCCTAGAATGCTCTAAGCAGAGTGTTATGAGTACTTCTGGTAAGTTCTCAAAAGACAAGGAGATGCTAGGTATAGTGGCACACACCTATTATCCCAGCAGCTCAGGAGGCTGAGGCAGGAGGACTGCAAGTTCAAAGCCAGCCTCAGCAACTTAGTGAGGCACTTAGCAACTCAGCGAGACCCTGTCTCTAATTAAAATATAAAAAAGTGCTGGGGGGCTGGGAATGTAGCTCAGCGGTAGAGCGCTTGCCTCGCATGCGTGAGGCCCTGGGTTCGATCCTCAGCACCACATACAAAGCAGTAAAATAAAGACATTGTGTCCATCTACAACTAAACAAAAAAAATTTTAAAAAATAAAAAAATTAAAAAAAAATAAATAAATAAAAAATAAAAAAGTGCTGGGGATGTGACTCAGTGGTTGAGCACCCCTGGGTTCAATCCTCAGTACAGGGGAAAAAAAAAAAAAAACAAACAAGGAGACTAGGGAACTAGCCTCACATGGAAATGATGATCCAAATGGAAACTGTAGTAAAGGCCACTATTATTACACAGATACAAAAAAACTTGGATGCATTGTGTCCATGCCCTAAAGCATTATGGAAGGCCAAATTTAAGAATGACAGTCTAATTTATCTGGCAGATTTTGGGTTGGCAATTTTTTAATTGATAATATTTCTATATGAATAATAATGTGTGTTACTGGAAGGACTACTAAATTTTAATTAATAATATGCACATGCTAAATAAGGACTCTACCTCTGAGTTATACCCCTAGCCCTAGAAATTTCTTTGAAAGACACATACAAAACTTCAGGCAACACGCTTAGCTAAACTGAAGGAAATATGTGACCTTTCCCTGCCAACAAAGATACAAATGGGACTAATACATAATGACAATTTTTTTTTTTTCCAACCCAACCAGAAAGAAAAATTCTCAGGTGCCAGAAACAGAAAGAAACCAAGAAGCCCTAGTAATAAATACAGAACTGAGAAGCCAAGTTTGGTATCTGATTTGGATATAGGTCCTAGGAAATTGGAGTTTAATTAATTTAGGGACAGAAAAGTGGCCTTAGGCCTTAATAAATTTGGTAATTAGAACTGAGACCCGTGCATATATCTGGCGCTCTTAATAACACTAACTCCACCAAAAAAAAAGATCTAGGCAGACAGAAAAGATCTTATGACAAATTGAAACTTCAGGACACATGGAGACATAGAGTCCGAAACACGGTAAGGGAATGCCAAGTCAGGAAACTAATACAAAAACTTAGTCCTAAACTACTGAAAACTCCTGGGTCTCAATTGTGAAGCCTCAACAAGTGAGGAAGGCGGGCTGGGGCTATAGCTCAGTGGCAGAGCACTTGCCTACATAAAAGAAATGTGTACCACATAAAATAATGTAAAAAGCAAACGAACAACAACAAAAATAAAAAGTGAGGAAGGAGACTCTCACAGAAAATAATCCCCAGGAAATTAATTCATAAAATTCACAATAAAAATTACAAACTATGCAAGGGGAGAGTTAAACATGAGGGAAAATCAGAAGACATAATGAAAAGAAGAATCAGTATACCATATAACTTAAGACAGTAGAACAATCAAAAGAAAACTAAAAATGACATTTAAAATTATTATAGAGGGCTAGGGACATAAGTTAGTGGTAGAGTGTCTGCTTAGCATGTGCAAGGCCCTACTTCAATTCCCAGCACTGAAAAAAAAATTATGATAAGGATAAAAGGGGTAGAATCCATAATGAAAAACCAGAATTCTAAAGAAAAAAATGAAGAGTTGAGTACAGTGGCACACGTCGTAATCTCAGCTATTTGGCCGGCTAAGGCAGAAGGATCACCAGTTCAAGGACAGCCTGGGCAACTTGAAGAGACCTTGCCAAAAATAAAAAATAGAAAGGGCTATATCATGTACAACCAGAGAAATGAAAAGTTGTGCTCCATTTGTGTACAATGAATCCAAATGCATTCTGCTGTCATGTATAAATAAATAAATTTTTAAAAAATGAACAGAAAAAAGAGGGGGGCTGGGAATAGAGCTCACTGGCAGAGCACCCCAGGTTCAATTCCCAGTACTGCAAAAATAAATAAAAACGTTAACAGAACTTGTAGGCATGAGGATTTATTTAAAAAGAAATAAGTAAGTTAAACAATAGATTTGGTACAGAAGAAAAAACAAATAATGAATTGTAAAATATAACTAAGGAAATTACCCAGAATGTAATATGGGAAATAAAAAGATTCTTAAAATATAAGGAGTTAAGAGACATGGAGTATAAAATATGAAGGTTCAACTAAAAAAAAAAAAAAAGCTGATTTTTGAGAAAATTAATACAACTTGCAAACTCCTAAGATTCAAGAAGAAAAGAGATGTCACAAAGTATTAAGAATGAAAAGGGACATAACTATAGAGTCAGTAGAAAATCTAAAACCATACAAGGAAATTAAGAACTGAAGATAATAAAGTTTAAAACCTATACTAAAAGGATGATTTCCCAGAAAAAAACAGGTTACCAAAATTGACTCAAGATGACATAGAAAGTTGAATCAGCCCATAGCCATTAAAATACTAAATTGTCAAAAATCTATACATACACACATGCACGCACGTGCGCG